>OY796679.1:46501908-47101908 GCA_963680715.1 Tetragnatha montana | reverse complement strand
CCACATTTCACTGGATAAAAAAGGTGAAAACAATTTTAAAAACAAATTTTGTTTTGGCTTAGTTTACAGCACAAAGAATAAGAAAAGAAAGACAAATTAACTTAAATTTCAAATTAAATTAAAAAATGCAATGAATGGACATCAATTTCGCCAAATTAAAGGGGCTATAGGATATCTGCCGATAGAAAGTAGTTTTTTCCTCTTTTCCTATTAGAGCATAAATTTGGAGATTTTTTGAGCACGAATTTTTTTTCGATTTTCTCAAATCTTGGTTTTTAGACCAATTCCTTTTTTGAAACTGACAATTCAATTAAGGTTGGTTATTTAAAAAAAGAAAACCAAGCATGAGACATTAAAATTTCAAGACGAATATTCGCTCACATATCCAGGGGTGGATGCAAGTGTCACAAGGGGATGTAACATCCTCCCAGAAGGTCAAAAATTTACTGGATAAAATGGCTTTTGAAGTGAATTTCTCAATAAATAAAAATTATTAAGCTGTGAAAGCCTTCAATGCGTAGTTTCAAGGCTAAAAAAGTATATTATCCTTCAATATTTTGATTCAGAGATATTACAAATTTTATTGCGCAAAAATATTTTACAAATCCTGCACCCTCCACTGAAGTCAAATCTGGATCCGCCACTGCTTATATTTCAATAATAAAACCAAGTTGGTATGATGAATCAAATCACCTAGTAATATTGGTTCTTTAGGCTTTAATTTAAAATTGAAATACAGTGGGGCCTGCTGTAGTACGTTATAAAGAAGACATATTTGGCCCTTGCATTAAAAAATTTCTTGATCCTTGGTCTAACCCCTTAATAAGCCCGAAGGATCTTCTCCCAAAGTAAAATAGAAGCAAATAATATGTACAGAGTAGTATTGTTTCTTTTGTCACTAAATTGAACTCCTACCACTTCGGGTACAAGTTAATGTTCAATATGGGGGTAGAATAATGTACAGCACATGTGGAAAAGATATTTTGTTCTTTTCTGCCACTAACTAGACCCCACCAAGATTATTTCTATCCCCACTATGGGTGAACTAACCGCCAAATAACTACCTCTCAACAAAATTGTATTCCTTTCAGCGCCAAACAGCAAAACAATCCCTTCCTTCTACCGACAGTACCTCCCACTTCCACCGTATACTCCAATCTAAACACTGCTCAAAAGAGAGCCATTAATGTTCGCTTCTTCACACCCCACCTGCTTGCCGCTGATACACACCTGTGCTCTCAGTCGTGAGTGTGCTCGCTTCCAGTGAGCAAGCACTCTTCCGCTCAACTCTTCGATGGAGGTTGACACGAACACAACACCATCACCTGTCCTTCTTTCGTTCGGGGCATCCATTATTTGGAATTTGAAACGCAAATATATCCATTACGTACTATGAGTGTTCTGTTCATGATCATTCGCTCAAATGACAATGCATATACCATCTCTGTGATGAAGGAGCCCCCCCCCCCTGTTAATATGTTAAGGGTTTGGCTCAAAATTATTTCTAAGCCCCTCTTACGTATTATAGGTTGAATAAAGCTTTTTAGACCACTTACTATAAGATTTGATTATTGATGCCTACTTAATCTTTACATTTTGTGGATAATGCTTAAGTCCAGTGGCGTATATAGAAATTTATTTCGGAAGGTGCCCAAATATTCTCTTAAAAAGTTAGTCATTTATCGGGCCTAAAGGTAGATTTTTGCATCGAGGGAGAGGACCCAAAATTATTCCTCAGCCCTTCCCATGCACTTGCACATTTAATAGGTCCAATGTAGCTTTTTAAACATATTTAGGTAGAATTTGCATCTTAAGGATTAATAGTATGTAAGGAAAAGTTTTAAGTAATAGAGTTCTGAGTTCCAAAAAGGAGTCTAGGTGTCCTCTCCCGGAAGATTTTTGGAAATTGCACCCTAAAAACAGGGTTTTAACTTGTTTTGGTACACTTAGTCCGAATTTCGGGGGGGGGGCCTCGAACCCCCCTCTTTTATATGCCCCTGCTTAGGTCCCAAGCAAATGTAGGGGGTCTTGAAATGCTTCTTCATAAAAATTATTTGATATATTTGCCCTTTTCAAAAGTAATAATTTAACTTATTTTTAGGTATTAGGACCCATGAGTGACACCAGAAGAGGACCACCCTTTTAGGTCACGGAATGTTCAACTTTTGGGGGTGAGATTTGCAATTATATTCGATACTTAAGATCGTTTGTAAGGTTAATATCGCAGGGTTCGTAAATCTTTCCATCGCTAATTCCCACAAACTCATGCTCTCAGGGCCGTGCGGTGCTATGATGCAGAGAGGCGACCGCATCAGGCGGCATTTTAAGGGGCGGCAAAAGCCGCCTGAAATTTTTAACCCCTGGCACCGGAAAAAATTTCCGTTGATTGTAAGCTAATTCGAAAGCAAAATGTAAAATTGCTTCGAAAATTTCATACACTGCTGTACCCCCACCACAGTAACAAAAGAGCATTCACGTACTACTCTTGGAAAATGTGTAATCTGCAGAGTCTC
Organism: Tetragnatha montana; assembly: GCA_963680715.1. Taxonomy (NCBI): domain Eukaryota; kingdom Metazoa; phylum Arthropoda; class Arachnida; order Araneae; family Tetragnathidae; genus Tetragnatha; species Tetragnatha montana. Next base: position 47,099,395 of record OY796679.1, on the reverse strand, counting down.
GATTAAAGATCAAGTCAAGATTTGCGGTTAGGAAACTCTAATTAGATCTAAATTGTTTAACTCTCTTGTTGTCTGTTGGTGTAACATGACTCCTCCTACTTCTAAACGTAAACGTGTACTTGGTGATAGAAAATCTTTCAATTATCATCAGTCAAAAACCAAATAATAAAAAAATAATATAATAAAAGCAAACTACCACAATCGAGTACTTCATCATATAATGACAGGAATATTAAAACGCAAGTTAAAAACTGGCGTTGTGTTGTATTGAAACGTATTAAAATTAACGGTCCTTTGATACTATACATCTGTAATTAGATTGTCAAAGGCATCTATCAACCAATTAAAATGTGTTTCTCAGAGTTTATTCATAAGGAGCAGATCTGAGCCACGTTATTTAATAACTAGTGAATGGCCTTTTTCAAACAATCACTTATCCTTGATCCTTTTCGGATGTCACCCTAAAGGGTCCCAAATGAGTTAAAACCATGGTTAAAACAGTTCTTTTACGAGTAAAATTTCCAAAAAATTTCTGGGGGAGGACTCACAAGCCCCCCTTTTGGCTTCGAACTCTAGTACCTACTGTACACTAAATGTTTTGAGTTAACTATAGATTCAAGATTCATTTTTTAAAGTGTACAAAGATTTAAATAGGTAGGTACTATTATCCGAAAGTGTTAAAAACACCACACTCAAAAGTAAAATGTCTGGGGCAATTTAGAAAAAATTTACAGGCTGGACCAGCTAACTTGAAAAAAAATTTTCTTGACCCCTGAATTCAAACATATGGATGCCCATGGGCGGCATTTCTAGAACTTCATCACACCGGTAAATCTATACCCCACGGCCCTGACTGTTCTGTTCGAAGTGAATTTGGAGCCAAGGGTTGGTATATTGTCATTCACCCCGCCTCAATGCCTAGGTTGTCTTCGCAATCTCAATGTATCACTGGCACGCGCCTAATTAATGGATTGCCTTTAGTATCTATTTTCTAAGTATCTATGTCGTGTGAGTAGAAAAGAGGACAGGTGGTTAGGGATCGTGCAGGGAAGTAAGTGGCCCATCTCCAAAATATGCAGCTGCCATCCTTTGCGTACATCCTGATCATAGCAGAGTAAGCGCGACAGTTATTACCTCTATGGTTATTACTCTTCATTTTTTTTAACGTCAACAGTAAAAAAGTGCACTGGTTGAATGAGATTAAAATTCCTTTAGTGTCTGTTAATGTGATTAGAAGTAATTAATGTATGGTAAAATAATATTAGTTTGTTGTAATTAATTATTTCAGATCATAGTACCTCAAAAGAGGGAGAATAATGTAACATTTCATGTAAATGAATTTTTTTTATATCTTTATGATAATATGTAAATAAATAAACGTTCCGCCGTTGGGTTTAAGGTGCTTTTACAAGAACATTTTTAAGAGTTCATAAAATACTTTTGTAGAGTAAAAATTATCATTCTATGTTATTTTGTTTAAAATTCAAGTACTAATAAAATATAATTCAATAAAAATAACTTTCTAAAGGGGGTTATATTTATTAATAAATATTAGTTTATTGTCTATAGTTATAAATTCTTTGAGGTAGGCCCAGGTTCTATTGATGGTATTATACATGTTATGTAATCTACTTATGTCAAATGTTTTTACAAGAACAACGACCAAATATACGTAACCTATGATCTAAAAATTTAATTGCTAATCTTTTTTTCCGTTCACAGAAAATATGAAAGGCTAGCTTTATCCCCTTAAAGTTCCTCTGTAATTAGAAATGAATTGTTTAAGATTAAAACATAAATCAAGGGCATGTTAGAACTTGTTGATTTAACAAAAATGTTCTCAATGAAGGATGATTATTGTTCCGTTAACGCAAATATAGCGTATCAGAGGTAATCTTGAAAATTCAAAGCATAATTAAAAATTATGAAGAAAACTAGGTAATAGTATTTAATACATACCATAAGTAATCTTTAAACATATTATATAAAAAAGAATAATTTTGCTGTTGATTTTGAAAGTGGTGTAAATTTAATTTATGTGTTTCCTTTATTGTATTCATTGTGTTTCCTTCAAAAAGGCATTTTTACCACTAGTAAATATTTGTCAAAATACGTGAAAAACCTCTTTTAATAACATCGGTACCTTCATGTCTTGGCCTGTCTTACATATGCAGGTCCTTTAACCCGATTTCATACTTAATTACCTTAGTTTCACTAAAATCGCTATCTTTTAGCTATCTTCCTCTTCATATCCCTCTACAGTTGATTGCATCTAAACAAAACATGAAACAAAAGCACCTCACTAAAGATGAATCCATTATTTTTATTGGGGGGTATCCCGGGGCAGGTGTGAGGAATAGCGCAGGTGGCCCATAGAGCACGAAGCCCCATAGCCCACGCTCTCAGCTGCCCAGCACGCTTTGTTTTAGGAAAACAGGGGTCATAGGTGAAGGGGCTATTCCTGGGGAGACAGGTGGTATAGGGAGAACGTGAGCGGGACTCAGTTCTTAAATGGATCGAACCATCTTTATTGTGTAACAAGATTGATTCCCTGATTGCTCTGGATGAGCTTGTTAGATAATAGTTCTTGTACTATACAAGGGAGGTGAGAAAAATCTCTGAAGCTTCAGGATGTATGTGTGTATACTGTATATTCAGTAGAGAATCTAGAATTTTGGTCTTCGGTCCCGAAATTCTGTAGGGGAAAGTGCCCCACAATGTGGGATAGGTACCTAATATGGCGACCCCCTATATCTCCTCTATGCAGAATACAGACGTTCTGTTAGGGGCTTGGGTTAATAAATTGGGATCAATTATGACCACGAACATCATAATATCAGAAAATATAATGCAACTCTAGCCATGGGAGCACCGCAAAACTTTGAACACACCCAAAAGTTTTGAAAGCCTTTTTTAAACTACCGTTGTTCCAAACAAAATTAATGGTTTCTTAACTTTTTTTCGATTGATTTCTACTCGGAAGAAGCTGAATTTTAATGTATACACGCTTAAATTTTTCATTTATAAATAATATTTAATAATTTGTTTGCATTTGCTTCTGAAAAGTGCAAATTCCCAATATATATGAGATATTGCGATAGTTCCTAATATGCGATATCTCATATTGCTCAATTCTTTTGTAAATTATGCATAGTACTAGATTTATTTGTTTGCATCACTACCAATACCAATTCACGATTTATTTTATGTGATATTTTAAGCAATTTTTTTCTCTACAGTTGGCACTAATATGAAACAAAACTTGTCCCGTGAAATTATTATTTCCAAACACTTACAGGATTTCAAAAAACATGGTTCATACATAATGCTACTAGTTAATTTTGTACTAAAATAGTGAAACTGAATTAGGACTTCAACATGATAATTTGATAAATGGTATGGGGTCATTGGGAAATGGAAACTCTTTAACTTTCTACCAGATATAAAATTTAATACCATTTAGTAAGGAAAGCAAGCCAGTTAGAAAAAAGGAACTTTTAGTGCATCTATTTCTTGATTTGTCCTTAATACGGATTTATTTTTCTAGTTAGGCTTTTACACTTTATTAATTTATTCCTTAATTTAAAATATTTTCGGGACCAATTTCAAGAAGTATTTTTCTTTTTAGTTAACAAAAAAATTTATATTAGTAAAACGCGTGTCTCTAACAAAATGATCCCATTTTTATGTTTTTATTATAAAATAGATAATTATCAATTGGGAGACTAAAAATTCATGGAATTCCAGAATGATTGCTACATTGGTTTAAGTACAAATTTACCAGGAGGGCTATACACCACCCTAGACATAGAATAGCCGTCTACTCAAGTTCTAAATATTTTGCGTTGGTTTTAGGTATTATCAGTGCCTAAAGTTAATTAGTTGATGGTCGTGCTCGTGTTCAATCGAAGCCAAATGTAGAAATACTTAAAAATATTAAAATAAAAGTGGGGGCTCAGTAAAAATCCAATGTAAAATTAAAGTTTTAATTATTCACCACTATTTTTACAATTTTCAAAAAAAAATATTATTTTTCCTTCAAAATCCACATGCTACCTTCCACGTGTGTTTCGCTTGACTCGTGATCAATCCTTGCTTCTGAGCGTAGGGATTATTATTTTAAAGCATTCTGTGAAAATCTAAAGCAAACCATGGCTGAACTTCGCATATAGGGAGTGTTGAATTCCAATGAATTTCATGTAATGAGAGCTCTCAGTGTCACGATTAGCGGAAAATAATTTTAAAGTTCATTTATTTACATTATCACAACCTCTTGTTTGTATGCAACATACTTTGATATAGAAGAAGCCACACTTATAAAATAATAAAAGTAATTATAAATTATCACAGTAAAAATTAACTTAAATTTATATTTCAAGTATGCAATTATTTTTTAATATTATTTCATATTGAGAACATCGGTATCTCATATTAGGAGTATGGTATCGCATATTTGGTACATTTTAAATTTTAAGTACAATACATTTTTAGGGTAATTGCAATTTGTTTTCATGAAAAAGTAGCGACTTTTTCGAATAAGGCATGTAAATATTATAATGCTAAAAATTTTGATTAAATGAAAATGCTATTAAATATTTGATGCTAAGCGTAAATTGGAAGAATGAAAGTTTAGTATCTCACATTGGGGCCCTTTCACGAACCTACATTTTTCTTTAAAAGAAGGATATTAAATTTAATATTTTAAATTGGTAAAAATAATTTAAATGGTTTAAAGAGTTACGAGTCTTCCCTCATACTCCATCCGTCTGGATATATTTTGTACATATTATAAAAATATCGATGTTTTCTTAGTTCTGGGTACTTTGTAAAGAAGATGAAACTTTTTTTCAGTCGTGAAACCTATTCTTTAGCATAATTCTTCATAATTAAGAACTTCTATTCCCCTTAATTTATTCAGATGTAAAGAACATTTCAAACAGGCAATAATTAACTTAGAAAAATGTTTCACAGAACGTATTTTTTCAGCTGGGTAACAGATTCACATAGACATTTAATAAATGTGTTAAATTAAGAATACACATGAAGTGAGAAACCAAGTTATGCTGCCGTTTTGAAAGAACTAAATGCTACAAAGACGCACCTGAAAACCGAAGCATCATTTTAATAGCAAACGATAATACGATTTCTTTTCAACTGAATTCTTTTTATAAAAACTCTCCCTGCCACACTCTATACCCAGCGGAACTTTCCTATTAAGCACATCCCTGCGGTTAAGCCACCTGCCACCATGTTTCGGCAATTTGAAAATCACGCTTTCTTTTGTGTATTTGTCATAATAAAGGAGAACATTAGGGGGTTAACCACGGTTATTTGACCCCCCAAGGATGTAGCGTGGGGAGAGTCGGAAACTGTCCCAATTATGGATTGGGGCCTAGTGGAAGATAATGTTCGTAAATAATGCGGTAGCATTCAGGTCGATGACGTTAAAAGTGTACTGTTAAATAACGTTCGGCACTAGTTAACTAGAACTAGTTGCAACTAGTAGTTAACTACTGATCAACTAGTAGTTTAACTACTTTTGGTTTAAACTAGTTCAACTATTAGTTGAACTACTTTTTTTAATAACTACTAGTTGAAACTACTTTCAAAATTTCAACTACTTTCAAAAAAATTCTTATTAAAATTTTAATCAAAATATAGAAAAAATTGTACTGTAACAAATTTAATTAAGATGGTAGAGTGCTCAAAATACCATAACCAGAATTAAAGAGGCCCTTTTTGCGCGTTTTTTGTGATATACATAAGAAAGATGTATTGGAATTTGGTCAAAAAATAGGTTATGAAATTAAATAGACTAGTTAACTAGTAGTTAACTACTTTGGGAAACAGTTAACTACTAGTTGCAACTAGTCCCAGGAAAAAATAGTTAACTACTAGTTGCAACTAGATTTTCCCAGACTAGTTAGTAGTTGGTAGTTAACTATTTTTTGACCACTAGTTGCCGAACCCTACTGTTAAACAAGGTATTCTTTTCGAACATTTTTGGACAAAGAGAAATTCTGATTGGTTATTATATTATGCTTGTTAAAATAATTCTTAATTAAAAATTTTGAGAAAGTTATGTTAGGAGAACACATAACGGAATTAGAAAATATTTCTAACACCTTTTCCTGTAATGACATAAGTTTGTTAAAAATATTTATGACTATACGTATTTTTTCATATAGAATACAGATAGATAAGATTTAAACGAAAAATGATCCCAGCAATTTCGTAAGGAAAAAGAAGGTGAAGAATTTACGAACGTTACTTAAATTACTCCTACTAATTATTCACTTCCATATTTGAATCATCAGTTTGAAAAAGAGAATAAAATAAGTCCAAAAAAGGCAACTTATTTTTGGCTCAAAAAAATCTCCAAGCTTTGCTCTACACATGAGTAAGAAATGGGGGGGGGGAAACCCCTTAGGTAACCTTTTTTTGTCCTGTGAATGTTTGACTCCATTGATATTCGTCAAACTGTCTTAATGACTCAGTTTCACAATACTTTTTAATTTTATTTGTCTTAATCTTTCTGTGTTGTGCACTAAGCAGAAATTCTGTTGTTTATTCTGTTGCAGGTATTCTGTTGTTTTTAAAGGTTCAGGGTAACGTTCGTAACCTTGTAAAATGCATTTTTTAAAAAAAGGCAGTAAGCAACATTCTTATAGAAACCTACAATTTCTACCAAATTACTTTACTATAGTAAAATAATTTGCTGTATGTTACTTACTTTTCTTCTTTCTGTGGCGTGTGCAAATTATATAAAAGTTTTCAGAAGCAATTAAAATTCTAAAGATAATAATTAAACTGTTAGTTTTCTCATCAGAAAGTTCTCGAGTTTGCAATCTTAAACATTACAACAATCTTGAAAATAAATTGTATTTCATACATTAAGACTGTTTCAAATAATATTTCAGCTATGGTTTCAACAACTAACAAGTCGAAATTGCAGTTGTTTTAATGATAGATCTAATCACAAACTAAACCATCATTTGGTTTAATATATAACATTGCAACAATCTTGAAAAAAATTGTATTTCATACATTAAGACTGTTTCAAATAATATTTCAGCTATGGTTTCAACAATTAACAAGTCGAAATTGCAGTTATTTTAATGATATATATAATCACAAACTAAACCATCATTTGGTTTAATATATAACATTACAACAATCTTGAAAATAAATTGTATTTCATACATTAAGACTGTTTCAAATAATATTTCAGCTATGGTTTCAAAAATTAACAAGTCGAAATTGCAGTTATTTTAATGATAGATCTAATCACAAACTAAACCATCATTTGGTTTAATATGAAAAAAAGACTACGCTAAGTGGATGCTACCAAAGGTTATTCCCTTCCTTAATGGTCGAAGGTCTACAACCGGAAAAGCAATTGCTGAAGGGTGCAGCACTTTTTTTTCCAAACGACGACTACCTACCCTAATGAAAAGAGCTGACGAAACTCCGCATCTAAATTCGTTAACATCGCTTTTTGTTAACTTTAGGCCGGCCGGCAAAACCAACAAGAAGCTCATTTGAATAGATAAATAATCAACGGGTCCGGATGAGCGAAGTTAAGTTAGATTTGGGGGAATAACTATCGCTCATTTCCCATTCCGCGGTAGTGATAATTACAAACAGTATGTATCAAAACGGGATCTGGTCTCCATTTGATGCGAGCAATCCAATTTGTGCTGTGTAAATAGACTCCGCGAGGCAGGAGTGGCTGGAAGGTCCTGACCAGCACCTGCCTTCACTTGGACCTACTGGATGTGATCAGAATGCAAAGTGACCGCCACTTCCTCGTGGCCTTTGGAGACTGTCTCTTTATGAGCTTCTATATTATACTCTCGGTTTTCTTTGATGCATCTGTTCAGGGACTTGCCTGCTGAACAGATGGGAAGCTTTAGGGGATTTGGTGGACTGCTTCATTCACTTTGGGTGGAATTCTTAATATCTAATGATGGTTCATCACCTTCCTACAGGCTAATCAAACTTCTGGAAACGCCCAGATCAACTGGAAAATCCATTGCTATAGTGAGTTTGAAAACCTTTTTGGAAAGAACCTAGAGCGGAGGTTCCTTAACCTTTTCACTGCTTGGTAAACTTAGAGCAAAGATTTCCAAGCTTTTTGACAGTTAGGAAAACACCTTATTGATTGCGCGTACTCCCTAACTTTTTCACTCTTTGTAAAACTTTTAGAGCAAGACCTTTCAGGATTTTTTGACTATTTGGAAAATTCCCAGAGCAGAGGTTTTCTCTGTCTTTTTACTTAAAAAAACATCAACAGCAGAGGGTCCCAAACTGCTTGACTCATAAATCATTTTTCAAAAGAAACATTTGGATTTCATAAAGAAAGAAATGTAAATGAACAGTATCTTCGAGAGCTCTTGGAGATGTTATGTAGAGTGTAGTTTGGGAAGTAACCGTCCAAGAGGGAAAAATTAAAGTTTTCAAGCTTATAAAGCTCATCATAACTGAGTGTTCTTAAAGCTTTTAATGATTTAAGATTAAAGAAATGATTTTAAGATTAAAGAAATGTTACAGAAAAATTTCGTATTTTTAAATGGGAAAAATTACCACTTTCTATGTGAATAATTTTAGTTTATGAAATGTATTGAAACGGTAAAGGATTTATAGAGAATGTGTATCAATTCACGCTGTGTGTGACTGGGAACCATTAATAAAATTCAACAATACTATAAAATTGTTTGTATTTTCATTTGAATTCTAAACTGGACTAGACAAAATAAATTAAGTTTTAAAAATCTTCAATATAACATTAGAAAATCGTGAAAAAGGAAGCCCGTTAACCCACAAATAGATCTTGTTAAGGGAAGGCTATAAAAGGTAATTACAAAACTGTCTTAGGTTAATAAACCTTTATGTAAATGAACCCTCAAGGTTGAAAGATCGAAGGAAAACAACACAAGCAATAGTTCTTAAATAATCGTTAATCGTGTTACATATATTTAATTTGTATTTTTATCTTTTAATGCATTGCGAGAGAGACCGAGAAGCGGTCATAAAAGAGATGAAATTAGAGTCAGTGGCGTAGCTAGGGGGGGCGGGGGGGCGGTCCGCCCCGGGTGTCACCCGTCTAGCTATCTTGGGGGGGTGACACCGGAGCTCCACACATTCGAAAAAAATAAACATAGACTGTACTTCGAAGATTCCCTTTTTATTTGATATGAAGGCGTGGGTCCCATGGTGGGTCCCGATAAAAACCGGGACGAGTGTCAACATGTCAATCTACTGCGGTTATCCGGGGGGATCTAAAGTCTAAGAAACCTTTGACACATAGCAGAGAGAGTCACGGTGACTCCCTCAATCAGGGAAAGGAAATATTAAACAGAATGTCATCAGTCATCCTACTAGATGACAATGGGGGTGACACCGGAACTTAAAATCTCCGTTCATCTTCACGCTAAAAGTATATTTTTTAAAAATAATACTAAGAAAACATTAAAAAGGGTGTCACCCTATTAGAAAAAATTTGGGATGACAAGGGGACATTATTTTTCCGTTATTTTTTACACAAAAAATATAATTTTGAAAAATATTTTAATGAAATCGTAAACAGGGCGTCACCCTACTAGATAACAATGGAATGACTCCGGAACATAAAAACTACGATCATCTTCCCATAAAAATATACATAACTTTTTAAACTTATTTTATGAAAGGAAATATTAAACAGATGTCATCCAACTAGAGAACAATGAGGGTGACACCGGAACTTAAAATCTCCGTTCATCTTCACGCTAAAAGTTGAATTTTTAAAAATAATATTAAGAAAACATTAAAAAGGGTGTCACCCTATTATAAAAATTTGGGGTGGCAAGGGGTTCAGCGACCCAAAATCTATAAGAATGACTATTTTCATCAAAGAATTTTTTTATTGTTGAACAGTGTAATATGAAATTAGAGTAAAATGCATGGATAGTATTGTATAGTACGTCATATTACATAAATATAGAAGGAGACCACAAACACAAGCCACTTCTATTGTATTTAGAAACTTAAGTATCCTCTCATTTTTATTAAAAAAGGACAAATATAAGAGGACATGGACGATGGACGTCATTTAGTGGGGGGAAGGAGAAAGCAATTGACCCCCCAACCCCCAAGGTTTTCAGTGTTATAAGAAAAATATAAAAGTACCTTGAAAATTCTGTAACTTACAAGGAAGCATCGTGTGTAACCCAAAAAGTCTCAAAAGGAGCTAAAACACTACTTTTAAAGGAAAATTTTCAAAATTTTTCTGGGGGAGGACCCCCAGCCCCCCTTGAAATATCTTGATATCTATTTATATTTTTTTCCCTTGAAAATTGCGTGGTTTATAACAAGGAACCGTTCTCTTCAGATGTTACCCAAAGGGTTTCAAAAGGAGCTAAAACACTACTTTTAAAGGCAAATTTTCAAAAATTTTCTGGGGTTTGACCCTCAGCCCCCCTCAAAATATCTTGATATCTATTTGTAATTTTTTTCCCTTGAAAATTGTGGGATTTACAAGGAACCGTTCTCTTCGGATGTTACCAAAAGGGTCTCAAAAGGTGCTAAAACAATACTTTTAAAGCCAAATTTTCAAAATTTTCCTGGGGGAAGACCCCCAGCCTCCCTTGAAATATCTTGATATCTATTTATATTTTTTTCCCTTGAAAATTGCGTGGTTTATAACAAGGAACCGTTCTCTTCAGATGTTACCCAAAGGGTTTCAAAAGGAGCTAAAACACTACTTTTAAAGGCAAATTTTCAAAAATTTTCTGGGGTTTGACCCTCAGCCCCCCTCAAAATATCTTGATATCTATTTGTAATTTTTTTCCCTTGAAAATTGTGGGATTTACAAGGAACCGTTCTCTTCGGATGTTACCAAAAGGGTCTCAAAAGGTGCTAAAACAATACTTTTAAAGCCAAATTTTCAAAATTTTCCTGGGGGAAGACCCCCAGCCTCCCTTGAAATACTTTGATATCTATTTATAATTTTTTTCCTTGAAAATTGCGTGGTTTACAAGGAACCGTTCTCTTCGGATGTTACCCAAAGGGTCTCAAAATGAGCTAAAACACTACTTATAAAGACAAATTTTCAAAATTTTTCTGGGGGTAACCCCCAGACCCCCCCCCCTTTTTACTTGGAGTGATTTTAAAATTGTGACATTATTTGCACCATAATTCAAATACTACTTTTAAGTGATATAAAACTAGGTAGTTTGGGGTTCAGAAATGGTGGCCCTTGGGGGGGGTGACACCGCGAACTTCCGCCCCGGGTGACACCCACCCTAGCTACGCCACTGATTAGAGTAGTACGAAGAATGAAATTTTCCATTTATTGGAGCATACAAAGAATTATTTTTTAAAAAAGGAAGATAGTTTCGATAGTTATTTTTTCTTTAGCATCAGTGAGGAAAAAGTTCTTGAAAATATCTGTTTAATATTAGTTTATTATTATTATCATAGACATGAAAAAATAATAAACTAGAGGAAAAAAACTTCGCATTCAACTGCTTCTCTTCATCTTAATTGGGCTCTTACTATTTAAAAACAAATTCTTCAGGTAAAAAGCGGTCTTACACTCTTAAACAACAGGTATTATAAAGTAAAAGGTGTATTTCTCTTTGTGAACCTCCCTCTTGTAGCGAAGTTATCCTTTAATATTTCTGTATAAAAATTACTAGATACGTGTTTTGAAAATTTAATTATTTATAATTTCTTAATTTGTATCAAAAAGTCTTAATATTCACCAAAACGCTCATTTCTTTTTTAATACCACAGTTAGTACGATGACACTAGGTAATTGTTATTGTTATCGGATTCCCATTTTTCTCCTTTTCTCCAGTCTTTCTTGTTAGTGCAACCAAACCCCGCTGCACCTACCCACATTGATGGATCGAGCGGAAGGCTTTTTTGCTAGACTCTACATCAAGCATATCTAAATATTTTTATCACCACCCTCTCGAGTCACAGTATTTGGAAAGAAACAAGAGTGATGCCCCAATCCCGACGAGGTGGAACTGTTTGGAGATAAAAGTCACGTTAATTCCTCACTGAAGGTGCAATAATTTATGGGCAACAGGTTTCTGAAGGGAATTGTCGTCTCTGTTTTTTTTTTCTTGGCTGGTGTGCGTGGGTACCGCACATCATAAATCGCGGAAGCTGTTACTTTTTGGTGAAAAAATCGAAGCGTTTTTTAACACAGGTGCATACACCTGGTTCGCCTGTCTACGGAAGTTTTCATGCTGGTAAAAACTGAATGTTTACTCCATTTTAACTGAGTAAGGTCTTTTTGAGCTCACCGAGAGCTTTTACATGGATCACGCACTGAGGTTTCTAGTGTTCGGCAACTAGTGGTCAAAAAGTAGTTAACTACCAACTACTAACTAGTCTGGGAAAATCTAGTTGCAACTAGTAGTTAACTATTTTTTCCTGGGACTAGTGGCAACTAGTAGTTAACTATTTCCCAAAGTAGTTAACTACTAGTTAACTAGTCTATTTAATTTCATAACCTATTTTTTGCCCAAATTCTAATACATCTTTCTTACCTATATCACAAAAAACTTTATGCTTCGCTCAAAACGGCGCTTTATTTCTGGTTATGGTATTTAAGCACTCTACCATGACATTGCAGTTATAAATAGCAGTGTAATTTTTGTATATTTTGAAAAAAATTTTAAATATTTTTGAAATTTTAAACAAAACTTTTTTTAAAGTAGTTGAAAATTTGAAAGTAGTTTCAACTAGTAGTTATTAAAAAAAAGTAGTTCAACTACTAGTTAAACTAGTTTAAACCAAAAGTAGTTAAACTACTAGTTAACTACTAGTTGACCGGTAGTTAACTACTAGTTGCAACTAGTTCTAGTTAACTAGTGCCGAACACTAAAGGTTTCACACGACTGTAAAAAAATAGATGTAAAATAATCTACTTAATTTCTTTATTTGACCTTTGGAATCTTTGGAACCCTTTTTACTTTGTCTGGAAAAAAATCCCTCTTAATAATGACTGTTCTTTAACGTTTACAAAATCTTGAAAATATGCTTCTTTCACGTTTAAGAAGAATCTTATCATTTTTCAATCTTCCACATTTCCTCATAGTTTCGAAAAAAAAAATAGATGTGATAAATCTTACAAGTAAAAACTGTAAATATTTCATTACTACTTCATGTATTCTGACTTGAATTCAAAAAAATCATTTATCTGGTCCGTCCAAGCATTAAAATCACACATCTAATAATAATTGTCAGAGGGTCGTTTAATTGTACTGCTACTTGCTTCTTCCATAGAAACTTACTAAGGAGGGTACTTATTAAAAATCTAAATAAATGATCCCACACAATATTAATGATGTTAACAATAGTTTGGTGTGGAGGATTCGAAGACAGATGAATGACAAACAGTGGAAAAGGATCGAGAGTGATGGAAGGTAGTACGAGAGAAAGATACGATAAAAACTAAAAAAGAGAAAGGATTAGGGGTTAAAAATTGAGAGAGAATTAGGTAGGGTGAAAACTCTGAAAGAGAAGAGAAATGAGACTATTTTAAATCTGAATATATCGATAGTTTCAATTTGATATTAAACTTTTTGTTTCAAATATGAAGACACGACTCTTTCAATTTTGAAATACCAAAAATACTCAGTTTCGAACAATTCAATAGTCACCAGTTAAATTATATATATTTTTGTTTTATTATGAACTTTGCAATATGTTAACTTCAGAATTTTGTAGTTGAGCTTCTTTTAAAACGTGATAGCCCGTCAAACCCTATTGCGGCATCACACTCAAATTACAAGTAGAATCTTCATTTCCTTATGGTCGTTACTTGATGGACGTAGTCACAATCTGATCAAATGCTGTACTATCGATGGGGATAATTTTGACAAAGGCCGATATTGTCAGAAAGATACTGGCCAATGCTTTATATTCCTGAAACATGCACTTTGCCAAAAATGAGGACATGATGTATCATTTTTGAGTACCTGCATATTTCCAGAAATGAGTTATACAAATATAAATGTTTCAAACTTAAGTAAATTTAATTCGGAGCCAGTTCGAGTTTGTGATATATACTCAGATTAGAGTATTTTTTACTCAATTTTGAAAATGACGTTTTAAGAGTGTAAGTGTTTAAAAATTGAGAGAAGAATTATGTGAAAAAAAATGAGGGGAATGAGGTAAAATGAGGGAGAATGAAAAAAAGGAGAGAGATATTTGTGAGGCGAGAAAAATAGGAGGGGCCCAATATTTTCCTGAAAGCTGCTCAGCCAATTCTAGCCTACTTGGTAAAACGCAAATAGAAAGACCTTTTTAAAATTCACGAACATAAGTGAATAAAAAAGTGTTATTTGAGGCGTCGTTATAAGGTGTGTGATGGACGACCTCCGATTGAACAGAACGCTCCAAAATGAGTGCGTCTCGCATATTTATCAGTCCCAATCTGCAAGTAAGTTACGTTAAGTTTCTAAGTTGGCAGTGGGCGCCCGCAAAGAGGGATAAATCAACAGTTAAGCATAGCGATATTACTACTTGGATAGTTTTTTTATGAGCCTTATTTATATTAGGGCATAAAGGCAAGGTTTTCATGTAGGTGGGAAAGTTTTTTGGTATATTTTTACTGTCACATTTTGTCAAATCTGTTGCCAATGTTTTGAGTGGGTATCTCCATTTTAGTGCTCTAGTGAAGAAAATTTGAATATTTCTTTACGCGTCTGATTTGAGAAAATAATCGAGTCATTTTTCTATTCTTCCGTTCCTAATTTCGAAGCGTAGTTCCGTTTCCAAAATAAAAAGTTTATGTATCCGTGTTAAAAAAAAATTGATGTAATTTAGTGCATTTATTTAGAAAAATATTTTTTCAGTTCATTAGTATACTTATTTTTGAGGACTTCACGTTTTTGAATATTAATTATTTTGTAGTATTAAAATGTAATGAAAACTGTGGGATTAGCTTCAGCTCTTTGAAGAGAAGATGAACAGTTAGTTTTACTGAGAAAGGAATCAATGTAATTTGTAGTTACATAAGGATTATGTATCAGTATGCATTTTTCTAATTTATCTATCACATTGGCAAAATTGAATTACAAGAGTCGAGTCTAAATTTATATGGCACCTTACAGGTTAATAAATTCAAATAAAATCCTCAATTGAGGCGCTTGCAGATGCAGCACCATGTAGCTAATTCTTACAGCTTTACTTTGCAATTAACTCGCTGTTGCAACAAACACTATTTGTAACTCAACACTATTTGTAAATATATGAAAATATATAAACCTTTTTATTGAACTCATATGACAAATTTGCTATTGTTACTTCCCAAAAGGAGGGATACTTCGATAAACAACTCCAAACTATTTAAAGTTGTCTATCGCCTTAAAAAAATTTAACCCGATGCCTCCAATCCATTCACTCATCATTAGGTTGTTGGAAGAGGCCCCCACACTCGAAAGGCTTTTCGCCTAAAAACGGATTCCGGTCGTCAAAAGAGCACAAGGCGATTCGGCTACTCATTCACATGTTGACGCAACCACCGATTAACACGTTGTGGAGCTCCCTTGAAAATAAAACAGTCCTCCCGTAGCTCACCCCTCTGTTGCGAATTCATCATTCCTTGAAGGTGCAAACAGCGCTCAAGGTTGTGTTATATATTCCGCCACTTCATAAAGATGCCAACATCTTGGCACTTTCACCGAAGACAACTGATAGCGGAGGGCCAACAAAAATATCCACTCCAACGTCACAAGATGTTGGGGGTGGGGTGGTCCAGAGGATGTGCTCATAAACAACCGATATCGGTGTGGCGCACTCGGATTTTTTTAGGAAGGATTGAATTTGGTTTTGGAGTCCTTTTGGTGGCACGATCTTGTCGTTATAAATTCGATAATTGGTTTAATTTAGTCTTTAATTTAGTTAGTCTCTTTAATATTAGTCTTTTCATAGTGACACTTAAATTTTATTAAATTATCATTATAAAACCATTTTCATGGTTTGGGGAAAACTTCATGTTGGACGAAGTATAAAAGAAAGTTTAGGTTACTAGCCAATAGCAGATATTTATCTGGTTATCACAAATATTTTTAAAATCTTATGTAAGATTCCAGTCTTTTCGTTGGAGCCTCCACAAACCTTTTGAGTAATTTCTAGAGTACTTATTTTTTTTTGCCAATAGTAGCTTAAAATATGGTCTAGTAATTTTAGACTATTTTTAAGAATCCCAAGCCAGGATAAATAAAGAAACCACAAAATTTAAAACTGTATAATTTTTAGTATTATAATATTATAATGTTTAATATTCTCATTAGTTGATTTGATGGTCTTCAAAAATAATTTATTTGCATGGTTTAATACACTCTTTAAACGGTACTTTCAAAACTGAGTAAAAAATACTTAAATCTGAGTATTTCATAAACTCAAACTGGCTCCGAATCAAATTTACTCAAGTTTGAAACATCTATAAACGTATTTATGAAAATATGCAGGTATTCAAAAATTATACTATACATATGTCCTCGTGGCCTTTGCCAAAATTAAATTATCCCCTTAGACGGTACTACAGTATTTGATCAGAATGTGACTATAGTCTATTTGTAATTAGAGTGTGATGCCGCATCTATGGGTAGCGGGCTATCACGTTTTAAATCCATTAGAAGTAATAAGGTCCGTTGTACGAATTTGAATCATAAACTGCAAATATTAAACAAAAATACATATAATTTGAGTGGTGACTATTTAATTGTTTGAAACTTCGTATTTAATTAGGAACTAGTATCATGAACAACACATATAGGTGAATAACTATAAATCTTGCACTGGCCTCACACAGCCAAATGAGTTTGGAAACTAAAGTGCACAAACTAAGATTCAATGCTACCGACCTATAAGTAAAACTGAAATCTTTGCTATAGTTAATAGTTTAGAAGACTTCGACTTCTAGTAAAGATAATGAAAATCATGTCTGCAATAGGATCAGAAGAGAAATAGTTAAAATAATATTCTTCTTTTGATTTTAAACTCTGGTGTCTACAGATTAAGATATAAGTCTGACCGTCCAAATTCTAAACTTCGGTGTCTAGACGCTTTAAAAGAGTGTCAGACAGTTTTTCTCTTTAAAAGTTTTTCAAAATAAAATCGAATGGCACATGGATGAAATTGAGTTTCAGTTGCTATGAAGAAAGAAATTAGAACAATTTAATTTTAGAACAGCGTTAATTTTCAAACTGCAATTAATTTATTACACAAGGTGTCTTAACATTGGTTATAAAGTTAAGCAATGATTATAGAATTAAAAGCAACTATCTTCTGTAAAAAAAATATGGTCTTTGATCCTACAACTACGAAATGAAACCCAAACAAAAACTATATTTTAATTGAAAACAAATTGGGCTGTTACATGAAAGGAAGGTAGAACGATTTTGAGAGGATTGAGAAGAGATTTGGGATCTGTCCACAAAATTTTAATTGTTTATTGAATCCCCTTATAGTTCATAAGTCGAAAGAAGTATGTGATAAATATTATCACGTTTGTGTTTGTTCAGAGGCATGGAAAAAAATAAAATTCCTCTTCTCTTATTTCTCTTATAAAACATTAAAATAATTTAATCCGGGACTATATCCTTATAAGTTTCATATCTGTTAATATGTAATAGTTTATCTTAACAAGTTTGAGAGTGCTCTTTCTCTGAATATTATATGTTCTTGTTACTTTAAAAGAAGAGTAACGAAAATTCAAATTCAGGAAGTGAGAAAAAACTTTTATATTCTTCACAGACTTCATAACAAAATGAATATTTTCTGTTGTGTTTCAAGCAAATTTGGAAAATTTCAAGATTTAAAATCCTCACTCTTCTTTTGAACTGTTTTTATATTTATATAAATATTCAAAACCTATACGAATCTCTGACAAAGAACTTTTAATAATGTAGTATAATTATAGATACTAATTCGAAAGGAATGATTTAACGAATATAATAAAACTAGAAAGTTTGAAGTGTTTGTAAACAGGTGTGAATATTTTGAAAATACGCGTAACAAACTGTTCTGCTAGAAATTTAGCGTTTTTTATCTCCTTTAAATTAACCGGATTGATTTACTGGTTCACGAATGGTTTCATACTTCACAGTTTTAATTAAGGTCCAAAAATTTCCTTTTCCATACTTTTCATAAAACTTAACTGAATAGGAATAGACGTACTCGATTCAAAGGTACTTAAATAACAAGACGATGACCTAGTGATGGTCTTAGGTGAAAAGTCGACGCCCAGGTCATCTGGAGTGAAAACATCCAGCTTGAACTGTAAGGGAAAGCGTGTGAAGTAGCCAAAGAGTTAAGATTTTTCCAAGTGGTTCCGTTTACCGAAGGAGTGCCTT
The DNA here is from genome assembly GCA_963680715.1 of Tetragnatha montana. Lineage (NCBI taxonomy): Eukaryota > Metazoa > Arthropoda > Arachnida > Araneae > Tetragnathidae > Tetragnatha > Tetragnatha montana. Next base: position 47,081,033 of record OY796679.1, on the reverse strand, counting down.
TTGGCGTCTTGGACAAAGAAGCGTTGGCCGGAAAACGGCTGGAGCCGATTCGAAAGGTGTGGTGTCTGGTGAAATGAATAGGATTCGCAGGAAAGGATAAATGTTTCCAGACTTGAATTTTTGATCTGAATTGTAATTATACTGTTGATACATACTACAAAGAATAGTGTCGCTAGAAATGAATGTTATAGTCGATGGCATTGAATATATTGGTTGCTGTTACTAAAATAAGCTCATGTTTTAACAGAAGTGTGTTGTAAAATATTGGTTAAATTATTGTGTTAGGATTTTTTCTTAGAGTTCTAATTTTACCTTGCTATGGACCCTCAACAGCCATACAACAAGTGTCACAAATTCTCCACTTATCAATGGATGGAAATTTAGGGAGAAACACACTTAAGCATTTTATACAAAAAGTTCATCGACCTCCTCTTGAGATACACTCCCCCTAAAATACTTCCTGTTCCCCCAGTTAAATGAAAAAAAAAATCATCAGCAATAAAGTTTCACAAAATTATGATTACGATCAAAACTTTAGAAGATGGGTAAATTTTTCCGGAAGGTGTGTGATATGATGTTGGGGCTGTCTGTGGCTCCTCCCGAGAAAATATTTGAAAAATTTCACATAGATTTTGGCGCCCCAAGGAGGGCAGGTTCCCCAGTCCAGTCTTCCTGGATCCACGCAGGATTGATATCGACTACTTTGGACATCCCTGATTTAAGGGCACACTAGAGAACTCCTAAATTGGACAAATCCTGAAAAGGGCACAAAAGTAGCATCATAAATATACACACAGTATCAAAAGGCACCTGTACTTTCTACAACTTGAAGCTGAATAGAACCGAACAAAAGCCTTCAGAGGGGCGCACCCACTGACCAGTGACCCCTGACTCGTTCCCAGAAGACCATCCCACCTCATAAATTGACTAACATTCCCTCATCCCAGCTTTTCCGGCCCAATTAAAAATGCAAACTTCTCGCATTGCATTGAAATGGCGAGAGAGCGCCACCCAACGGCGGAGGCCCGAACCGGCAGCTGCCCGCGTAGCGCGGCAGGTGCGGCGACACACGCGACCGAGGCACGCTCTCGCCGCGGGCGGAACGCGGCGAAAACGAACAGGTGTGCGGCGGCTCGCACTGGCCACTGGCCACCGCTACCGTCGCCCGCTCGGGACGGGAAGGTTCCGTCGGCATGGGAGAGGGCCGTGTGGTGGAATGCGCTCCGAAATCGCGTTTCGGGATTTTTTTTTCCGTTTCTCTGTCTTCATGGATTCGTTTCTCTATTTCTTCTCTCTGATCGTCTACCTGTTCTTTTTTCTTTTTAATTGTTTTATTTCTCTCTTTTTCCTCGTTCTTTTATTCCTTTCATAATTATCTCTTTCTCTTCGTTCTTATCCCTTCCATAAATCTCTTTCATCTCATTATTTTCCCCATCTCTCTTCTCACTTTCCCCCCCCTCTCTCTCCCCTTTCCCATGGGCGGATTTATTAGGGATCATATGGGGCTATGCCCCCATCTTTTTAAGAAAATTTTATTTTCTTATCGGCCAACCATGTTTAAAGAACAGTCAGGGACCGCTCCCCCCTCCAATGTTCCCCTACCTTAATTCATCCATGCACTCTCTCCTCATTCTCCCTCTCTTCCGTTTTCCAGTCAGTCTCTCTCTCTCTTTTCTTCTTTCCCTCATTTTTCATTCTCTATCCGTCTCTCCCTTTCTTCCTCTCTTTCTCTTTGAATACATTACAAATCTAACAACTCTTTCGTTTAATATACATTCCCAATATATATTGAATTATAGGCCGTATTCTGAAAGACAAACACGTATAATAAACGAGAACGGTACGGAAACGGTGAAAAAGCTCTCGACACGACGAGAACTCCGGAGCTCCCGCCCGTCCGCCATATTGTTCCGAGATTCGAATCGTATACGGATTACTTTTACACTTTTTGTGGTCTGTTAAATTGTTCCGAAAAATCTAGAATAGCTATTAATTACCAAAGAAATTCCTCAGACATTTGCATGTTATGAAAGTAATGGACATCTAGTGTTTGCACGAATTTGTATTATCAGTGTATAATTACTTGTAAGGCTTTGCGACAGGTGGAGCCATGAGCACACGACCAAAAACACCCAAATTGTTTCTCTCTTTTCTTCTCTTTTTCTTCTACGTGTTTGAGTTTCAGAATACGGCCCAGGTTCACACTTTTAACAAATTTAATGAGTTATTAAGCACTTTAAAAATATTCTTTTAAATTTTTAAAAGATATTTCAACTAGAAAAAAAACTAATTTTCAAAATTCTGCTTCATAAAATCAAATTTTTACAATAAAATACCACTGGAATTTTTTATCCTTCCATTGGAGTTAAATACATTGTTAATCTAAACACGACTTATTTAAAATTAATTCCCCAAACTACTATTTGAAAAGGAACCCATTCATAACTTGAGTTACTTACATTTATGCCGAAGCAGTTACATAGCTGCCGAAGTTCGATTAACTGGTTTCTGCACTAAAACTTAAATTTAACACGTGAACTAATAACTTCGACAGATAACTTTTCCAGCATGATTTTTTATTATGTATGCACCAAAATATGTATTTAATTTACCATTTACCCCTAGAGACATGACACCAATAACTCATTTTTGAAAAATATGGTGTTCGACTGGTTTTTGAAAAAAAAATGGTGCTATTATTTCTTTAACAGGTATCATCAAATATGGAACTGTTGTATACACTTAGTAAACTGACTTCTGATGATTATAAATTACGAGAAGAGCTCCGTAGCTTTGTTGAAAGAACTCTTACGACTTTCTATCATGATTGCGAAGTGCATATCTATGGATCCTCAAACAATGGATTTGGATCTAAAGACTGTGATGTTGATCTCTTATTTTTACCACATCCTGAATATAGTCATTTGGTGAGTCCTTTTAGATTTTCGTTGCTTCTATATAGTATATGGCAATCCAGTAATTATTTTCTGGGTAAATGGCGGTTCCAGAGGCGGTTCAGAAAGACAAACACATATAATAAACGAGAACGGTACGGAAACGGTGAAAAAGCTCACAAAACGAGATATTTCAAACTCCGGAGCTCTCGCCCGCCATATTGTTCCGAGATTCAAATCGAATCTATGCGGATTGCTTTTACACTTTTTGTGGTCCGTTAAATAGTTCCAAAAAATCTAGAATAGCAACTAATTACAAAAAAAAAGTCCTCTGTCATTAATATACTACGAAAGTAATGGACATCTAGTGTTAGCAGAATTTTGTTTCATCAGTATAGTATAATTACTTGTAAGGCTTTGCGATAGGTGGCGCCAGCAGTGCACGTGAGAGAGAAATGTTATAGGGCCGTATTCAGAAACTTTTAACACGATGGTGAAACGATACGATAATGAAACGAGAATGAAAACGATAGACGACCGATCAATTTCACTCGGCTATGACTCGGCCAGCAGTGCTGCCTTCTATCGTAAATATTTACTACTAATTATACGCTGATACAAGATGAATTTTACTAACACTAGATTTCCATTACTTTCGTAATATATTTAATGTCTGAGGACTGTTTCTGGTAATTACCAAAATACCTAATAATACTAATTACCAAAAACAGTCCTCAGACATTAATACGAAACTAATGGAAATCTAGTGTTAGTAAAATTTTTGTTGTATCAGCGTATAATTAGTTGTAAATATTTACGATAGAAGGCAGCACTGCTGGCCGAGTGAACTTGATCGGTCGACTATCGTTCTCATTCTCGTATCGGTTCATCATAGTTCATCATCGTGTTAAAAGTTTCTGAATGCGGCTCATAAGTTCAGAGCTCCCGTGTGACATCTCCCGTTTCCGTATCGTTTCTTCTACGTGTTTGAGTTTCTGAATATGGCCCATAATTTGAATACCTCTGGTATTCGAACCCTTCACCACCCAACTTTGAGCATGGTCTCACCTCTGACCTCTCCCAGTCGAGGTGCATCGAGCGCGTGGTTTGATCCCTCCCCATACGAATGGGGGAACGTCCGCTCTCCCCCCACCCCCAAAAAAAGAGCGCGACAGGTGGGACCTGTTGGGGGCTCTCGAAAAGAGGGAGAACTCCACCGGAAACGAGTGTCACTTGTTCGAATGGAATGTTCCAAAGGGGTTCCGGCCCTTTAAATTTATATTTAAACACCACCTCACATCACCTGCACCCTTGTTGTTCTCAATAGTATGTCTGTTTATGTAATAAGTGTGGGGTTCGGGAGATTTGTGGAGGAAGAGTAGTAAGGCCGGCAGTAAGCCTATATGTCATTTATCTTCTTGCTGTCGTTGAATAGCGCTTTTACTCGATATTTGAAATGCCCTAGAACTGTAATTCGTAAATTATTTTAGGTTGGTTAGTTAGAATTAGTTACGTCTAATCAAACTTAGAAATATTACTGCTCCTTGTGCGAGGTAAAAAAGGATGCATTAGTTTCATGTAAAGTAACAAATATTTTTTGTGGTGAAAGCGTTTGAGCGATTTAGAAATGCTCTATCTTTTTCGTATGCCCAAAATCCAAGTTGATGGGCAAAAACCATGAAGTTAAATTATCTTTTGATTTCAGTTTACTAAATCACCTCAAAAACTAAGCGCTTAAATATATATTTTTCCAAGAATTTTTAATATAGATAGACCTCGACAAAGCCCCACACATGAAATTACCTCCGACAATTTCAGTGTTAATTTTACTTTCCACTCCAATCAAGCCATGTGAACATCTTTTCTACAGAAAACAACCCCATACAAGCAGCGATTATACCTACGTTCCTTCAAACAGGCTCTATACCGCACCTGTCCTCTCTCGCTGACATTTTTCCACGAAGGTAAAAAAGCCGTCCACCTGAGCTGCTAAACAGAGAGGCTTCCGGTTTAGCTCACCATTTCGGAAATTGCGTGCTGATGGACTTAGCTAATGATTTAAAGCGAGACTCCGCGGAATTCCTTATTCAGGGAATGACCTGAATCCGGAGCTAATAAGGGAAATCAAACGCGCGATTTGCGCAAGCTCACCCGAGGCCCCGACACGAGCGGGCCAGGTGATGGGAGACAGGGGCCGTTTCACCAACTCCGGCCCCAAGAGACCGCTTTTCGCAGGATGTGTATGGAAGATTTTAATTTAAGAGGGGCTCGATACTCTCGGAATCAAAATGTAGTATCAGTTCGGACCCTCTTAAGTGCGAAAATAGTGGCCTCTGACTTATGGCGCATCGTGATATTAGGGTTGCCCGTTGCCCAACAACGATGAATAAAATGAGGGTCTGGGATGTCTCTTCAGAACATTTTTGGAAATTTCGTTTTAAAAGTAGTTCAACACCTTTTTTCATGTCTAACACCCGAAGTTAATTTCCCCCAACCCTCTACTACACCATGGAAAATTAACGAGTATACCAGTGTACTTATCTTGTAAAACGACTAAAACATCTCCATATCGTAAGCCCTTCATAAACGGGAGTACGGGGATCCTCCCCAGAAATGTTTTGAATTTAGCATGCCCCAAAAGTGAAGTTTTTGGGGGTGCTTGGGGGCGGGGGGGTGACCAACCCATTCCTTCGGACCAGGGACCACCATTGAAAACATACTGTTTAGTTTATTTTTAGCACGATTAAAAATGTTCCGCGGGCTGTAACAAAAATCAGGCCTACCCACATCAGGCCAGTGTATGATTTACTATAAGGACTCAAACATTGGCGGATTTAAGAGGGACATACTAGAAACCTTTAATAATAATAATAATAATAATAATAATAATAATAATAATAATAATCTTTATTTAACACTATGGAAATTACAAATAAATATATAAAATAATATGAGTTACCAAGGGGAAACAGTGGTAACCAAAAAAAGTGCGAACATTGAGTGATATTTAAAATAAAATAAATAGATAGGTGGGTTTAGGGGGATAGGTGGGTGGGTCTCTAGGGGGACAAGATGTCCTTAATGACTCTAGAAACATCAAATCAAATTAAATCAAACAGGCCTCTTTGTTTACGCAGTTTCTGCTTCCGCGTCGGGGGGGGGGGGTTGGGGCACCACACCCTAAATTCTTTAAATTTTAACATACTTGGGGGGCTGTGCGGGCTACACAAAGAAGGCTGGCGAGAGGGCAAAGAGCCCTGAAGAAGGAAAAGAGCCATGAAGAAGGCAAAGAGCCCTGAAGAAGGCTGGCAGTTGAAACCCATGTATTAAAAGGAGGTAGGGGTTTGTCAAGGATCAAAATAGGAAACCCTGCGGCCCCCATTGTTGACTTATCGGGACTGCGACAGGTAGAAAAGGGAAAAGGATTTAGAAAGAAGGTTTGGAAGGAATGGTGGATTTGATGGAGTATTCAGGGAAGAGAGATAAAGAAAAGCCGCGATTGTCCACTTCAGGTGTGTGTCTTGCAAGTGGCCCACTGTATCTCCCTGAGGATTCACATTTTCTTCGAATTTCTCTAAGTTGAATACCTGGTGTGGTGTGGTCAGTCGTCCGACGCAGTGGTTCTCATATAGTAACTAGCAGTGGTGGATCCAGGATTTGGTTTTGGGGGGGGCTAAGAATTTTTATAATCCAATTGTATCTTCTTGATTATCTTAATATGGAAAAGGTAGTGAATTATCCAGCTCCAACCACTAAAAGGGGGGTCTGGGGGTTCTCCCCCAGAAATTTTTTGGAAATTTAAGTAAAAAACCCCCCACTTTTTCAACTTGTTTTGGTACACCTCATACGAATTTCGGACATAATTTCATGGTAGAATTTTTGTGTTTTTACAAACTTAATATAAAACAAAGTTGTAATAATAGAGTTAAGATTACTAAGGGGCTCTAGGGGTCCTCCCCTAGAAAATTTCTGAAAATTTAAATAAAAAAACACTTTTTCAACTCGTTTTGGTACGCCTCATCCGAATTTCGGATATAGATGTTATGGCAGAATATTTGCGTTTTGACAAACTTAATATAGAGTAGAATTGTAATAATAGAGTTACAAGTACCATGGGGTCTGGGGGTCCTCCCCCAGAAAATTTTTGAAAATTCGACCTTGAAATAACATGGTTTTAACTCATTTTGGTGCATAAAATTCCATATTATATAGTGTAAAATTTTTCCATTTTTGGGGGGGGGGCTCAAGCCCCCCTAGCCCCCCCTGGATCCGCCAGTGGTAACTAGTAACACCTCTGCGATCACCGTCATCAGAGGGGTTGTCGCTCTAGGGCCGTAGCCGTAACTAGACTTTTGTTTCTGGGGGGGGGGTTGACCTAACAAATTTTCTTACCTCCTTACGGGTACTTTTTTACATCAATTTTTAGATGATTACACATTGTATACTAGTTTTTTCCAAATAAAAATTGGAGGGTTTGGGGGTCCTCTCTCAGAAAAATTTGGGAAATTTCCCCCTCAAAATAGCGTTTTAGCTCATTTTGAGGCCTTTTTGGCTTACACCCTAAGAGCACCGCTCATTGTAAGTGGCAGAATTTTCAAGGAAAAACAGCACAGTATAATAAACAGCAAAATTTCAAGGGGTTGGGGGGCATTTTGGAAATTTCCCTCTAAAAGTAGTGTTTTAATTTATTTCTAGACCCATAAGCGTTGATTCGAACCCCAGGCGCCCGCTATGGTCAAACATATTGTCCGGACAACCTATACAAAAGATGTGCAGAAATGGACAAATGCCATTCTTCCCCTGTGGTCTTCAAATGATTTTGCTGGCGGAATCAACTTCAAAGGGGAATTTTTCACTGAAATAATTATTCTAAAACGACAAAATTTTTACGGGATGTAAAGCATGTCTTAAAGATATTTTAGATATTCTGTGATTCTTTTCAGATTTTAGGCCCACTCACAAAGCAGCAAGTAAAACTGTTTCTTGTTACCCCATTCTCCCCGTCCCCTATCTCCCTGAAATAAATTTTCTGTTCTACATTACATCTCTCTTCCATACTCCTCCTCCTCGACAGATTCAAATGTTCGAGCCATTGCCTCCAACGACGCCAAGCGCGGATCCAGGGTAGGGCAACTGGTCAATTGCCCCTCCCCGTGGGCTCGGACCTAAACATGTTAAAACTCTGCATTTTGAGTCAACTTTCCAAAATTCCCAGACTCCCCTTTTGTGTTTAGAACCAGGCCTGAGGAGAGGGGGGGCAGGGGGGTACAATCCCCGGGCCCCGGCCCGGGACCCAGAGATTTTCATATTGGGTACGGAGGAATATAATTTTGAATATTTTGGAAATTAATTTGTTCACCCTGAAGGCCGCCGAAAATGATTAAATTTCAGTTTTCAAGAGGCGTATTTCCAAAAATTTTATGGGGGCTACCCCCAGACCTCCTAAAAGAATTTAATACGAAATGGAGTTAATTCTCTAAAGTTTCATACTCAAGATAAATCATTATTTCAAAGGATCCTAGGCTTCATGGGCGTAGCCAGGGGGGGGGGCAGCTGCCCCCCCCCCTAAATTTTTCATAACTCTTCAGATATTTTCCCCAAAAATAATTTTTTCTGTAAAATTGAAAAACATTTTTAAATTTTTTTTTTCTGAAAAATTTTTTTAAAGCTGAAACCCTTCCAATTTTTTCTTAAAGAACATGTGCCAAAAAAACGAGCTTATGCGAGCTTTCATTTCAGAAAAAGCCCATCTCTGGGTGTCTTTTGATAATGAGTTTAAAATTTCTTTTTTAAGGGTCAAGATTCAAATCTTCCATAGAAATGTTCAAAAACTGCCGGCTTGGCTCTTGGCGGCCCTGTTTAGAACAATATTATTTACTACTTTTTATATTAAGTTCTTAAAGATGCAGATTATTAAATATTATTAAAATTATCTAATATCTAAATATTATTAAAAAGCTACATTGAACCTTTTAGGGGCCATCCATAAATGTCATCGTGCTTGGAGGCATTCAATTTATGACAAGGAGGAGAAGGGAAAAAGTTAAAACTTTGACCATATGAAGGGAAAAGATAAACGCTCATCTCTGGGATGTCTCTCAGAGAATGGGACCTTAAATATCATCTTAAAAGTTCAAAAATGAGTTAAAAAATTGCATTTTAAGGTCTAATTTTAAAAAATCTCTGGGGGGGGGCAGACCCCCTTCCTTCCCTGGGGCGTCATATGAACATCATTAATAAATAAATAAATTTTGCAGGAAGGTTCGCAAATGCTCTGTAAAATACTCGAGCAGAGACCTTAGGAAAAAAAATTGGGAGTCAAAACCCTTCCCGAGAAACAAAAGTCTGGTTGTGCGGCCCTGTACAAGTACACCACCTAAAATTGGTTTTTGGGTCATATTTCCAAAATTTAGCTGGGGAAGATCCCCCAACCTTCTTAAAATGGGGTTGCCTCCCGTATGTCCATGTTGGATCCGCCCCTGAACGACGGTAACCATGCGAACAGGCGTCAGGACAGGATCAGACAGGTAGACCAGCAAACAAGTGGTCACATTGCAGGGGTCTGACCCACCCCAACCATGGACTTTCATCAACAGGTTGAAGGGTTGAATATATACAATGGATGGAAACGGGTTGGTGCGATAGTCAGACCGCGTCCCCTCTAGCCTCTAACAATAGCATAGGGAATGAACGGAATTCCCATTGTTCGCAGGGGGAGGGAGGTGCATCCATCTACAGGTGCATCAAAAGCCAACGTTCTATTCTACTCGAGTAGACTATCCTTCTTACTCCACTATTCCTTATTTTGGTGAGCTTTTCCATTACTATTTGGTTCCGCCATTTTGGTTGCTGAGCTTCCACAAAATTAACACATCTGAAACAACATTTTTAAATATTGTTTTCACTACAAAGAAATAAAGATACATATTTAATTTTTTTTTCATTAATTATGAGGGTATTAATAATGGTTGGTGATTTTTGCGAAAAGATTCTATAATTCTAAAGATTCTAAAGAAGATATTCTATTAGGAAAATATTCTAAGAATTCTAAAGAAGATATTCTATTAAGAAGATATTCTAAGAATTCTAAAGGTTCTAAAAGAAAATTCTATTTTTAAAAATTATTCAAACTTATACAAAATCGGCACTTTTTTCTTCACATCAAATTAAATTCACTGAAAATTATTTATTCTATTCGAAAGGCGGGAGTTTTAAATTAAGAAATATGTAAAAGAATAATTTTGTTTTTAAATCAAAACAAACCGAGATTAAAAAAAATATAGAGTATTCCAGTATATCATGTTTGCGACCAAATCTTGGTTAAAAAACTTAAAATAAGAAATTTTAATGTAAATAATTTAAATTTAATGAAACCAGAGAATAAATTCGGTGACGTCTAACTAATATTAGAAAGGAGAGAAACGCCGATATTTCAAGAAAGAATATTGCATAATAAAAGAGAAAAGGGTGTCTAACAGAAATTCTTCGTAAAATGATTGAGAAGACCTGAATAAAATTTAGAACCAACATAAAAAAAACTACATATCGATAACAAAATTATTCAAGTTACCTTTACCGGGGCCCTTGAAAGAGTTCCTGGATACCTTTATTTCGTATCCCTACACTCTTAATTAACTTATTTTATACTGAAATTTTTAGAAGTTTTATGTTTTTCCTTTTTTAAGATCAAAAACTTGGTTAAACCTTTTAAATATATTTTTACTGTATAAGTTTAAAGTGTTTTGATAAAATATATTTTTGTTTTTAAAAAAGTAGTTAGATATAGAAATTGAAGAAAGTTTAATTAATCAAATTAATAGTAATTTAATTATTTGATTTTTATTAGAATACTACATTACTCCAAATAGGTTTTCTTTAGTTTAGATAGTTTAATAGTTAAGTCATGACCCATGGGCGTCATTTAGCTCAGCCCCACTTAAAAAAAATCCTTGCCCCCCCCCAACCAAAAACTGAAATGACACCCCTGTCATGACCTAAGAAACCATCGTTAAAGTACCACTTTCTTTTATACGGTAATATTTCTTTCTAACTTATTAATTTTTCTATTCATCAATAACTTTCATCTGCCATCTGCGACTCCGTCAAGAAAAAAATACTCATCGTCTCTTCTCGTAAAAAACATTCCCTTCTTCTTGCACTCGTGCCCTTCATTTTATATTTTGTTTGGGGAATAGAGAGGTCAATTCTTTTTAGTTTTCCTATTTATTTTACTCTAGGTAGCGCGTAGCGCTATCACTTTGTATTGTAACTACTCCTCGCGGCAGCTTAAGGAAATCCTAAGCTTCAGTAAATAGATTAGAAATATTTCCTTGCATCCTCTTTTCTGACTTTTGGCAAAGATGACCAAGGAGTCCGAGTTATGGTTATAAACCCAATTTCTTTTCTTCTGCATAAATATTTGTTTATGTTATATAGAAAACAATTGCGTAATTTGAAAGTAGGGAATTTTCAATTTTTCCCTTACTAATCGCAAAATTAAAATAATCAATTTGAAACATTTTGGTTATCCTCATTTTAAACATTTTTGTAATTGGAGAGATAGAAGAAGCTATGTAAAATGCAAATGCTATGTTATGTATACATGTTTGATCCATGTAAAATTAATTAGTAAGCAATATTGTTTTTAATCACCATATAATTAAGATGTAAATTTCTGGAATTTTCTTTCCCCACTAGGAAATTTGAGTTCTGAGTGTGGATGTTCGTATAAATTTTTTTAATGAATAGTACAAATGGATAAAAATTACAGTGGAGAAAGCGAAAAAATACCCTATTCTTTAATGCTCGAAAAGTTTTTTTTATCCCCAAAAATCGTAAAAGGTCTGAGGTATTTATCCAGAAAAATGTAGAAATCGAAGGTGACCTTTTAGTCTTTCTTTTCTTGGTAGAGTTCGCAATTACTTGTCTTCTAATTTCCGCTCTTGGGTTAAATAGAAAATCGAATTAGTAGTTTGCCACAATTCTACAATTAAAAAGCTTTGATTCACCTTATCTCTTAAAAATAAAAGACAACTTTTATTCAATGTTGCTAAACCGTCGTATACATATAAAAGGCTTTATCATATCCAAATAATAGTCCCAAATTGATAGTTAAATAAACATTAAGCACAGTTTTCTACTCTTTCGCTTAGAGAGAATTTTTAAACCCCATGTCATTCACAAAATATCATTCTTTATTTTTTTTTACTGACATAATTAATTTAATAGTTCATTTGTAATTACTACTACTTCAATTACAAATAGTATCAATAGAAATTGAAAAGTTTAACGATCACTATACCGTCTATATACCTATATTTTCTCCATGACAAATGGATTTTGGTGTAGTTACACTTTTTGAAAATTTCTTTTACATCTTGTGGTCTGTACTATGTTAAAATTTAGGTCGGTCCATTCAAAGTTGACCAAAAGAATTTTCGGCATTACATTGCATTTTTTAATTTGACACACTTGCCAAAAGTTTTCTTACCAATGTGTGCCTTAAATAAAAATTTCACCTTACCTTGAATTTTAAATGCAGTTATGAATTTGAGTGCATAAAATCAATCCCCCTTACACACTTAAAAGTAGGTACTCAAATGTTTTTCAAATTTTAAGAGAAATACCTCTTGCCGATTTCAAAACAAAAAATTCGCTTATATATTTTAGGACTTAACTATAAATACACTGCAAACCCTCCTCACAAACACATTTAAGAACACTTTTTAGTTGTGTTGTTAGGAAAAACACAGCAATACCTTTTTTGTTCAGATGGTATTCTGAACATGTTTGAAAAGTGTTAGAAATATTCTCGCCTCTCTCCATGAACGCGTTCTAAAAATAGTGTTGTAAAATATGTTTAGAATCTGAAAGTGTTCTTAAAATTGGATCGAAACACTATCAGAACAAATTTTCCGTCTCCGTAATTTCTGTAGCAATACTTTTTCTCACACAACGTTATCGCAACACAATCTTAACACTTTTGATTAGAAATGTTCATTATTGTGTTGAAAAGTGCTTCGCACATTTGCAGTGTATGATGGATAGATAGGTACTTGGGGAATTTTGGAGGGAATTTGACCTTGAGTCCCCCGTCGACCCGCCGTGGTTATGGGCCTGGGAATTTGAAAACCCAACCACAGTTCGATTGTTCGGAATTCGGTCCATCAATAGATGCAGACACCCCTTTTTAGAACACCACTTCTCTTACAATAGTCCTTTGGGGGTCAATGCAAAGCCAAGGTGGGGCAGGTTGACCATCTTTGTTACCCGCATTGATAAATGGGATACAAAGCAGGTTGAATGACCAGGGGGTTTGAACCGCCTTGAGATGGGGTCGGCACATGTGGTCAAGAGTAGGAAGCCAAAAATTTTGGATGATCTGGGGGAAAGTTATTTTTTCTCAGTTGGTTTTTAAACTAATATGTATCGAAATTTGAGATTAATTGAATGCAATGAAATACAAGAATCAATTTCAAAGGATTAAAAAAATCAAAATTCTGTACTATGAAAGATGATAGAAGTTCAACTTGTGTGTCGTTTCCCTCAATTTTTTTATAAATGCTTTGAGCTAATCAGGTATAAAATTTTATCTATCTACCATGATTTTAAGCCATGCCGAATCTCTATAGAAGATGGTCAAGCAAGCTAAAATACCGGCACGCACCTGCTAATACTCACCACTTTTTTCCTACTTTTCTCAGGGTTATATTTTTAACAGATTAAAATACGGCTAAAAATGTAAGCCTAAAAAAGTAGAAAAAAAGTGGTGATTATATGCGGGCGGGTGCCGGTAATTTAGCTTGCTTGACCATCTTCTATTGATATTCGGCTCGGCATAAAACTATCGTAGAGAGATAAAATTTTATATCTGAATAGCTCAAGGCATTTATAAAAAAAAGTAGAGTATCCTTTTTCAAATTCACAAAAGAAAACATTTCTGTCACATAAAGAGACACACTGACCATCTTCAATTGAGATTCTGCACGTGTTAATATCATCGTAGGGATAAAATTTTATACCTTTCATTATTATAAGTGATTATAAGTGCATTTATAAAAAAGTAGAGGGTAACCGTTTTCAAATTCGCAACAAAATAAAATTCTGTCATATGAGGAAGGGACATCCTATTATAGGTATTCTAAGGTCTTAAAATCATGGATGGAGTTCAGAAATATGACATCATTCAAAAATAGAAAGGAATTTTTTGCTAAATGACCTTCACATAAACGTTTCTGCTACTGTTCTGAATGTGTACGGAACTCCATTAATGATGGAGGGCCTCTGTACCCCCCTTAAACTATTGTTTGGGTCATTTGATCGAGGGCCACATATTCACACTCTTAGATGATGCAATGGCATGAATTTTATTGATAAGAAACAAAAAATTAAATCTAAATTTCCAAAAAGTCAAATTATCCTTAATTTTTGGAGATGAGAGTAGAATGCGAACCTTTCCAGGACTATGCTTTTTATGAGAAAGGCTCGTGGCATTCTGTGATCTGACAAGTGTTATTAACCTTCTCCAACTTGATCCCGATATATATGTTACGGGCAATGTGATAAATTCAGTGGAATTTATGAATGAAATTTATCAGTTTGCCCGCCTCCACTTCGGGCATTATTAATAATGCTCGATTAATCACTTTGCCCATAGGGTGTCTCAAAAGGTCGAGTACAAACTTGGAGGGATGATAGTACTCATCAAGACGAACAAGAATTGGTATAGAAAGGGGGGTCGCAAATGAGTTTTAAGGGGTGAAACCCCGGGGTGAAAATCAGCAATAAAACTTGCATATTTGTGCAGGAAGAGACACAATAGTTCGATTCCGTAATTTTTTACATCAAAATAATAAAACTCGTATTGCAAAAAGTAAATTTAACTGTAACTTTTTCAAGAAGTTTTCTTTTCGTAGCGAAAGATTTATTTCGATCAGTCTTCTTTTTTAATGCATGTTCAACCAAAATTGGCTACTTATTAGCCATTTGGCACAATTTTTTTTCTATTCTTATTTTATCGTTAAAATAGTGGTAATGAAACTCTAAGATTTTCCAGTTTTATTTTTACAGTAGTTTTAAGCTACGTTGTAATATTTAATTATGAGTTTTTATTTTTAAATTTTTAAATACTTTTAAGCTAAAAATCTCAGAAAAGTTGAAATTCCAATGTGAAATTGATATTTTAGTTTATCGAATTGACTAGAACACATACCCTTCATAATAATCCACAGACCCTTTCATAAATACATGAGTACTCATTTTATTAGGTTTACCCGAAAAAATAATACTAATCTCGAAAACTTTTTCAATGCTTAAAAGCAATAATTAATTATTTAATATTATTAAAAGGATAATTAAAATAATAAATTTAATCCTTCTTCCTTCCTCCTCGGCTCTACAGTCTATGTTGGACCTTGGCCTCCCTAATAAATTTAATCAAGAAATATAATTATTTGTAAATTTTGGATGAATACCTATAAACAAAGCCTACAAACATATATTACAAGTGATTCTAGAAAATATTTTAATTTTGTAAGCAGTTTCTAAAATAATTAAAATAATAATGATAGTATTTAAAATGTGCAAACATCGGAATTATTTTTATTCACGGCAAAATGTAGAAACTAAGGGTCTTTTCCACACTTGAATCATGAATAATTCGAAAGGTTATTTTTACCATTAGACGATATTTAGCAAACTTAATGAATCCAAACTAATTTATTAAATGAAGTCAAATTGCGTGGTCAATAAAAACCGAAAACCTTATCTTTTGTAGTATTCAATGTCTTGCTTTGATTTAAAAAGGGAAATTTTTGAACCAGATGAATTTAGCTAAAAAAAAATAATGTAATTTACAATAGAAAAATAGAATTTTTTTTTATGGATGCTTTTCTTTTAACGTTTTCAGTTTTTTAAAGAAATGTCACAGACTCAACTACAGGGTGTTTCACAAAGAACTTCCCTGGTTTTAAAAATTAATAACAAATAGACAAAACATGATAAAAATACGCCGTCTACTCTGCAATGTACTTTTTAGACCTTTCGATTCAGAAATCGTTTCTTCCGTAAATTTTATTTCCCTATACTGTATGACAAGGATTTCAAGGACTCCTTTTCCTTCTTTTCACAAAATCTTGGGCTGCCATCTATTAATTTTTTTTATCTACCGATTTTAAAGAAATTGTGTTAAGAAATTCTTTGGTCTAAGAAGTAGTACATTGCAGCAGACGGCGTGGCGTATTTTTGTCTATTCGTTAGTTTTTAAAACCAGGGAGCTCTTTGTGAAACACCCTGTAAGAAAATGTAATGAAGACTTAAATTTTATATGAAACATTTTTTAATAAAAAAAAAAAAGAGTTTAAAAATATAAGCATTTTAAACAGTTTTATTCTTTAATGTTCTTTAGATGCGACAACATAACCGTTATTCTCATGACTAAATTATTAAAAATTCAAGATCGACAAATACACAGTCAAAAATGGGTTCGAGCTCGGCCAATTTTGAATCCCTGTGCTGTGGAGGGTAGAATATGGAGAGATGGGACCATAATTGGTCATCTCTCCTGGGAAAGAATAGCATCTTCGAGGACACACCAACTGTTTTACCCCAGGAGCTTCGTTATGCCCTAAGACCAAGCGGCAATCTACCACTTTTAAAATAATTTTCTCTTGTTTATTATCGCTATGAAACCTTTCAGTACCACGACAGCTAGCTCGATAGCAGTACTCACATGCACGTTGCTTATTAGAGTTAGTTACGATTGCTCCATCCAGGGCTTTAATTATAACCTATGGGTGTGATGCTGCCGGCAGTTGTTAGCCAAGAAGGGATAGCTCTTCACACCGGCTAAGGCTGTACGGAAGTTCTTAACTTTCAAAGTTGTGCATTAATGGCCACAAGCATGGAAAGCTTATGGCCATTTGTTACTTGTGACCATGATCCACATGTGATTGATATTTTGGCTCCATGAATCTCTTTATTAAAAGTGGCCATCAAATCTATACCCTAGATTAGATCATAATATTGAACTAATTAACTAATTTTGTAGGCTTTAAAGCAAAATCATTTTACTGTCCACAAAGTTACTTTTAATCAACTATCTAATTGATTTCGAAGATGTTCATTTGAATTGGCTGACCAATATTTTTGAGTCTAGAGTTGAAATCATTTATAAAAATAACTAAATTAGTTTAAATTTGAAGTATCTTAAATTTTTGGATCACAAAAATGTTAAAAGCTATTCATCTAGATTGCATAGCTGCGAATCTGATGGAAAAAAAATAGGAGTACTTTCACGGACTACATATGAAAGCCCACCCATCTATTTTTCGGTCACGATTTAAAACTTAAGCTACTTTTTTAGTTAATATTTGAACTACAAAGCACAAATAATTCAGATAAAAAAACCTATGAAGAAACAAAAACAACATCCCTCTTAAAATTAAAGCTTTTTCTGGAAAAAATAATTTTAAGAAAGAAAATGTAATACTGAAACCTTATTAAAAAATTAAGAATAAGAAAACGAAAATAAAAGACTGATTTTAAGAAATGATGCATTGAGAGACCTTAAAAAAATTTGGTCTAGTTCTGGTTGGATTTTTGCTATTTGTAATTCTTTGTTTAATATTAAAACTCTTAAATTAGTTTTATTCAAATGATAGATTTCTCTCTTTGTTTTCTATTACTTTCGTAATTTTCCAGCTAGTAGTGAACAATTTCTTCAAAAACAAGCTTTTAAAACTAATGACATCAACACGAAGGAAGAAAAACGCGATCGCGACCGTCAAGTTGTTTTTTCAGTCCACCATAGCAATGCAAAAAGCCAACTTTACAGGCAAAAGTACGGAAACATAAATGAAAATTCGTTATCTTTCATTCAAATTTCGGACTGTAATACGATTTCAGGACTTTCACATGATCAGTAGACACCTTGGAATAACTTTAAAGAGTTTAGAAATTAAAATAGTTTTTTTACGATTGCAAAAAGAGTATTTTTAAAAAATCGGAAAATCAGAGTTTTTAGGAAAAAATCGGATCATCGAAGAAAAAACTAAAAATAGGAGTAACTCCAATAAAATCGGAGTACTTGGCAGGTATGAGATAGCACGACGTGATCTTATTTCTAAGTTTGGCCTCTACGATTCTCTTAAAAAAACATTAATAATACCTAATGCATAGACATTTGAGTTACCTACCTTAAGAATCACAAAATAGTATTTGGCGATCACGGATTGGCGACATTTTTTTTCCTGTCGAATGCAATAGTTTTACTGGTGGGAAAACTCGCTTAGTAGAAGAAGTTATAATATTTGAAGTTGTTTCACAAAATAACTACGGGAATCGAACGATTGTGTCTCTTCCTGCACAAATATGCAAGTTTTATTGCTGATTTTCACCCCGGGGTTTCACCCCTTAAAACTCATTTGCGACCCCCCTTTCTATACCAATTCTTGTTCGTCTTGATGAGTACTATCATCCCTCCAAGTTTGTACTCGACCTTTTGAGACACCCTGTATACGATTATTATTAGTATTGTGAGCCGTTATGAGAGTATTATGGCAAATTTTTCTTCCCAACCCCTCAATACCCTGACCTACTTTCGGACGGTTTAATGGACAGCCGTTTATTTTTTCGGTCCTAGTAACAATCAGGCTCCTTAAATTAATATACGAAGGGAGAACCCCCCCCCATCCAGCCTAACCCTATCCCCGATCCCCCATCAGCGAAGAAATTCCCCTGAGCCGGCCAATCGGCGAGCGCGACGTCTCTGATTGGACCACAGAGATCGGCGTGAATTTTCGGTTTCCCGGCGAACTGCAGGAGCGGCCTGACTCAGATTGCTCAGAGCTTCCTTCAAAAACTGACGTTCCTGCGGAGAGGAGCTGTATGATCGGTAAAAGCACATGGTCTGTTGGAGAAGGAACACTTATATTATTACAGAATGCCGCGAGCCTTTCTCATCAAGAAACATAGTCCTGGGAAGGAAAATACATCTAAGATAAAACCCGATTTTGAAGATGAACATATGGATTCTCAGGCAGATTCTGAAAGAGAAGATGTTGCTACACCAGGTCAGATTTAAAGAATTTTTAAGTGACTTTAGATAATTTTTAAATGTATACGCTGGCTCTTGATTTTCATTTAAAAATTTGCGAAACTTTATTTATAATATTTTTGAAGTTTTCTAAAAGAAAATTTGCTTGAAAATCACTTTATGTTATTTTTCATTTATGTATTCTATGTTTTGAGAGTTTCACCTACTTTTCATTATCATTAGAAAGTTTCTTAAACTTTTCAATTTCTACAAAATGTGCAAATACATTTTTATATAAATTTAATCAGATTACTAAACTAATTTTCTGTTATGAATGAACAGAACTGATAGATTTACCTAGGAATTTAAAAATTTATATTATGGTTTATTTTTTGACTTTGTATTATAGTGTGGTAAAGCTAAAATTTCTTACATTTATATTTCATATTTAATTATTACTTTTTTATCATTTCAAATAACAAACATCCTCTAAAGATGGAGTAGTGAATTTTAAGACAAAACAGTTAATTTATTTCTCATTTGAACAACTTTTTTTAAAGAAAAGTTTTCAAAATCTGATTTAAACCAGGAAGATCATTAATCGTTAACTTTTCTTTGATGCATCAATTACTTTCCAAAATTAATTTCTCAATGTTACTTTTGGCAGTTACTCTTTGATTAATAATTTGTGGTTTTCCGACCTTACGGTTCAAAGTTCATACATGCATTCACAATCATGGCATTTAAAAATGGCAGAATAATGGCAACATTTAAATATTTACGAAAATTGAATATATTTTAACTGTATATTAGTTTAATATTTGTATTTAACTTAGGTATATCACTTCTTTGATAGAGGATGTGATATTTATTGAATATATTGAAAATTAATTCATGAATTATCTATTGACAAAGGTTTGCCTTTTAATTATAGTGAAATGCAAACAACTTAGTGATGACTGTTGCTCTTATAAATGTATAGGTTGTGTTATAAATATTTCTGGGGCCTTATATGTTATATGACATTTGTGTGGGGGGGGGTTTGCGAATTTGAAAACGGTTACCCTCTACTTTTTCAAATGCCTTGACCTATCCAGATAAAAAATTTTATCCCTATACGATAATATTGACCAGTGCAGAATCTCAATTGAAGATGGTGAAGCAAGCTAAATTACCGGCACGCGCCCGCTAATATACTCATCACTTTTTTCCTTACTGTTTTCGGGGTTACATTTTTAACAGATTAAATTACGGCTAAAAATTTCTCTTAACAGAATTTATCGGATACTCTAGACTAATTGACAATGAAAAGTTATTTTATACCAAACGTTTGCCCGCGAACCCATCTTTCATTGCTTTTGACAACCTGTCCCTATTCTAGCGCCTTATTGGCATAGCTTCCACGTCCCCTTTTCCAGAGTCTCTTTGAAATTGTCTTTGGGTACCTCTAGAATTTTTAAGTTTTGCCCATGAATTTATAAATCACCCTGTATAATGTCGACAGAATGATTTATAACCATATCTGAAATTCTCTCTAAATATAACAGTTTTAAATACCGTGTCTGGCAAAATGTGTTTAGCACCAAGATTAATAATAAATCTGTGTGAAACGCTTTTCTTTTTTAAACGCTAATCCATTCATTCATCTTTCTACACCTTAAAGGTTTGAATTCAAAATGTTATTTGTTTATCAAAAAGAAATTCTTGAAAAATACTTTGTAAAATATCGTTATCAGTTATATCGTATTATAAATGTGTGGATTTATCTTTAACACAATGTAGCTTGTTATTGAAGTACTACCAATAATTAAAATGTAACGAATCTTTTAAGTTACACTAACTCATTTTTAATTAACTTTCTAAAAAGTTGTAAAGTAAGGTTTAACTTGTATAACCTCGCCGTGAGGATTATTAATTCTTAAAATTAAGCGCAGAGACATGAAACGGATCATTGAATCAATGACCCATCCTCAATCCACTTAAACAGAGGTTAACCAGGAGAGAAAATCGAAGAGGTGTAACTCTTGCTGCTTAACGAGTTTTTTTTTTACTAATGATGGGATAACATCTAGATGTGTATCACCTTGAAATATGACGAGGGAGAGAAGAATCAATTCTTACTTGTGATTTTCCATCGCAGAGGAACACGCTTTTCTCAGGTTAGGTAGCTTTTACTCAGACTCTGATTTTCCACTCAAATTATATACGGGGTGTCTGTTCTTAAAGGGAACCAATAGATAATTCCTGAATAGTTCGCTATACGAGGGTTGTTTTTTTTTTTAACTTCCGCTTTGCTCTTAAAAAAAAGTAGTTGGAATTTTGAAATAACTTTGCTACCTACCGGTAAATCGGTACATCCTTGGAAATCAATTGTCATCGTTACTGGAAAAAAATCGGACAATTTTTCTATTAGTTACGGAGAGTGAAGTCGAGAATTAAGTTCACTTGCATGGAAAAAAAAATCCATTAATTTTTATAATACCATCCTTAATTTGTTGGTTAATCAGACCCGGCCAGTTTATTATAATCGAAAGTTCACTACATCCAGGGAACACTACAGATTGCTTCACAACCCGAATTAATTTATCAGGAAATTTGAATAAAAAAGTGCATCTAAATAAAGTATTTTTTTTCACCACTTCTTAAGTTCTAAAGTTTTGCACACTTGCAACAACAACGAGCTCTTGCAGATCGCCTCAACGTGACGAGGCATGTTCCTGGGCGGAACGGCCTGGCAGGCCCACCCAAGACGTATAGGCCGTTCCACTGGCTCAGGTGGTAAGATCTGCAGAATCCTTACAAAGTCCCGTCAGGGAGTTCTTGTAAAATCCGGAAAAGTCAGGACATTTTTAACTGGACCTGAATATGCAGTCAGGGAAAATTTGTTATTTTTGCCTAAAACCTGTAAAATGAACAGGGAATTTAACCCGTAGCAGGGGACGTGAGGTCCCACAGACCGCTCAAGATTTTCCTCCCCTTCCACCTACCACATGCTGGGTCGAATCGAATAGAATTTTCTACTAGCTTCACCTTTCGTGACCTTGGCTTCCCCTTCTTATCTGACCCCTTCTTATCAGCATGTTTCGACAAGTGCATCCGTTCGAAATTCCACAAATTCTTTCCCAGCGATCCAGGAGACCTCAGCTCCTCCTTGTTGTAACGGTTTTCGTCCGTACGCATGGCTTTGAAGCTCGGTCCGTGGAGATTAATTCATCCTTCTGATACGGGTTATGCGGAATAGTTGAAATTTTTTTTTATGAAGTTGGGAGTGATTTTAGAGTGGTAAAGATAACTGAAAATAAGATTTCTGAGAAAAATTCTAAATTTTTGGCTTTTAAAACACTGGTAAAAAGCAGATTAGATACCTCCCGCAGATTTTACCTCTGGGAAAAGTAGATAAGAAGAAAGCTACTGGGGTAATTATTCAAATATCAGAATGCGCATGTCAAAGAAAATTCGCGAGCCCTAGTCTCCCCACCTCCATCGGAGCGCGTGATTGCCCTACGAAGTTTCAGGGAACATGCATCTGAGAATGATATTTTGCTTTGTTACCTGATGCTGGTTGCTTTCGTTAGGGCTTGATGATGATATAAAAAAAAGTTATAATTACAAAGTTAATTTAAGTTAAAGTGTTAATCTGTTTTAATTTGACCAGCGCTATTTTAATTATTATTAAGTTAACCCAAGAATTTCAAAATTGTGATTTCTAATTTCAAAATTGTGAAAACCCAAGTAAAATAGGGGGTCTGGGTGTCTTCCCTCAGAGAAATTTCGGAAATTTACCCCTTAAATAGTAATTTAGCTCATTTTTTTAACCTTTAGAATAGATTACACCCAAAGAACACCTCTCAATGTAAGCGGCAAAATTTTATTGGAAAAAGGTATTTAGTGTAATAAATAGTTAAATTTCAAGGGGGGTTTGGGCTTCCTACTCCAGAAAATTTTTGGAATTTAGCCACTAAAAGTAGAGTTTTAACTCATTTTGAGACACTTTAGGTTAAATAAATCAAAGAGGACCACTCCTAGTAAATCACAAAAGCTTCAAGATTTAGACTTCAAACTTCGAGGGGGCTGAATCACATAACATTTCTGGAAAATATCAGTATAAAATTTTATGTCAAAATTTCGGGGGGGGGAAGGGGGTTGAACCCTGAACTCCCCTTGGATTCGGCCCTGTAAATTTGCATAAAAAAGCGATTATTTTCACATGATTTTTTATTTTTATTGTAATAAATATAAAAAATATATGATCTGAAAATCTCAGAACTTTATAACTCAATTAATTGGACTAGTAATAGAAATGGGACGTTCTACTTCTAGACCGACAGAACTTCTTAAAATTAAACTTTTCACTTAATCAAAAATGTTTAGAAAACATTCATTGAGAAAGCGTTAACTGATTGGATTTAGAATTTTTGTATGCAAACAACTTAAAAAGATGGAAAAAAAACTGCATATTTTTTTCATATCTCCTTATTTTATTTTCAGTTATTTTCAATGGCTAGACTGGATGCAATCCTTTCATTAAATTGAGTAGTAAAAAAATATGAACTTATTTCTCTCGTTACAATAACTTAGAATAGTTTAATTTCGAAGTATCGTAAAATTAAAATGTCAACATTTTTAAAGTTTACTTTCCTTTTACTAAAATGAATATTGTAAAAAATAATAACTCAATTATTATAATTTTAATAGTAGTTTAAATACAAGTTATCTTATAAATGAAAAACCAAAACCCGGTTCTAGGTTCTTTTGCTCAGCGACCCAGCCACAGAGTACTAGAACAGAGAGTCCACGGCCATAGGCCATAATGGAAATCGAAAATCATGACATCTTGTTACAGGTTGGGAGAATTGTGGCGCTGGGATCGCACTAAACTCACTAGCGTCTGGATCCAGTCTGAATCGCTCGCCGGCTGCCGATGGGAGATCGAAAACACCTTCTTGCGCATGCGCTGAGTTCTAATTTGGCGAGAGATTTAAGCGGCCGGCATACGTTCCAAACTCTAGTGTGGCGCCCTCACATCAGTAACGCATTTGAAAATAGCTTCGTGGACCCTCTGTTAGGATATTTATTTCTCTGTGGACCCAGCACACTAACCGTAAAGCCACAGGGCTACATTTAGTTGAGTATTAATAATAAATGTCGCCAAACGTTTTAGTTAGTATTTTATGTTTTGAGGGTTTCCGTAGTTGGCGATTAAAGATTGGCGGAAATTTTCAAATTAAACTTTCCTACAGTGTGCACGGGGATAATGGCTATAAGGATCAATTTGGGGTTAATGGCTATGAAATACCAGATTTCAACCTAAATTCTACGAATTTCAAATCCTCCCCTGGCTTTGTTTGGGGCCCAAATGACATGAAATTTCGTTTTTCGGGGATTTAAGGGGTGTTCTGTCAGAATCTGGGGTAATTTTTGATGTCGTCCATAGGGAAAAAAAGTTAGTGCTTCGTTTAATATGTAGATGGACCCCTAAAGACTCGAATCATAGCTTGTTTTGAAACAAATTTATGTAAAAAAGTCTTAAAAAAAAATTTATCTTTGCCAGGCAAAAAGAATTAGAAAAATATGCAATGATAGGAACTCTTATTGGGAAGCTACAAGAGCCTTGATTATAAACCTGTACTACGAAAATCTATACCCAATTAACTACTGCAACATTGAATTTTCGATAAAGAGGCTTCAGTTAGATTACGAAAACTAAGAAATTTATTTGGTGAATTATAATTCATTGAGTTGGCAACGGAGATATGGGATTGCTGATTGTTCTTTAACTTGGGGCTATTTTGGTGAGTTTGTTTATTACAAACGAATTAAAAACAAGCTTCGCTTGCTGATGGATTTAAGTAGTGAGTTTGTTTTGTGAATTTTTGTAGTGGTCTTGTCATTTTCCATTCCCTTTTTATGTAGTTTTGTGTTTTTGGGGTCTTCGGATCACTGCAGTTTTGAACTTCGGTTCATCTGCAACAGAAAAGGCCTCGGACTGCTCGGCTGAGGGTGACCCCTGAAGAATTCCTCAGTCGGGTTGTCCATCAAAATTTTAAAATTTGACTTTTAGTATTTAATTTTGTTTGTATATTTCGATTTAAGAAGATACAGCTAATTACTTAGACTTAGAAATTAAGATTATTCATAAGAAAAGGTATAGGTTATTTATGTGATAAAAGAGATGAGTATGATTTCAAAGTGAATATTCTAACAAATTTTCATAGTAGTAATCCTAAAATATTTAAAATGCATGAATGGAAATTGTAATAATGAGGAGGCGTTGTGTGAAAGAGGCGGTATCAAAATTTAAATGCTTTTTTTTAATTTAAAACGATTTTCCGAAGAGGTAGATTTCTTAAGAAGATAAAGGGAAGAAGGAACAAAATATTTTATATGACGCGTTCTCTCTAATATTTACTGCTCGCTCATCCTAATGTTTTTGGATTTAGTATTTGTGGTATGTATTTCCTTATTTTGGGAGTTTTTGTGTCTTTTCGATGATTTTTTTTTCACTTGTGGAGGTAGCCTCGGGGTTCCACGGCAGTATTAAACAATAACTCAGGTCGCTTGGAAGTTAAACATGGTAGCTTATCAGGAGGGTTTGGAGTCAAATAGAGCTTCCTATCACGCACCTATCCACACAATATTTTATCTTAGATAAGGTCCCTCTTCGAAGGGTGAACTATTCATTTGTACAAATAACGTATTTAGTATTTACAAAGTTATACATATAGGGTGTTTCATAAGACCGTTTCACGACATTTATTTGGAACCAGCGTCTCCTAGGTTTATGGAAGTAAGAAGAGCGTAAATGATCGTTTAAAGGAACTTGATTGATATACAATAACCTTGATTTCTTACCAAAAATGCTTATGTCACATGGAATTTTCAAATTGAAATTGAAGGTTTCATTGATCATGCTGATTCATCTGATCATTTCACTGATCCAAATTAATATCCTGCTAAACTAAAACTGTAAAAATAATCGATCGACACATAGTTTTGCCAACATTTTGTAGCAGTAACTTTCGCAAATCTTCTTAAATAAAAATTTAATTTTTTTAGTCATCATCATATCAGAATATGATATTGATGCTACAGATTTTATACTATATTTGACATTAAATGCAAAGTAGAGTAAAAAATTTAAAACAGTAGTTTAATAATTTATTGCACGTTGTATTCGACGTTTTTTTTTGTAATAAACGTATTTTGTTCCGTATTTTGCATTATTTTTAAGAAATTAATCTTATAAACTCGTTAAAAACCTGGTTATAATAATAAATATGTTTTTATTGCTATCATTTTCATAGTGATTCAACTTTAACTAAGCATTAAACTAACGGATTTATAAACGAATATTAATAAAAATTTCAAAGATATGTATCCTTTATAAAAAAAAGTCATAAAAAATGAAGCAACAGTGAGATAAGAACTCTGCTGCGAAAGGTTTTTATGCATACTTTTATTTTTATATTTTTGTATCCAAGAACGTAGCCAGAGGGTGTAGAAAGGGAAAGCTGTCTCCCTAAATAATATTTATTTTTTTAAACAAAATAAAAGGAAAATTACAAAAGCTCCGTCGCTCGAGTTTAAACGAACATACCTCTACACGCATCATCCACCACCTCCAGAGGGGTTTCAGGGAAGGGTAGCTGCCCCCTCCAAATCATAAGTTATGTCCTTTATATGTAAAAAATATATTTTTATAAAAAAAAGTATTTTAAAAGTTCGGGGACGCCAGATTTTGTACTAACGTCTCCTCACCCACCACCGTCTACGAATTCTAACACCAGCACCATCCTCATTCTATTACCTCCTTCCTTACCTTCTAAATCGAACACCTTCCTTTTCTTCCAGAAGCCAGAGGTCCTTACGACTTGACCACCAAGCCGCCTTTCAAAGCAGAAGAGGAACCAGAACCCGCGAAGCCCATATGTTCTACCCCTGGCGTCATCGAGTTCTCCCCTAAAATAGTGACGCCGGACTACAAAGCCCAAACCGAAGCTTACAGAATGCCCCACAAGCCTTCCGTTCTGGTACCATCAGTGACCCGGCCGACACCTAGTCACATCCAGAAGCCTGTGCCGACCATGGAGCCCATGAACCTGCACCCGGGTGACAGAAAGCCGTGGATCTATCCCCATCCTCATCTCTCTCATCATCTGGCTCAGTTTGGCGGGGGATATTCTTGTTTCCACCCCCCACCCTACAACTTCCCTTACATGGGTGGAACTGCCATGGTATCGTCATCCCGTATGGAGGTACCCTTGTACTCTGCTGCTGGCCATTGGGGACCTCGGGAGGGTTCCCCATCTCCAGGCAGTAGTGAATCTTGCCCAGAATCTGCAGGTAGTAAGTCTGTGGTGGTCACACACAGTAGCACCAGCTCCCACCCACCTCGCTACGAGTGCCAGGAATGCAGCAAAAGCTACGCAACGTTCAGCGGACTGGCCAGACACAAACAGTTCCACTGTGCGACGACGCAAACTCCCAAAGACTTCAAGTGTAAATATTGTGGCAAAGTGTACGTATCTTTGGGGGCCCTCAAGATGCACATTCGCACTCACACCTTGCCCTGCAAGTGCAACTTGTGTGGCAAGGCCTTCTCCAGGCCGTGGCTGCTTCAGGGCCACATCCGGACCCATACAGGTGAGAAGCCGTTTGCTTGCCCAAGCTGTAGTCGGGCGTTTGCGGATAGGAGCAATCTCCGGGCACACTTGCAAACCCACAGTGAGATTAAAAAATACAATTGCCTATCCTGCAGCAAAACATTTTCCCGGATGTCCCTTCTTTCAAAACATACCGATGGAGGATGTAATACTCTCCGGTACGGACCTGTAATTCCAAATTGTTAGGAAGTTGTTTGCATTTTTAAGTTGTACATGTGTGTTGAAACGGGACACATTGATACACCCTTAATATCTTTTTCTTTAATACCAATATCTTTTTCTCTGTGATCTACTCAAAAAATGGATTTGAATTTCGGTGTATCAAATTGCCTCTGTTTCACCTACCAACTAATTGGTTGTAACAAGCCAATTTCAATTCAAAAATAGAATTCTAGTGCTGTAGACTACAAAGTATAATGCTTTAATTAGAGCAACATTTTAAATTAATTTTACAAAGAAACCAAGTTTAACAAGTTTTAAAAGTAAGCAACGTATTTATTCTTTTAGGACACCATTTGCAAGATAAATATGGGTTATCTTTCAAATGATATTTATTCTTTTAAAAAAATATCTTGCTTTTACTATGATTCCATTTTAAAAATACATTTGATTATAAACACATTTACACAACTCGCTTAGTCTTCGTCGTAGGTATGTCATTTTCTTGAAAATGACTTTTTGTATACTCCTCCAAGCTTTACCCTGCACATTAGGGGAAAGAGGAAAAAATAACTACCCCCTTATAGGCAAATATAGACCCTTGAATTTGGCGAAATCTATGTCAATTCATTGCATTTTTTTATTTAATTTGAAATTTAAATTAATTTGCCTTTCTCTTCTTATTCTTTGAGCTTTAAACTTAGTCAGAACAAAATTTGTTTTTAATTTAAAAGTGTTTTACATTTTTTATCCAGTGAATGTTCGACTCCATGATATTCACTTACTCTATTGATACTGCCTTAATACCTCAATTTCAGAGAATTTATGAATTATATTTCATAAAACTTATGAATTTTATTTGTTTAAGTTTTTATATTTCTCACTTTTGTTCTGTGAACTAAGCCGAAATGTAATTTCATTGACAATTTAAGTGGTTTTTAAGATTTTTTCATTCATAAGTTTGAAAAAGGGTTCCAAGTTAACTCTACAATATCTTTGAATATACTTATTTATTTTTTTGTGATTCTGTTATCTAAATATTCCTAAATTTCCAATAACAATTTAGTGGTTATACAAAAAAAATTTCAATTACGTTTTTCCCCTCACAGTTTTTTCCCGATTTTCTTAAAACTTGGTTTATGGACTTATTCCTTTTTCAAACTTACGATTCAATTTATCTCACTGAGATATAGGAGGAATTAGTTCTCCTCTGCGCAGAATCGCTCTAAAATCTATATTAATTCGATTATTAATTATTTTTAACATTTTTGTCTCAATTATTTTCCTTAATTGCTTATTGTACAGTACCGAAAAAAATAGACTCAAACCCTATGATCTCCAGAAAGTCTCACGATAAAAAGACAAGGTATGGTATCCTTTCATGGTTTGAAATATTCTTTAAACTTTAAAATTTAGAAAAGTTCGTAAAGTTTACAGTTTAAAGAATATTTCAAATGATAACTTATTTGTCTTTATATTAGCAGTTTAAGAGATACTAGTTTATTCCAATTTTTCCGGTACCGTACGTCAACATTTACTTGCGGTGCGAGTAAAATATTCCTCTTTGTGTTCAAAGAACATTTTTTTGGAGGTAAAGGAACTGGCTTGAAGAAACAGGAACTAGCCAGTTTTCTAAAACATTGCTATACTGCCTTTTGACTTATAACTTTACTTTGAATTTTTTATAGTTGTACGTCAAATATTATTTTATAATTAAGTGATATGGTATACATTAAAATTCATTTTAATCAAACTTATTAATGAATTTACCATTATTATTTTTTCTAGGTAGTATCAATATGTAAAAATGTAAACTTAGGAGTAAATGTAAATTCACCTCAGAAATTTTGAATTATGTATAGATATTATTTAAAGTAACTAATTTCAGAATTCTTTTGACATAATACTTCAAAGATGAGATTTTTCAGACTTTTGGGGGATTTTCAGACTTTTTTGAAATTATCATGAAAATTTCAGACTTTTTACTTTTAAATAAAACAGCTTATGAACTAAAATTTTTGACTGGAAATTTCATTTTTCTAAATTTAAGTTGATGTTCCTGACTTATGAGTTCTTTTATATGGTAAATTTTCATAATTAATCCAATTTAATATTACAGCTTAACACATTAAACTTTTAATTTTATGTGTAAGAATTTATCTATCTATTGAAAATAATGTTAACTAATTATTAGTTTTCCGATTTATTCTCAATTTAAGAGATTAGTTTTCCGACTGTTTGCTTTTTTGCCAGTCTCATCGCTGTAATTTGTACTTTTCTTCCAAATAAAATCCAAATATATTTTTTGGAAGAAAAGTAGCCCCTTATTTACAATTTCCCTTTATAATTAATCCTAACATGAATTTAGGTCTCGAAAGAAAGAATAGGAGTGAAAATTATGTAATTTTTCTTCTTGATTTTACAATTCTATTGCGACTTAATTGTCTTTTCAACTGCTGCATAGTTCAATATAAACTGCGTGATATAGTAAAGGCTTATCCTACTTAAGTTGATTATTTTTTGTGTATACATCGTGTTCAGTATTGTAGTCCATTGAAATATTTCTTGTACATATCTGATCAAATTTATCTATCGTTTTGTCCTCTTGTTGAATGTGATCGTTCTTGCAACTCTTCTACCATTTCTGTGAAAAACCCGAATGACAATTATTCTCTGCTTCTAAAGCAATGCTATTTAGATTTTCTAGTCTAGTCTGATTTCGTAGCCAGTCTTCTTGTGTGCCATATCAGTCAAGCCAAATGCTCTGAGCTAATGTTGAAGCGGAAATGAAAGATTAAGTATTCCCTTGAGCTTTATAACTAAATTTTTTCTTTGATATTGACCATTATATCACTGTATAAATTGCAAAAAAGGACAACGTAAATTCACGTAATGCTTTTGATGTTTCAGTATTTGTTCATGTAACAATACTTTAATTATTTCGTGTACAACTTTTTGACTGTTTTTCTTTGGCAACTCTTGGTTTTGTTGCTTGTATAAATACTCTGGGCCAGGTTCTTCAATCACACTGACAAAGGGGATACAAGTATCCCCGAAATGACCGTTCATTTTTAATTAAATTTTAGCCATGTGCATTTAATTTACGTTGTCCTTTTTTGCAATGGATCTTTTCCACAGTATGAATTTTACATTTGTCATATCAGTGTATGTATAGGGTACATACAGTACATTCGATTTACCGAGTGAGTGAACGTTTCCTTAGCTGTGAAACATGTAATATCAATGTAAATTTTACAATCCCATTTGAAAGTACAGTTAATCCTCATTAAGTTAGCAAATTTTAATATATTTTTAATACTATAGTCTGGCTGCCGCGAGAAAAACTTTTGATGTCGTACAATATTGTGGCAATTGTTATGGAAACTGGTTATTCCTCTTAATTTGTTTGGTGATGGTTATTCATAAACGCTAAAAAAGTTTTGTGCTAAATCTGAGTGACTAGTTGAACTTCTTTTCAAAATCATGTTTTTCTGTCAAAGTTTTTCTTGTGGCGGTCGGACTTTAGTTCAGTGGGTGAATGATAATGTTCTGAACAGTAGAGGGTTTTTGCTTTTCTTCTACTCTAGGCTATTTGAATGTTTCATTATACCTTTCTTACTAACTATCATCATGGAATCTTAGGGTTTTTAAAATATAAAATTATATGATTTCACTTTAAATTTAAATTTTACTAAAGGTTAAAATATTCACCTACTGAATTCTTTGAGAATGAAGTAACTGTCAATAGCATTATTTTAGACCAAGTGTCCAACGTGTCTAAAATTTTAAGTATCTCCTAAATTTCATTATTATCCTTAATTCTAATTAATATTGTAATTTTCTATCAATTCAACGCGATTTCAAACCCTGTTACATGAAACAGTTTCGTGTTAATTTGTATCACAGCTAAAATCCGAAGCGATATAAAACTCACCTAAATGTTATATAAATTTACTATTAAATTGTATATATAGTTTATTAACTGTTGAGTTTATATATATTTAGGGAAATTTTTAAATATATATCGGTGATAGGCAAAAACCTAATTATTTAGTTTAGAAAAATATATTTTATATTAGGAATTCGAACATTGGACTTGGTCGAATTTAAAATAATGTTCTATTGATATAGTTATATGAAATGAGTTGTATTTATTAATTGTTAGCTGTTAGCATAAATATTTTATAATAGGTATATCAGAATAGTGTAAAATACAACCCATTTGAATTCTCAAAGTTATATCTGTTTTTTAATAGTCATTTGTCATAAAAACTGGTTATTTTATTTGAAAGTATTTTTACTGTAATGTTATCAAATTGGTTGTAATAAAAATAACTGTACTTGCACTTTTAGTGTCATTTTTGAAGTTACTTTCCCCATGATCCAGGGCACTTTAGGGATCGGATTTCATGCACCCCATGCACTATCTTTGAAATGAATAAAAATTGAATTAATGAGTAAACAGGAATCTGATAAATCCATTCACTGGAGCTGGCTTTCATTCTACACTTCAGAAATCTCTGCTAACAATTTAAAAATTAATTTCAGTACTTAACAATTTTTCTTACTTAATTTTATGAAAACTATGTTAACTGTGACCGTAAAGGTAGGTTTATGAGGTTCCACTTTTATACTAAGCCTTACCCTAAAACAGCAGGCCTCAACTCAATACGTACTTGTGGATATAGGTTAAAAGAATTTGAAACAATCAAGTCACCACTCAGAAAGCAAGGAAAAATATTCTAAGTTTATAGTCCAAGAAAAATAAGGTTTGCTTCGGAACTAATTGTAAAAGAAAGTTTGATGGTTGATTCTTATAGGAAATTTTCCGTAGAAAACGATGGTGAAAAGTCTACCGAGCTACGACGTGTCCTTTAGCCAATATGGCGGATTTTCCAAAATGGCGGCCGCTTATTTTTCACATTTTTATTTTTTACGTTTTTACATGTAAATACATATTTTTTTTGCATAACATAAATTATTCTCTATTAAATTACCTATAAAATGGTATATTAACCAAGATTGTGCGATATTTAGAACCTAATAAAATAATTTTCAAAATGGCGCCCGCATATTTCAAACTTAGTGGAAAATGGATATTTTTGAATTCCTACCCACCTTTAAGAGTATTTACCCTTAAGTATCGGTAAATTATGATTACTCTGCTCATATTTTACTTAATAACATGTAAAACTTCTAATTTTTAAGAAAATACACAAATTTAAAGCAAACATATATTTTTAATCTTGACTATTTATTCTGATTATTACAACATTTTCCAACATTCCCTTTGATTTTATGCATACAAAACATTATTTTCTTTGAACAAATAATAATATTATAATATATTTCTAAATAATGTAATGAATTTTAGGTTAATGAAAATTAAATTTATTTAATTATTAAAACTTAAATTTAATTATTTTAATTTTAATATCGCTAAGTTCTTAATAAAAAGTAACCTTCACTAAGTTTTTTTAACGTTATAATGTCTAATTATATTTTTAAGAACTATTTTAATCATCTTCCATATCTACATGTGGGGCCGTCCATAAATGACGTCACGCTTAGAGGGGAGGGAGGGGGTTCATCAATTTGTGACACTTTGTGACAAGGGGGAGGAGGGTTTTCAAGAATTGTGACATCACAAATTGAAAATCAAAAATAAAACTAAATCACAAATTCTTTTCTGGAAAATAGCTTTGAACTTATTGAATCATATTGAACCTATGAACTTATTGAAATCACTTTGAACTTATTAGGTATGGTGCACCTAAACTTAAATATAAACATTGGGTCCCAAATTCTTACCAACATTATTCTAAACTTATTATTGGTAACAGTCCGTGACATGTGACAAAGGGGGGGAGGGGATATGGTAAAGTGTGACACTTTGTGACATAGGGGAGGGAGGGGGTCAAAAATATTGAAAAAAAGAGTCGCTACAAGCACTTGTACATATTGTACCTTGATTTCTGCATATACATTGTACGGTAGCATATTGGCTAATTTTAAATCCACATTTGACAAATTTCAAAAGATGGTCTGGAGCAGGTGCTTTTTTCATCTCTATAGGTCTCAAACCTCCTTCCCGTAATTCCCAACCCCAGTCACATGGGTCCATGGAAATTCCTATCCACTGCTGCTTGATGATAAACTCTTAAACAGTGAAAGTTATTAGAATCTATTGTAGGAGGCAATATTTCTGGTGTTACTTGGACTGATTTTGTAGCTTTTGTTTGAAAGTTTGCAGTCTTACGTCAATTAAAGAGTCTCCCACTCTACCCCCTAGAGAGATGTCATTGCTCTACTGGCCAGCAGTCCGGGTATTTTGAAAACATCACATTGATTTTTGAAATCCTCGTTTTTTGAAATTA
Organism: Tetragnatha montana; assembly: GCA_963680715.1. NCBI lineage: Eukaryota > Metazoa > Arthropoda > Arachnida > Araneae > Tetragnathidae > Tetragnatha > Tetragnatha montana. The sequence continues at coordinate 47,046,907 of OY796679.1, read as the reverse complement.
ACTTTAGACAATCACTTTTTCTTAAGCCAAATGGTTGGGACGTAGTGTCGCATCCAAGCCTAGCTTGACCAAAAAGGATATTGGAACACTCATCCTCATCAAGTTTCTCTTGAATTTCCTTTATGTTGTATATGACTGAATTCTTTGAAGTTTTTTTGGTTCAGGTATTAAAAATAAGTCACAGGACTTAGAGTTCATATGATGGATTAGTAACACCAGAAGATCAGTATCCTCACCAATAACAGATGTCGGTTGATTCAGTGCAGATGTGATGCCTTCAATTACGATCATGACATCTGCATCGTCTTCTGCTTGTTTCGTAATACATCCAGATTCAGCAAACTTTTTTGATAGATGATCTATGAAGGCTTGTTTATTATCACTGTTTAAAAGAAAAATGTCCTTCTTTATGGTGATTTCCATTGTAGTAACAAATCCAGACTGCTGGCCAATAGAGCAATGACATCTCTCTAGGGGGTAGAGTGGGATACTCTTTAAATGACGTAAGACTGCAAACTTTCAAACAAAAGCTACAAAATCAGTCCAAGTAACACCAGAAATATTGCCTCCTACAATAGATTCTAATAACTTTCACTGATGTTTAAGAGTTTATCATCAAGCAGCAGTGGATAGGAATTTCCATGGACCCATGTGACTGGGGTTGGGAATTACGGGAAGGAGGTTTGAGACCTATAGAGATGAAAAACGCACCTGCTCCAGACCATCTTTTGAAATTTCTCAAATGTGGATTTATAATTAGCCAATGTGCTACCGTACAATGTATATGCAGAAAACAAGGTACAATATGTACAAGTGCTTGTAGCGACTGTAGAGGTGTTAGCTGCTGCAATACTGGACATGTAGATAGGGAAAATGATTAAAATAGTTCTTAAAAATATAATTAGACATTATAACGTTTATATGAAGGTTACTTTTTATTAAGAACTTAGCGATATTAAAATTAAAATAATTAAATTTATGTTTTAATAATTAAATAAATTTAATTTTCATTAACCTAAAATTAATTATATTATTTGTAAATATATTATAATATTATTATTTGTTCAAAGAAAATAATGTTTTGTATGCATAAAATCAAAGGGAATGATGGAAAATGTTGTAATAATCAGAATAAGTAGTCAAGATTAAAAATATGTTTGCTTTAAATTTGTGTATTTTCTTAAAAATTAGAAGTTTTACATGTTATTAAGTAAAATATGAGCAGAATAATCATAATTTACCGATACTTAAGGGTAAATACTCTTAAAGGTGGGTAGGAATTCAAAAATATCCATTTTCCACTAAGTTTGAAATATGCGGGCGCCATTTTGAAAATTATTTTATTAGGTTCTAAATATCGCACAATCTTGGTTAATATACCATTTTATAGGTAATTTAATAGAGAATAATTTATGTTATGCAAAAATAATATGTATTTACATGTAAAAACATAAAAAATAAAAATGTGAAAAATAAGCGGCCGCCATTTTGGAAAATCCGCCATATTGGCTAAAGGACACGTCGTAGCTCGGTAGACTTTTCACCATCGTTTTCTACGGAAAATTTCCTATAAGAATCAACCATCAAACTTTCTTTTACAATTAGTTCCGAAGGAAGCCCTTTTTTGAGCTAACTTTCTTGGACTATTAGCATCCTTCTTTGAACGGGTAGTCTTCCAGGTTAGTCTGGATCAGCAGCATGTCATATCCAATGAGGTCCTTCCGAGGCGTAATTGCGCTGCTACTGGGCAACTCCTGCTGATATCTCACAACAGAGGTGTTTGCGGCAAATATAATTTAACCCCCATGTAAAACTGTATGAGTTGGCTTTTTTAAATCATCGCTTTATCTATCTCATCAAGACTTATATAAACGCTTTAGATACTTAAGATTTCTTTAATTCCGATCAGAATTTAACCTCGAATAATACCTAGGTGAATGTTCTTCAAGATTCTTAAAAATTCTTATAGTTTCCATCATATGCGAAAGGGATAGACTTGGAGTAAACCAAAAAATAAACTTAACAGTCTTAATGGTCACCGCTTAAAGAATCAGGTAAAATATTTTAAGTCAAACATCTTTCCAATTCATCTAACAGTACCCGTGCTTTGAGTCACCACTTAAAAAATTTTAGAAAATATGCCAAGTTAAATGCGACGCCCCGGGCGGTTGGTAGGGGTTTGGGATGGAAGTATCTAAATCTATTCTTAATTATTATTAATTAGTATTCCCAGACTCTTTAAATTTACGTAGTTTCGGTCGATGCAAAAGGATGAAGTCTTGAATTATGGCAAATAGACATAAAAAAAATAAAAATAGTACTATTATTCAAGAAAATGACCGTTACGGTTACAGTTAAGAGTTGGGGGAAAAAATCGTTAAAACCTCCCGTTAAAAGCAGGAACTAATTTATAAATACCCAACCGTATTTATTTCCGAGTGCTATACCCGCTGAGAAGGCTCAGACTCGACCAGAGTTCGATCTGAGGGCCTTTGGGATGGCATACTGGTGTGCTAACCACCAAGCCATCCGTTCCTGCAGCTGCGGCAATCTTCTAATTAATTTGAAGTTGATACTCCACAATGTTATTAGAAATTTTATTTTGCTTTTTATAATAAAGATGGCGCCAGCATCGTATGACGCATAGTACTTAAGCTGCTGCGCCGCGTCTACTGCACATAAGTCACTTTAATTTAAAGTTAATATATTTACAATTTAAAAATATTTCCACAGGACCGAACCGTTGACCTGCAGCACGGCAGTCCAGTGCACTAACCACTGTGCCATCCGTTCCACACCCACAGGTGTACCTCATTAATTTAAAGTTAATATACAATTCAGAAATTATAAAAATACTTCCTTGCGGCAGGCAGGGTTTGATCCCAGAGCCTTCCGACTCGAAGCATTACGCTTCCACACACTAGGCCACCGGTTCGTATGCCGCTATGACTTTAAATATTTACTCAGTTCTTTGTATTTGACACTGTATTCGATTATAAAGAAACCTAATCAATTTCATCGACATCGAATACCTTTTTTCAGCCATCAGAAATTTTTGCGAAGTTTCACCTTAAATTTCATTTCAAAACTCACCACTTTTTCAAACATCCTATTTTTTTACATCCTTTCCAGATTAGATAGCTTTCACTAGCACCATTCCCTGCTTAATGCACCAGAAAGTTTGGTCATTAGCTACCAGCATTGATTATCAGATTAGTCGGTTACGTGGTACCAGCAGCGTAAGCCGCTCTTGCCCCTTAACAGCACATACACGCTTCGGTAAGAGCTCATTCGAGATCGACCTCCCTGACCAGCCTTAAGTGCTTGACTTAAAATCTTTTTATTATTTATTTGAGTGGTAACTATGAAATGTTCGATAAAAATGAACTCCACAAATATACAGAGTGTTTCTAAAGTCCCTTCCACGGCTTTTGTTTGGAACCAACATCTCCTAGGACCTAGGGTCATGGAAGTAAGGTCTACACCTAGATAAGTTACCCTGATGGATGTATTGAGATGGCTTAAAGCGCCCCTAGCGGCAAAATAAAAATTAATTAAAAATCTAAAGAATATAGAACAAAAACAATGAGAGTATTGTTGTTAAGGCTATGAAAAACTCACTGAACAAATTTCATGAAAATATCTTATCGTGAATATTCGCGGAGATATTAGCATGTGAAAATAGCACTTTTTCAGGCCTCAAAAAGAAAACGCTCACAAATTTGCAAGTTTTTCAGTGGCATTATGTTATTTTGTGTTTTTTTAGTTAGATAAAGACAAAATTTAATCATAAAAAGAAACTTGCACAGTTGCGAACTTTTTCTTTTTTGAGGACTGAAAAAAAGTGCTATTTTCACATGCTTATATCTCCTCGATTCATGAAATTATTTTCATTAAATTTTTTTCAGCGACTTTTCCATAACATTGGAAACAATACTCTCATCGAGATTTATGCTCGATTTCCTATAGTTTTTTTAATTAATTTTTTAACTTTTATTTCACCGCTAGGAGCGCTGTAAGTCATCTCAATTGATTCTACATAGTCATTAACCTAGGGGTAGAGGTAGATCCTACTTCCATGACCCTAGGAGACATTGTTTCCAAATAAAAGTCGTGAAAGGTACTTTTGAAACACCCTGTTTTTATAATATCTCTATTGATATTAATCTACGTGCGGAACCCTTTCAGACACAGAATAGAATTGACAGTGCAGGCACAGTTAGATTGGAGGAATTTAACGAAACGGTTTGGGGTTATATCATTGGAATAGTTTATTCACCCCTACTTTGCTCATGCTACATCAGCTATTGCCTCTTGGTCTAAACTATCTCTTCATGTGTGAGCATAATGCATATAAGCACATAATGCAACGAGCTAAAATAGTAACTTCCCAGATACTCGTTGCGATTCAAAAGACATTCCTGTTAAACCAAACAACTTCAAATATTTCTTCCAATATTTTTAGTGGTGAATGTAGAATGTAGATTAAATTTTAAAAGAGCCGATAGCGAAGGATCGCTCTTCTATTCCGCATCTCTAACCCCCCCCCCCGTAGGGATGATGGATTCGCTATTTCAAAATCCTTTTAACTCAATCTGTGCTCAACCATCAGCCAACTTACACCTTTAGTTGGCTGGATAGTATAGTATCTGGGTAGTAGTATCAACCAACTACCTAAAACTCAAATAATACACTTTGTCATATCTGCTCTCCAGAGGAAGAACGCGACGTACCTGCAAATGTGGGAATTTTCATTGCTTGGCAGCCTAACTTCTACAATGGTCGCCGTCGCCAAGTTGAAAGAACTAGGGTTTGAAATTGATAATTATGAAGACGGAGGAAAACACTCAAGATTAGATCGAAATTTTTATTTGCAACTTTTAAAAATCAGACAGCGTTTTTCATTAAACACGGATCATCGTTTGGCGATCTGAAAAGAAAAATTCGCTCCGTAGTAATCATTACTGGTGATCGATATTTTAATGTTTATCTGTGAGCATTATTTCTTGAGTTTCATCATTCATTAAAAATCATGAAAGATCGCCAAATTGCCGATTGAGGAATAACTCGACTATTCTGAAAAATATATTTATATATTTTAGCATTGTTTGAGTTTATTTTTGATCGAATTATTTTCATCGTGAATGAATTACTATTATAGGAGTGAAGCCGTATCGCCTTCTAAATGTTAAGCGACAATTCTAAATTATCCTACCTATAAACAACGTTGATTGCGGGATACCAGATAATACATTATTGCTCTAAACCAATAAAAATTGTTAACATCCGAATTCTTCTGAACAAATTTGTGAATTTGTAATTTTACAATTTAAGTATTTACTGGTGACTAAAATCCTTATAGTGTTATAAGGATTTTATAACATCGAATTTTATAATATTACATTTTATAACATCTTGTAATTAGTCGTTACTCGTTCCAAATTAGATGCTTTTCTATCTCCATCTTCAGTTAGCTTCACTATCTTTCGCTTAAAGTTTGAAATTAATAGATATGTAAATAAAAAAACTCAAAATTAGATTAAAATTTTTATTCGCCACTTTTAAAAAAAATCTGGTGACGTTTTTTATCAAGAACGGATTATCAGTTTCCGACGATGACAGGAGAATTAAATCCCGCTGTAATAATCACAGTAATCATAATTTCAATGACCGGTTGTGATGGTTACTTTCTGAGTAATATTTTGGATTAATAAAATAAATTATTTTAGTCCCGTGAAAAATTGCCAACGGTCTGATCATTCTGATAAATAATTAAGAAAACGCATATCCTCGAAAAATTAGATTAGTGGTTTTGGCGATATGATTTGGCGCTATTTGATTTTTAGTTTTGGATTAAAATATTTTTCATTGTGAATTATTCATTACTATCTGAGTAAAACCTTACCGCGTGAAAGTATTCATTGAATTTAAATCAAAACCAACAAAACTCAAGATTGGATTTGAGTTTTATACCACAAACAATATGGTCAGATTTTTAAAATATTAATCATTAAACCACGTTTTTGCGATTACACGTGATCATCACGTCCAATCCATTCATTCTTTTTACATTTTAATAATAATAATAATAATAATAATAATAATTTTTGTTATGAAACATTTTGCAACCTTTACGAGAGAGAGAGAAAAAAAAACATTTTGAAGGGTAACATTGCTCATAAAGAGAACTAAAGATATTGTATAGTTTCTAATTGAAAAATTACGAGTGATTACAAACTACTATATTGACAAGAAACTTCTTGCAGACATAACATCGTTATGCGCGATACCAGGAACATGAGGGAATCAACGTTTGACCCCTCGTTACTTATTACTTAACATTGTTGGTTGTGAATGATGTTCCTTGAATAGAGGAATCTATGAAGTTTTGCATATTAAATAATTACTGGTGACTAAACTACAATGGCGAGAAACTTCTTTTAAGGTAAACGAGAAAGGATCAGACATTCATAAATTCATAAAAATAAAAAGAACATCAAAATTCCATTTAAATTTTTAATTTTAAATATAAGTTGATTTTTATGAAGAGTTCTAAAATTTACTAGCCTAGTGTTTTGTAATTAATAATTGACATGCATTAGTTGAATTGGCTTCTAAAATCTTTTTTAAAGAGAAAATTTGTTTCACAACTTACCCACTGCTTCTATTTCTGTGACCTACTTTATTAACAGCTGCTATTGAAAAGAATTTCCGACAATATCGAGTAAACCAACTTACCCTGCTCTTTCGACACCCGATGCAAAAGTTCTTGAAAATCCTTATTCCATCTCTTTCACGCTAAAGACAAGAGTTCTAAGTCGTAACCATGGGTAATCGGCCGACAGACGGTCTGACTTCAAGAACATTTTGATAAAATGTTGCAAGTTGTATGAACACCACCTTACTCGGGGATTTCGCCTAATCCAGCTCAAACACTAGACGAGTCATATGATTTTCGAGTTAAGACTGTCTGATCTGGGTATCTTGTGTTTTCTCGGTGAAAGATTTTCGCTAAGAGATTTGTAGTAAAATCCTGTGAACGATATTTCAATGTTAAAGAAAGATGGTTTGGGCTAGAGAGGCTTTTAGTAATATTTAAAGTAAGATTTGGGCTTAGAGTAAGATTTAAATTCGAATTAAAACTTCCTGATAGGCTTTTATTGAATACTTATGTGGATCTAAAAAATCTGCGTGAAGAAGCTCTGATTCCAATTTAAATATAATACAACTTTCACAAACTAAGGGGCTTTAACCCGCTAAGGGGCATGATAGCTATCCAAGGTAGTAAAATGGACAGAATCGGATATTTTTTCTTACGTTACAACAATAAAGACAAACCCATGAAAAATTTGGTTCGTTAACTTCTTTAAAAAAATATTTTGAAAAAAAAAACTGCATTACCATAAAAATTATATAAGACATGAGTTATTCATAGTAAATTAGACAACTTACTGTCTAAAACCTAGAGTTTTATTAAAATAAATTTAATAATTTAAATAAAAATTTTCTTGAAATAATTTATTTAATCACTGAAAATAAAAAAAAACACTACCTTTGTAATTTTGAGTCAACAGGTCTAACACAAAAAAAAAGAAATAATCAACACTGAATTAACCTAATGAATTAACCTAATCATTAAAAAATTGGGCCTGTAATCTGTAACCAAATTGAATTACTCCTTTCAATTTCCACTTATTGATGGAACGGCATATCAGCCTTTGCTTTCCTCCCAGCCCATGCGGCTTCCTCAGGTTTCTTCGCCCACTCTTCAATGTGACAATAAATCGTGTCTTGGTGCAATATTTCGCTGCTACTCACAAAAAAGGAGGAGTTGAGCGAAAATCAATACTAGTGGGCGTAAAACAATGGAAACCCCCCCAACTTCAAATTAGGATGCCTCAATCCCGTATCTCAAAAATTTCGGTGTGTTTAAGTGTGGATTCTAAATATTTTTAAGCATAGTTTAGTTCGCTGTTTAGTGTGGTTTTAAAGAGCACATAAGGTTTGTAACCGTAAATATATTCCTAATTTTTTAAAATTATTTATAATATTAATTACACACGCTTATGACTCCTCTTTAATTGAAACATGGCAGTAGAAAATTGCTGAAAAGAAAGGTTAAGGAAATTTTAAAAATATTAAAGGACCCACCAAAATTTGTTCCTCAGTATATTTTCATATAATAGAACTAGAGTTAATAATTTTACTTATTAGGTAAAAATGTTTGTTTAGAAGTAAAACCCATCAAAATTTAAATTTGTTACCATTTTTGTTATATTCACTTTAAAAAACTTTTTTTGTGGTAGAAAGGTAGTACTGTATCATTTTAAATAAAGTAAAAATAATAAACGAATGTCTAAAACTGTAAGTAAAATTGCTCCAAAAGTTATTTAAAAAATAACAGGAGAGCAACCAAGGAAATAAATATGTATGTTTAGCTCTAAAAAATAATACTGCTCCAAAAACAGTCAGTAAAATAACAAAACATAAAACGAGATATTCTTCATTATAAAATTATTTCACTAGAATAAATCATAAACAAAACATTAGGATTTATGATCGCCTTTTTTAGTACATCAAAAAGTACCAAAAATTTCTAAACTGTGCAGGAAAAGAAGATAAAATCTGAAAATTCTAAAAGAAAACAGTTACGATTTAACTAGGCGATACCACTCCCAAAATTTTCTCCCTCTGTGCCCCATTTAATCTTAATACCTTTTTTGTCCCCTAATCCTGTGAATCCCTTCCGCACAAATTTCAGAAATTCCAAATTCGTTGAATTTTCCCATGAAAGAAGAACACCAGTATTGTCCAGCAAGAACTCCCCTGAAAAGTTTGGCCTCCAGGCGCGAGGGGGCTACAGGTAGGTAAAGACCATAAAGTTGACATTGCCTCCCCACTCGTAAACAGGCGCCTGTCCAAGTAGTATTTCACACTTAACCAAACATTCCGCTACCCCCCACTTCCAACAGGTAGGGAAGGTGAAAACCCCGAAAAAAGCTCATTCATAGATCATGAGGCGACCTCCGACCCCCCGAGCTTGCCACCTGTTCCATTTAGTTCGGGGGTTGTGGTGCGGTGCACTCCGTACTCCGAGGGGTTTCGACCGCGGATCACGGCTTTACGCCCTTTTCGACAGGTAGACGTATGGATCTTAGCAATCTGAGTTTTCCTTCGACTAGCCTATTGATACTATCCTACTGTGGGCATTCATTTTGAAAACAACAAAAGCAGTAATTAAAATTTTAATTTTATATTTAAATTAAATTCGGACGTCGTACTGTTGTAAGAAAAAAAAAGAGTTGAACTACTATTTTAGTTTAGTTAGATCGATAATAATACAAAAGAGCTATTAAACTCATTTTCTAAACTTTTGGAGGCTTAAAATCAACAGCAAATATTAGCACAAATTTAACGTAATTAGGTAATTCACAGTCTAATATTTCTCAATGAAAACTTAATTTCATTTCTTTTCAGTCACGAATATTGTGAGTGTTCAATCGCGACGAGGTGTGTATTAATTTAATTTTAAAAATTCATCTCTATAGAAGTAGAATAGAAGCATGTTTACAGGCTTTCTATTATATTTAGTATCTGGAACTATTACTAAATTAAAATTTCAAATTGTTTTATAAAGGAGAATTTTTCAAAATTTAAAATAAAACTTAGTTAAATCTAACTTCAACAGCCAGATTTAACCCATTTTCAATTCTCTCTCTCCGCATGATAACTAATATTTTTCTTCTTTCTAAAGACGTTGAAAGTGTCCGTCTCAATAAATTTATGGAGAACCAAAAATGTGTTTTGCTATTTTTAAGACTTAACTTTTGGGTATTTTTAAATTTACACAATCATAATTAACCAAAACGTTTGAAATCAGTATTAAAATCAATAATTTTTTTTTGAAATGTGGCGATATTATTAACAATTCCGTCAATTTTTTATCTGATGCTATTTTGTCTTAAAATAAAAGTTTTATAATACGAGCGTTACTCCTTTTTTAAACTACAGCTATTTTTTTTTATTTTTAGAGGATCGAATTCAATAAGTGAGAGATATTTTCTACTTACTGGTGTTGAACTTAACTATGTCTGTTTTAAAATGATATATCTCCTAAAATATGTCGTTAATTTTAAAAGTTTTTCCTTCAGGCTTTAACTTTAGAAAAGAACTTAAAACTATAAGAAAATCAAACTTCCTAAATCCCTTAGTCGGGATTGGAATTGAACAAAATCTAGGGTTCTCTTTTACCAAAAATCTTCAAAGGAAAGAAATAGTCTGTACAACTTTGCATTCGTTAATAATTGTGTCAATTAAAAAAAAGAAGTGATGGAATTTTATATAGTATATGCCTGTTGCAATATTAAAAAATTCAGGGTTCTCTTCCCACTAAGGTTTTTCAAACTACTACAGCTGGAACAAAATATTTAAAATTCATTTTTCCACCTAGCACTGGTATTAATCAAAGAAAATTGTCCCTACTCTGTTTGTAAGGCTCTCTATAACTACCGGAAATAATGTAAAACAAAAGAGAAGAACTGTAGGACACCACCACCACCACACACCAGGATCTTTTCAGAGCCAACCTGTAGATTAATAGATCCCCTTTCTTAATTTCTGTTTTTCTGTTTACCTACCCACAGCTAGGCAGATGTTGGTTTGGGAGGTCAAATCTTCTTGCACGTTCTCCAGAGAGCCAAGGAAGTCACGATCCCCTGTTAAGTAGCGCACGGTTCACTGTCAAGTTGGTCTTCCCATTACGGAAATTGCCCTTTTATTGATCGCAATAAGCTCTTTAAAGATACCCATCACTTGCAGTATGATATAGCGTCACTGCGATAGATGAAATAGATCTTCGTCTGAAGAGAGCATAGATCATGGGAATTTGTTTCAAGAAAATCCATGTTTTATGGGTTTGGTTTACTATACGAGCTCCGGCCAATATTTCTTCATCTGTGCATGTTAAGGAGACTCGTCTATAAAAGATAGAAAGTTGTCAAACCAAAGAAGCAAAGCAAACTACGATTGTAGTACCTCCATATTCATATTTAATCAGATAAGTTTTTTCCAATCGTTGTTGACGTCCAACGTTTCCAATCGTTGAAACCATTCAAACAATTTTAAAAAAATCTGCCATTTTTCTTCTTCCGAGGATTATCTTTAATGCCTAAAATAAAGTACAGAATGATCATCCTGGGTCGTCCCAGAAACGTATTCTGTCATTTCATATTTGTCGCATAGGGGAATTTTTTTCGTAAAAACTAGCAAAGATTGTAGGAAGGTAAGAACTGAAGATCTCTAGTTACTTTACTTGGTCTCTTTTGTCCAAATGCGGGACTTCCAAAGCGGATCTCCCGAAAAGTCCACAATGAATAGCCGGTTGTTTCACCGTTGATTTTGGACGAACAACTCCCCCTCAAAGGTGAGATTTGTGTCAGTTGTTTGACCAAAGGAGAAAAACTTGAAAAGAGCTTCGGCACTCATATGAGTAATAACTCGACAACTTGCTGCCGGTTTTCGACTTCCCTGTCTATTATCAAAGCCCTTATCTCGTTCCGCAGGGTTTTTTAGCCTGCATTCTTAAAGCCCGCCTCCCCCTCATATTCAAGTACCCCTCGAGTCCTCCCCCTAATGCGATGTCTTTTGAAAGCCCTCAAATTGTTGCGGATTCAAACAATCGTGAAAAGAGGGGCTGCGAGAAGGGTTTTTTTTTTTTTTTTTCAAAATATATCATCCTACTCGCATACTCCTTTTTTCTCTTCCACGCATGGAAACACTTGGCAGAATGGGGACCCCGGTAGTACCCCTGCTCCCCATTCTTCTGGAAGAATGAGCGCTAAAAAAACCTCCGCTCCTGCCTCCGGATGAAGCTTGTCTTATGATCATCTCGTTTTCGAATGAAGACCGTTCAATACCACCACCTTTCACTTGCCAGGGTGAAAATTACCCTCACGCTCACTCAGAAGCACGATGATTAAATAGTTTGGTGGCCAGCATTCTGAATTATGAACTTTCCCCTTCAATTCATTCCAAATGCTTTGAGAAACTCCATGAAACCTCCGCAACTTATGGTTAGTAGGCTTGCCAACAGAGGCCAATATATGGGGGCAATATCTCCCATTAATATCCAAAGAGGTCTGAATATTATTATAAAGTAAGGTAGGTGAATATAATCAACTGTGGAGTTGGGTCTTGTTCTGGAAAATACTGAAAATTTTCTTATTCCCACTTTTATTTTCTCTCCTCCGTTGTCTCTCGTAATCATTACCTTGTGGCGAGCTTACTCAACACTATGAGAGTCAGATTAATCAAATGAGTTATAAATACCGACTGAAGCATTGTAACTCCAAAGAATCGTATGACCTTCGGATCGGTATCTCAACGTGGTTCGCACTTTCCACAACCTTATACATTTTATACCTCATTTTCGTTAATTTTTTTCTTATATTCGTTGTTTCTGTCACAGTCTCCTTTCTTTTCTTTACCTTTTTTTCAATCCTCCCTATTTCTCTCATATTCCCCTCTCTCTCTTATATGTATATATTTACTGTCTGTTAAATCCGTTTTTTCTCCAGTCTTTCTTTCTTTTCCCTCATCATCCTTTTCTCGTAATCTGTTACATATTTCTATCCCTCATAACTCTCGATTTCATTCATTTTTTCATTGTGTTCTCTGTTACATCTTCAATTTCATTTTCTACGCATTTACATTCTTCATATTCTTTCGCTCTTCCTCTACAGTCATAATCTTCTCTCATTCGTAATCTCTTTAAATTAATCTCTTTACTAACCAGACCTAACTTTGATACCTTAAAAATCTTTATATCTCAAAAAAATCCCCCCCCCCCTTGAAATTAAGCATTTTCTATTTTCTCTTGTTATCTTGAAAACTCACAATCACGAAATATTTTTGGTCCCTTTGGTTTTGAGATTTAGAGGTTAAACTGTTTATAATTTGCTTACAATTTTATATCATAAGTACTTAGTACTTTATAATTTGACATTTCTTGTTTTAGTTATACTTTTGTTAGATCTAGATTTCTTGAGCGTTTTAATTTTTTTCAAAATAATCAAGAGTATAACGTTTACCTTAAAAAAAAATATACTCTTATGAGTACATTTAGACTGTAAATGGGCACACCTCCTTCCACCAGTGGCAGCAAAAGTGGATGGGAACAGTTCTTTATAAAATACCCCGGGACGCTAATCATTTATGCAATCATATAACTAACGCCTTTTATGGAGCATCCTTTAGAACAAATATCAACCTTTACTATGAGATAAGTAAACAGTTCGACGCAAACTTATACGCCAGTTTGGTTGAGGCGAAATACGACAGCTTATAAATATGTCAAACCCTAGGTAGGGTCGGAAAAATGAAGGACACTAAGATTTTGAAAAAGCAGGGGTGTGAACTTCGCTAATTCAGATTCATGGATATTAACTCAGGCTTTGAGAGGACTAAACATTTTTTACTGTCAACGCGCACAATATTCCTGTAAAAAATCTTGCGAGTAATACTGAGTTAAGGATAAATATTTCTTTCGTAAGACTCATGGTAAGATTTCTACGAGAGGCTAAATTTTTAACAATGATAAAGCTTTCAGACAGGAGCTGCTTGAATGAAAATGTGGAGTTTTGTAAGTTAAAGCTCCCTCAAAAGTAAAAAATACGGGAAATTTTCATACATGAGATAATTAAACAGTGTTAAATTTCATAAATTTATAAAGTACGAGATTACTCACTTAAATAAAACTGCACATATTCTCCTAAAATAATATTTTTAACGGTGATTAAAGTCAGTAGAAATTTTAGGAACTGTGACACGGTGGCGTTTGTAATAAAAGTATCTAGTATGTATCGATGATTGATAACTGAACAATATTTTGGAGTACAAAAATTATTATTTATTCACTCAGTTCAAAATAAATGAAAAAGCAGGTTCTTGTTTAATTTGAAAAATGTAATTAATTATGGACGATTAATAGTGTACTAATATTACTGTTTCAACTTACCATCTCAATTTACACCTTGATGAATAATTCAAAACGAGGAGTACATGTCTATGTGTTCACTAAAACCCCTTTACCGGCTATATTATGTGAATGTGGGAATACTTGATCTCTGATAACTAACAATATTTAGTTATAGATTTAACGAGTGCTACATACCACAGTTTGATACCCAACCCCAAAAGCTTTGGATACGAAAGAAAGTGACCCGTAGAGAGTACAGCTTTACCCATCACTCAGATACAATCCCGAATTCCACCCACACAAAAGTAGTATACGGTCACCGGGGCGATATTCCACCTGTAGGTTTTGATTGAAGCCTTGAAGAATCTAACCGGTATGGTTTTGTGTGGGGCGCACTTGATTCTCGCAAGGGGTGGGGTGCGGTATCGGACGCCACAGAAACTGTCCCCGTATTTGTGTGTTCCCCGGCAAGCATCTCCGGAATGTCCCAACAAAGACTAAGGAAGAAAGGCCAGGTAAAAAAGAAAGCAACTTTCCTGCAAGTGGCCGACTTTTTTTCCAAAGCAACCTGTAGCACCCAGCTATTATGTCAGCCATCGTGGTGCCTTTTCATCTGCCAACAATGGCTCGAATGGGGGACGTATAATGAGGGACTGTGCCTTACGCTTTCGTGTTAGCATAATAAAGTTAGGGACCCCTCGTGAAGCTAATGCCAATTTTATACTACATGTTTTTACGTTTGCAGTTGAGGGCATAAAGAGAGGTGAAATGGATTCGTGATTGCTTATCCCTCAGACATGAAATGGGAATGTTTAGTTTGAATGAACGCGTTATGGGTGGGAGGTATTGCAAAAACTGGGGTCTTGAGCCTCTTCGTTTATTTAAATCCTTCTCTCCAAGGAGGTGGGTGACTAACACAGCTACCCATGACAAAGGCATGACTGGCGAAAGTAAAATTGATTTACAAGACCCATAAGATTTTGATCAGAAAGGAATACCTACTTTAATAATACGCACGGAAACGAACTTTGCAAATTAATGTACTAATGTTGTACATTTTTTTTTTTCGAATTATAGGAATATGAGATTTCAAAGCTATCGTGAGGATGAACAATATTGGAATTTATAGTTTTTATTTCATAAGTCTTGTTGATTTAAAAAAAAACTCATGAAAAACTGTAAGGACAGGGGGGTTTTACAACTACCGATTAGTTCTTGTTATATACTAAGTGAAAGGAAAAGCATTTAAACTCTTGTATATAAAGATCAAAGGAGAACTTCCATTAAATATATGAAAATACATATTATTAAATTGATTACAATTAATTGGATAATTTTTGCGAAATATTCTTGGAGTTTTAGATATTATTTTTATTACTAGCTATCATCATAATTTTATATTTTATGTAATAAAATATTTTTTTATTTTTTGTTTGTACGAATGTTACGAGTATTTATTTTTTAAAATTGAGATATTAAATGAGTGGGTAAAAACCGTCTGTTTTTTTTTTAAAGAAATTTCTTTGGGGGGTCTGTCTAAGTTATGTGTTTATGTGGACCAGTGGTTCCCAACTCAGAGAAGTCCGCGGACCACTAAGTTTAAAATTGGAACCTTCACGGACCCCCCCTTTATAGTTTAAAATACTACACCCAGACAAAATTGCAACATGAATGTTTATTTTCCCTAATGAACATGTAAATTTATATAACCCACTGAATTATAATTCTATTTTTTAAAAAATTTAATTATATTACTTGTAAGAACAAGACATAAGAATTTTTTGTTATGATATAATTAAATCTTTAGTGCCTACAAAACTGTAGCTGAATTTTTTCAGAGCTCCTAATTACACTTTAAATATTCATTCATTAGGAAAATACGAAACTACATGTAATTCTATTGTGAGGCCGCACATGGATGAGGCGGGCTGTCACGTTTTTAAAAACATAGACAATAAATTCCACCATAAAGCACATGAACTTCAAAGTTCATAATAAAACAAAAGTACATATAATTTAAGTGGTGATTATTGAGTTGTTTGAAACTGAGTACTTCTGGTATTTCAAAATTGAAAGAATCATGTCTTCATCTTTGAAACAAAAAGTTTAATATCAAATTGAAACTATCGATGTATTCAGATTTGAAATCGTCATTTCTCCCAGAAATTATTTGACATTAGAAAAGAGAATACTCTAGTATAGTGTCCGATAATTCTTATTCACTTTACCAAAAATATGGATTGATTAAAAACTAATATTTATTATATAATTGCTTTTTACCTTTAGTACCTATTGTTTAACAAAATTTTAGTATGTAAGTTGAAGTGCTTTAAAAACGCGTTCCAAAACTATCAATTATTTACCAATACCATCAAGATCACTCAAAAGCGAAACTGTAACATATTTTTTAAAGTTATATCAGTTCTAGAATGAAATACTCTCTATATTTGAGGCGGTACTCTACCCTGTAGAACACATATGGACAACCACCGGCACGCAGGAGAAGGTTGTGGCCAGTCCCGACTTTATGTTTTTGTTGTCGTTTTATACGATGAAAAATGAAAATAAAAATATCCTATAGTTTTGATGGGTATGCCCGGAAATTCCCATTGGCTTAGCAAGAGGGTAAAGGAATACATCAGCTCAAGCTATGTCACAAAAAGGGTCTCAGATATAAAAAATGAGTTAAAATACCAAAGTAAAAATACCAAATATTTTCTGGGAAGAAACCTCTTTTGTGCTTAAAACTCGGTATCACCCAAGAATTTTAAAAGAAAAAGTTAAAATCTCCCTTGGATTATTCTGTAAAACTACCGTTTATGCACGCATGAAACTTGAAGCTAAAAAATTAAAACATAATACAAAAGAGTATTTCATCCTCTACACAGGAGGGTGGGCATGGGCACTCCAGGAAATTGACAAAACCTTTCTGTATTCACCCTCCAATTCAATGACCATTTTATCTTAGGTTGTATTTGTATGTTAATAAAGCGCTTAAGCTAATCAAAAATGAGTATTTTAGCGTCATATTCCCAAAAATAATCTTTGGGAGGGATCTCCCCCTGACCCCTCTCCAACATCACATCACATATAGTCTGAAAAAAAATTACGCTCTACAAAAGTAACTACAAGGTTCTGATCACGAAAATATTTGAGAAACATATTGTTTTGCTGGGTTATAATTTTTATTAAACGTTGGAGGTATCTTGAGTGATATCTGTTAGAAAAAAAAAGCAACATTTTGTCTATATTTGTGTCTAAAAGTAAAGGTGATCCGCTAAAGTTCCCTCCCCTTGAATCCTGACTGGATCCACGCCTGGAAGTACACAATACTTTCTATAGCATAGCTCTGGACTTTAAAGAGTATTTCAATAGACATTGCGATTTTGGAAGGGGTGATGGATATTGTTCACATGGTGGGTCTCCCGCCTTATCGGCGCCAAGACGCTGGAGGTCAGTATTTGGTCAAGTGGGTCGTTGTACTTTACACCATAGGGGGCAGTGAAAGTGGACAATAAGGAACCCCTCCCTGATGCATTGAACCGTAATTTTTCATGCACCTTGTAACAGCCAAGGCCATCTCCAGTTGGGAGGTAGCATATTTATGGATGAGATCGAGCAAGTGCAATGTACAAGTTGCAGTGTGGAGAATTGTAGACTGGGGAGATGGGGAGAGAGCTAAAGAAACACGATTCTAATTTTATTAAATATTTTAAATGTTTCAACAAATCGAGATAAAACCATGTCAGAACTATTACGTAAAAATCATGTGAAACGGCTCTTTCGTGCATGCCATTGGTATTTGGTAACATATTGTGGAAAAAAAAACTGCTGTTGAAAACACTCGTATGTGTCTCTCTCTGTGTCTGCCTGTCTCTAAAAGTTGCAAAAACATAAATTACTTGCACTTAGGTTAAAATTCATGCTAACTTCCAACCAAGATAACAATTTTCTACTATTCCCTCCTATAATACTTAGTTAAGGGTGTTTAAAACTTCTGATCGTCTCATCAAAACAATATAAATTAAATAAAGCAATGCATATCTGCCAGCGGGACACGAGATTGAGTCACCTCCGAGTAATATAAACTTGTAACTAATTACGTTTTCACAAGTTAAAATGCGAACTACTCAAACCTCGACGAGTCGCAGCAAGTAAATTACAGCCTCCGGTTAAGTACTCATTTATAAAACTCAATGGTGGATTCGCACTAAAAAAAAGAGCAGTCGCGAAAGCAGCGGATCTCTCTAGAGCCCATCCAAAGCCAGACTCGGGACATTAGTTCCGAAGGCAAGGCTCGTAAAACAAAAGATTCACTCCAATTTTAGATCCGGAACGGTAGTAGTGTCTTTTCCATAAGTCCCGTCACTGTCAACAGTCCGTTATTGGGTGACAGATCGCAGTCGTATCTCGCGCCGTGCGCCTAAAGGGAATGTGTTAAAAATATTTTGACGCGATACCTAACGAGGGAAAGGTGCGTAAAAATACTTCTTTTATGGAGTAGTGAGAGACCCACACCCGGTAAAATAACTTATCCAATCGCTTCCGGTCTATAGAGGTAGAAAATTTTTTTTTTCTTATTCTATTTAAATTTTGTATAGGATTTTAAAAAAGGAACTATATAAATAAAACTTTCTTATAAAAACAAATATTGTAAAATATAATTTGAGTGAGGTCCAATCCCAAAAGTAATTCTAAACATAATTTTCAATTCAGAGATGTTTACATCGCGATAGAGTGACAAAATTTCTTCCCCCCCCCCCTACTCGGTAATTCCCAAAGAAGTTCCCAAAAAGTTTTCAAAAATTCATTTTAATTTTTTTTTCGAATATACCTTTCAAGGACTCTTTTAATTATCCGAGATTTTTAATGTTCTAAATTTTTAAAATAATAATATGTACCAGCATTTAAAGTATAATATCAATTTTCTTTCATGAATGCGAAAAGAAAATTCTCCTCATGTGCCTAGAAACGTTCACTATTTTTACCAATAGACCACGGCTTGCAAGCTCGAAAGCTATTTATCAAAACATTTATCAAAAACTTCTATTTCAAGAGTTTTTTATAAGTTTCAGATGAAAGTACATAAAATACACAGTGGATTACTTCAGATTTAACTGAATATCTATCATTGAAATCTTTCATTAAAATTATAAATTATTTAAAAAAAATATTATATTAATTTTCCAAAGAATTTGCATATTCTCGACTGGTATTCAAATAGAATACTCAATAATTTTAAACCGATGGGCAAAATTACGTTAATACACTGAGAAAAATGACGATTTCAAATCAGAGTACACCCATAGTTTCATTTTGATATGAAACTTTACGTTCAAAAATGAAAACACATTTCCAATTTGAAAAATCAAAAATACTAAGTTTCAAAGAATTTAATAGTCACCACTCAAATTATATGTATTTTTGTTTAAAGTTTACAGCTTATTGACATTTTGACGGAGACATATTAATGCTTTTAATAGTTACGTGATAGCCCGTCTCTCTCAGATGCGGCATCACCACTCAAATTACAAGTGGACTATTTGTCACATTCTAATCAAATAATGTACCATATTCCAAAGGGATAATTTTGACAAGGGTCATGGATGCATCCTTTTTGAGTACCTGAATACTTTCAGAAATGAGTTTATGCATGTTTCAAACTTTAGTAAATTTGATTCGGAGCCAGTTTGAGCTGGTGAAGTACTCAGATTTGAGCATTTTTTACTCAGTTTTGAAAACACCGTTTTAAGAGTGTAAAAGCACCACAGACCAGAAAATTTAATCTCGATTGGAATATTCTCTTCTAAGTAAAAAATTCAAGTTTAGGCAATATTTGTTCATGCTATTTAATAACGCAGGATCCAAGAAAAAACAACGTTAGGTATATAAAAAACGTTAAACTTAAGAGTCATATAGTAAACAAAATATTATTGTCTGCTTGACTTTAGGTTTTATTTATGTGTTTTAAAACGTTTCAACCGTTACTGTCGTATTTCTATTTGGTTGATTGGTGTTTTACGGGGGATGACATGGTGTTTATGGACCAACATATTTCTTTCATGAACGAATAGAAATCCTTGCAATTAACCGCCGATTCCTCGTCTTCTGATGACCCATCTGGCGTGGAAATGAGACCTCGGTGACAGGCGCCCCTCCCGTTTCAATTAGCGGCCAAGTGTTGCCTCTAATTGCTCCTCCCGCCGGAACCTGGTCACCTTTGAACCGAGGGTGGTGCGATGGGCACCTGTTGGGGGACGTTCTCACGGGAGCATCAGCGAGGGAGCGTGAAAGTGCCTTTCCACCTTGTGCGTGATGACAAATGCGCCAGATATTCACCAGGAGGTTACCTTAGGTTGCTGATGAAACATGGTTCATCCTGTA
Source organism: Tetragnatha montana (assembly GCA_963680715.1). NCBI lineage: Eukaryota > Metazoa > Arthropoda > Arachnida > Araneae > Tetragnathidae > Tetragnatha > Tetragnatha montana. The sequence continues at coordinate 47,026,548 of OY796679.1, read as the reverse complement.
ATAGTTTCGCTTGTTTTGTTTTAAAATTCAATGCATTATATTGGAAGGGTTCTCAAACTTTTGATTATCGTGACTCACTTTTTCAGGCAAAATCACCTCATCTTCAGCTAATTTTCTCATGCCCATGCCCCCTACAAGACTAAGCTTTGTGCGTGAGGGGTTTGATCACCGCCTATTTTTGTGACAATAATAAATTACATGCATGTGTTAAGAGGTTAAATTAACTTTTTAGAAAATTAATAAGAATATTTAAACCTGAGTGTATGATAATCTTTAATTACGGGAGCAACAATGAGCTCCAGATTAAAAGGGGGTCTGAGGGTCCTCTCTCTCTTAAAATTTATATTGCTCTCCGGTAGGAGACCTACGTTTAGAAACACTCTTAAAACGGCGTTTTCAAAATTGAGTAAAAATACTCAAGTCTGAGTATTTCACAAACTCAAACTGGCTCTGAATCAAATTTAATCAAGTTTGAAGCATAGGTATCAAATCATTTCTGGAAACATGCAAGCACCTCATTTTTGAGCAAGTGCATGTTTCAGGAATATGAAGCATTGGCCTGGCCAGTATCCGTCTGACAATTTCGGCCTTCGTCGAAATTACCCCCATCGAAGGTACAGAATTAGATCAGAATGTGTGTAATTTGAGTGTGATGCCACAACTGGGTGAGACGGGCTATCACGTTTTTAAAGGACGCTAACACCTAGCAGGATAAAGTTCATAAACTGCAAAGTTCATAATAAAAGAAAAATACATTTAATTTAAGTGGTGTTTATTGAATTGTTCGAAACTGAGAATTTCTGGTATTTCAAAATTGAAAGAATCGTGTCTTCATATTTGGAACAAAAAGTTTAATATCAAATTGAAACTATCTATGTATTCAAATTTGAAATCATCCTTTCTCTCAGTGAACACTGATTTATTACTTCTTTTATTATATTGAAATTTGATAAATATAAAAATATCCTACTTTCAAAGAAATTTCAAAATCTTGTCGAGACTCACCAAAAACTGACTGGGGACCCACCCACAGTTTGAGAACCTAGAGTACTACCAGTTGGAGATAAACATGTTTAAAATTTTAAAGAATGTTTGTCTAGTCTAGTAGACTCTAGAGCTAAGAACATAGGTGGGGTTTTGGTGGGTCAAAAAGGGGAATTTTTAGAAAGATGGTTCTAAAGGAATAAGTATTGTGCTAAAATAAAATGATACGATTTTTTCACTGTAACACATCTTATGACACCCAAGGTAGCTTTTGTGCACTATACTTACGCATATTTCAATACTATTTCATTAATAAAGTAGAAATGCACGTTTTACTAAAACAAACTGCCTGAAATTTTTCATTTCTTTTTCTGGCTCTTCAGTCAAAGAATAGTGACCTAAACTTCCATCTTTTAACAACTTTTGATTTAATTAGATGAAAGGGTTTCTTTCACACATAATCGACAAAACTTTACTTTATAAAAAATGCTCCGCATCGTCTTTTCATCCATCCCATAGGAGTTTGCAAAGACTTTCTCTTAATACCTTTCAGGTTCCAATGACAAATGTTTAGAGGCCTAGTAACCCTTCTTTCATCATGAGAATATTTCTCAGTAAATTGCGTTCTCTCTACGTTTTCTTAGCCATTCCATGGTTTTAACCGACTATAAAAGTCACACCTAGAGACCATTCCACAAGAGAACATTTTGTTAGTCGTCCCCCTTTTTTCCACCCCGATTTCTATTTCCACGGGCTCGGGATTTAGTCTGCCTGTTCGTTTCTAAGTGTATATTTTGTGTCGTGTGTCACTGGCACTTGCTGTTGAGGAGCCTTGAGACGGGAAATTTAGTGGGTGACTTAGTGGAAACAGTTGTGGCAACGCGAGAGGAAAGGCACTTTTTCAGTCGAGCCATGAATCACCCCTGCCAACTGGGGCAGGTGCCACAAACCATAACACTCACATTTATCCTTTAGAAAATATTTGTGTATTGACATTATAGTGTATCGAGGTTCTATGTGGGATAATTTATTTGGGGTGCCTCTAATATCGTTTAAAAATTGATCCACTTACCCTTTTTCTTCAAAAAAAATTAGGTTATGCTTTTTTTTTGTTTTAAGTAGATGCAACTATTACAAATTGAAATGTATAAAGGGGTAAAGTATTACATAATGACTTATTTCTATCTTTATTCATATTTAAACTTATTTCTTATTAGTACTTTATTCTATATTATTATTTATATTTTTATTAAAACTTGGGAAGTGATTGCAAAGTTTTAGAAGAAATACGTAAATAAATTTAGTCTCAATGGTATTATGAAGTAATGTAACAATTTCTGCGCTTTCCACCCACACTCTTTAAACGGTATTTTCAAAACTGAGTAAAAAATATTCAAATCTGAGTATTTCACAAACTCAACCTGGCTCCGAATCAAATTTAATCAAGTTTGGAACATCTATAAACTTATTTAAAGAAAATATGCAAGTACTCAAAAATGATACATTCTTCCCTCGTGGCCTTTGTCAAAATTAAATTACCCCCTTAGACACAGTATTTGATCAGATTGAGACTAGTCTACTCGCAATTAGAGTGATGTGATGCCACAACCAACTGCGCGATGCGGCTATCACGTAATTAATACTAAAACCATACGGAATCATTTACGAGTTTAACTTTAAAAACTGCAAATATTAAACAAAAATACATATAATTTGAGTGGTGACTGTTGAATTACTTGAAACTTAGTATTTCGGGTATTTTAAAATTGAAATAATTGTGTTTTCATATTTGAAACAAAAAGTTTCATATCTCAAAATGAAACTATCGATGCACTCAGATTTAAAATCGTCATTTTTCTCAGTGCACTATTTCATGTTAACATTTTTAGAATAAATTTTCCAAATAGTAAATTTTTAATGATTTTAGAAATATTTTTTTTAAACAATTGCAAGTTCAATACAATTTGAATGGTCTGAAACTGAACTGGACTCCCCTTATAATAAAAGAGGTAGAAGTAAAAGTTTCACCTTTTTCATATCGTAACCAAAATAACAAGAAAAAAATTACTGTGAGGGTTGGAGTTTAGATATTCCTTTTTCATTACATTGAACATTATTACCTTGAAAAAGATCTTGAATTGTTGAAACAAATTTCCGGCGATTTCTTTTGTTATGGGTAAATTGATTTCTTATAAAAACTAAATATGATAATTCAGTGCCTTGATACAAAGAGTTAACTATAATGAATTATTTAAAGCTATTAGAGTGAAAATGGAAGAAAATTTATCATTTTTAATCTCATTTTGCAATTCCTTTCAAAACAAATTAATCCAAACGAAAATTTTAAAAATATAATAGAGAGCGATAGAGTAAACACAGATGGAGTACAGTATAACGTATATAAAAAATGAGATATGAGATCGGATATGATCAAGCATTAATAGAAAAGTTTCAAAATAGAAGCAGAAAAAAGTGTGACAACTTGTTTCTGTATCATGGTTTTCTCCGCATTGTATTGAAGAGAGGTAGAATATTTAGAACTACTATTAGAAACAAAACGCTGCTAGGGCCATCTCACGGAAGAAAATGCACTTTTTCCCATATAATAATGATTAGTTGATTAGATTGATAATGAATTTCCGTTCAATAAAAGGAGGAAATTTCCACCAAATTGACCCACCACATAGCAATGCATGTTGCATTGCAGTGAACGTTTAACTAAGTTTTTATTATTAAAAATATGATTTCATTTTAATTTAGGTTGAGATATTAGTATTTTGAAAATTTTTATTAAATGAAAACTTCTTTGATATTAATCTTTAATTTTTTAAAAATTAGGAAATAAAAATTCGTGGTTTTATTTGTATTGATTCTTAGTTAATTAACTTTTTTTTATTTGCAAAAACTTTGCATGTATCGCGCTTTTTACTACTTAATTTCGATCATTAAATTACAATTCCAATGTAACATTCTTGCATTAAAATATTTTACACATATGAAGTACTTCTGCATCAGATAAATTTGAAAAGATTTAATATTTTCAAAAAAATCAAATTTAAGGACACTCATTTTTCCTCAATTAAAATACAAAAATTTTTCAGTTCAAGAATAATTGTAAAATCTATCTTTGACTTTACAAAAATATTTATTGAGATTTTGTATATGAATATGTTTTTAGTTAAATATGAAACAACCGATGACATGTTAAAATTTCTTGTAATTAGGGAAATAAATATATTAAATGCTTGATGAAAGAGAAATACTTTATTTTAATTTCTTTGTAAAAGGTATCTAATGTTTCTGAAAACTTATTGGATGCTAATGTAGAGCAAATAATGATATTTAAAAATATTAATGGCTAAATTTAAATATCCCTCTAATGAAAATATTGACAGCATTTGAATTCTTTAAAAGGCACAAAATTAAATATTTATCTATAAAAATTGCTCAAATACGAATAGGTTTTTTGATTCAGTAATTTCTTTCTGTCCAAGGGCAGTCTAAAAGTGCAGTGCTTTTATAACCTAGAAAAGTAATCACAACAGCCAGAAACGCACAGACTGATACATTTTTTAAGAAAGTAACCCCTTCTTGAACACTTCATACCGTATGCCATTCGTTTCAGAGAGAGTGCCGCTTCAAAAAAAAAAAAAAAAAAGACCTTAAACCACTTCCGCGCAGTGATATTTTACTTCCCTCCGTTGACACAGTTGGCTCGGGGTTCAGGTCTTACGCAAAGGGCTCAAGAGTTATTGCCTTTATGTTACATTCAGATACATTTGGAGCAGTTAATGGTGTGTACGGTTAAATTAACGATTTAGCAAATGGTGCACCGTGAAAAAAGAGACCCTGAGTCAGCGGGAAGTGATTTGAATCAGACCTGAGCCGCTTTCTTCAAGATCTGCAAACACAAATGCTTCGCCAGATTTCGATGGTGAGAGCTAACTCTTTGATGAATGGATCATAAGTGCCAGGACTATTTTTTTCTTTTCAAAGAGCAATCTTAACCTTCTTGAAAGGATGGTGTTTGGGGTCATTCAAATACTGCGTCGCAGTTTGAAAGTGTGTGACATAATCAGGGACATGCACGAACGCAATTGTTTGGAACACTATTGTTAAGGAAAAAATAATATTTTAATCATTATCTGGGTATTAGGTACTTAAGGTAGTCGACATTTCTACGAGTTCAATGACGAGTTATTACGTAGCCGTAACAGGTTTGTTTTCGGACGGAAGTGCACATTAATTTAAAATATGTCATAAAAGAGAAACAATTTTGATGCTTTAAAAAATTAATTTCTTAAAAATGTTCAGTTTCTTGTGAAAAAAAAACTATCATAAACAAAAATAACGCTTCATAGTTTCTGTTCATTGTATCTAGAATTTTTAGATTTTAGATGAGGCAGCGACAAAGTTCCAAGATGTCCTAATTTATACGCTCTTAAGAGCCTAATTGAAACCTTATGTTTTTTTTTCAATGGCCAAAACATATCTGATATGAATAATCTCCTTAATTCGTGCAGTTCTACCACGGATAGAAAGAGAACTTGCATCGCCTTCTCCTCAAGGTTGCATAATTCCACAAGTCCCTTTCTTCTATTCTACCATCCTCTTGATTTTGATACCCACGGGACCAGAATCTATGCCATGGAATCTTCTTTCCCGGGCCTGAGAAATGATATGGGTGCAACCTTCAGGAGATGGAGAAAGACAATTAAGACGATTTGGGAAGATACCGAAACCATAAAAAGAAGGTCACCTTTTCTCAAGAGAGGCTATAACTCTCCTGGTCCCAGGCCATGCATATATGCGCCGTCCAGCACAAGGGACGAGGGGACAGCATTGATCCACTCCAGAAGAAGAACGGCCAATAAATTTGGAAACGCGCCTCGTGATTTACGTAGTATCTCAGTCATGCAAATTAGTGTTCCCCTCCCCCTGTCAGCGCAGAAAACCGCGCTTTTCGGAAACTCCCTTGCCCAATCTTTCCGCAAAACCGCAACAGCAGCACGGGCAGCGGGATAAAAACTTTGGTTTATTGCTTCCTGTACATTACGGACTCCTGTGAAAAGCGACGCCTTATCTGATGTTCGCATTAAAAGGGCCCCGTGTCTTTGTGCCCCACGCGTCGGGGGGCGCATCCTTCCCTTCTTAATTCTTACTTCGATATTCCACGCTTGGCGACAAAGGTAGCGAAGGGGTCGGCTGCTACCACTAACGGCCTTCCTACTCAAAGCGATTGTTGTCACGTCCCTTTGTGGGCTAACTGCCATAATTCTGGGCCGCCTTTCTCTCCCGGAGGTGGGGGACACCCGAAAGGACTGCCATAATGAAAATAAGATTCGGCTCGTAATTCTCCCCAGTTGATATTTAGTTCGATTTCGGCCGACCCTGCGCTGGGAAGAACACGGACCGGGGAGAGGAGAGCAACATTTTATGGCCAGACTCGTCAGAGGGAATTGTAGAATTCGATATGGCGGGGATTCGGCTTTAGAGCCGCCTTCGTTTGGTTAGTATTTTGTTCTGGGTGCAACTGGTTGGATCGAAGCACCCTATATATCACGCGACCGGGAGCTTTAAGTGAGTTTTGGGTCATAACGCACAATGCGCGCCACAAAGCCTTACGATCTTTAATGGCCGATGCTTCACTTGGTGCTTTGTGCCGCTCAAGATAATGCAGAGAAAGTGTCAAAACTATGCGGCATAAAAAACCCGGATCGGAAAATATCGAGCGCGACTTTTTCTGTGTGAGCCAGTGTCTTCCCGGGCCGTTTCTCGCGCTTTAATGTGCGCCTTTTCTCCTGAGATTAGAGTAAAAGCTTTTGTGCTCGAAGAAGCTGTGCCCTGTAGAAGCGATATCAATTTGAACCTGAATTTCAAAGGAAGCCAGTTTTACAATGTGCTCCAGGGCTGAACAATGCTGGACTTTCCGGGCTGAATGACTAGAGGATTTGTCATTGGCGCTTTTTAACACTTGTCCGTATTAACTAGTTTATTCAAACCCGCTTTACAGGTCTGGCAGAAACAGTTTCTTAGACAAGGACAACAATCAGTCCAACATGTTCTCATGTTTCCTAAAGAATCCATTCTCCCTGACCCTATAAAGGTTATCCATAAATTTCCAAGGGGTTGGCCATAGGAAGATCACAGGGATCTGTCACTTTAAATGCAAAACCATTGTCATCACTTGTTAATCTGTATTTCTTCGATTTCAGAAAATTTTTACACTATTTTTTTAAGATCTTTAGATGTATGTATGCTACGGTTCAACAAGATCGAAACAGGATTGACAATTTTAGAAGAAAAGAAACACTACATGAAATGCCTTCCCCCACCTTGATTTCACCCTTCAGTACACCTGGTTAATCGTCATCTCAATCGGAAGACCAAACATTATAAAGAGAAATAATTATTGAAATATTAAGAAGTTCAAATAAATTATTAACTTATTGAATTCGAATGTAATTATACTAACTCTCTCTTCTAGATTTAAAATAACGTAAATAACATACTTTTCTTCATTCATTAAGGGACTTTGTTATTTAAAGTGAGAGAAACCGTAGGATGTTTCTTTTTCTTTAATTTCCTTCTTTAAATCATTATACTTATAGTTCGAAAAAATTTTACAGACTTTATTTTTAAAAACTTTTATAATCTCCCTACAGAATTAAATTTAGTGTAAACTTAATAAGTACACCCAAAAAACATCTTCAGAATATTAAATAAAAATCAATAGTTTCCGTAGGAAAAGGGTATTAGTCTAACATTGAAACACGTTTTAAAAATGAAAATTTTACGCAGAATAGTAAGTTTTTAAATGATGATGAATGGACATTAGGGTGTATCGGAAAGTCTCGATCGATAAAGTCTTAGCAAAAAAAAGTTGTCTAAGGTGGCAGAGAGTACCTGTGAATTTTTTCAGAATTTTCGGATAATATCTAGGGGTGCCGCAAAGCCCCCGGAGGTTCCCATGTTAATCCTATGGAGCGCGCAAGCCAAAAAGGCCGAAAATCGGTTTTTCGCCCCTCATTTCTACCCTAATCACACGACGAATGTCTTCACTCGAGTTATGGACCCTATTTGATCTAGGCTATCCGACAAAATTTGAATAATAGCCTAAATATCTATATTTCGTTGATTGTGGGCTCTTGGAAATATGCGATTTTCAACGAAATTTGAGCACACAAAAAAACGTAATATAGATATTTAAGCTGTTATTCAATTTTTTTCGGGTAGCATACGACCCTATATGAAGTAATGAAATATGCTACCCGAAAAAACTTGAATAACAGCTTAAATATCTATATTACGTTTTTTGACATCAATAATGACATACCTTATTGATGTCTTTCCTGTCAAAGGTGTACTCACTAAATATAACATCTAAGTCAACTACTCAACAAATCTAATCTAAGCAGAAATGGTTTCGGAACTCCTCTGCGTTTTTCCCCCTTTTGCTTTCCTGCTGCAAGAGTGCCGTTGCGGAAAAACGGGTTTTACAGTCATGCATTTTGCATGGTGCTGTGCTGTATAAACAAATAGGTAAATAAAGGGAAAATTAAAATCATTGTTTCTGAACCGGTGAAACGCGAACCCCTGATCCGGGCGGGGGTTGGCAAGTTGTTTTGACCGTTGATTGAGATTCACGGTAATAATATTTTAATGACGAAATTTAATGTGTTATGCAAAAAATAGCGAAAAACTTAATTTACAGACATAATTTAAGTGCATTGATTAATAAATAATTTGAATATGATAATCTGATATGGAACGATACACTAAGGGTTCTTCAGTTTATTTAAGTTTGGTTCGCCATCATAAGGGGTTTTCATGGAAAATAAATAACGTTGGAGATTACTGCTTTTGCAAAAATACTTTACTCGTTGAACATGGAACATAAAATAAGCATGAAAATTATTTCCCTTTCCTAAAAAAAAATGCCATCGAAGTTTATAGAAAAAAAAATTTCTAATACCCTTCAAGGGCATAAAATAAGTTCTAGTTTTTTTAAAATTAACTTATCATGTTCTTTTTAATTGCCATATTCCGTATAGTTTTATTTAGCTTGGCTTGAAACTCGTTTTTGTAAGGTATATGAAGTTCATTTGCTAATTTTTATAATTATAAATTTTTTTCATAATAATAACCAACCAAATACAATACAGACTAAAAGTAAGATGCACCTATAACTGAAATTCCTCAAGCTTTACCCCTACACCAGAATGAATTGCAGTGAAAAACTTTGCCAGACATATTAGAAACAACTAAATTAAAACCACTTAATGAGACCTAGCCATCAATGTATATGTAAGAATCAAAAGTCAAACAAAAAATTAACTATGCTTTTCAAACAGTATTTTAAATCAATGACTCTTATAACCTTACAAAATACAAGATGGAAATTGTAAGCTGTCTTCTAGGACACCTATTTGAAATTTTTCCCTGGAATACAGTATAGACCCTCGTTATCTCAAACTTTGATACCTCAAAAACCTTTATATCAGGAAAAAGGATTTTCCTCTTGAAATTAAGTATTCCTCATGTCCCCTTGTTGTATCGAAAACTCGCTCTCTCGAAATGCTTTTCGAGTCCCTTCGATTTCGAGATATCGAGGCGAGGTTATAGTGTATAAGATATAAAAACAAACTGAAACTAACTGATCGGTGAACTCTTACCCCACATGTACTGTACATAAAACTCAACAAAACAATTCACTACGCATTTCCAAAACCAGCATTTTATATCCACTCATAACTCTCTGAAAAGAATGCGGACAGTCCCCGCATACAGAAATCCTTGATCGGGGGCATTTAACTACGGTAGCACACCTCCTTCCTTCTGTGACCACTTGGCATGCAACAAAGGGGACTGTTGAGTTACGCACTTGCTTTACGCCATTGTCCCCTCTCTCCTTGACCTGCCCTCTCCATCACTTCGCGACGAATCACAGCATTCAGCGCCTCCCCGCCCCCTTCCAACCCTTTGCTCCCCGCGTCGTAAACGCCCTTTGTTTTGGAGGGAGGGAACGAGAGTTATGCGGTCAAGGCACAAAGGGGAGGGGCCGTCCCCAAGGGAAGGGTTGAGAAAAGTTGGTTGAGTGCGGGGTCCACTATATACCTACCTGCTTTCCCCGTGTCCATGAACTAACTGCCTCTTATCAGGTGTAGGAGATTCTCTTTCTTGGGAACGACCCTGAGGACCACTTTTCCCGGATTTGAATGGAAAGGACACCTGTGAAGAGATGGGGGATGTCCATGAAATTTGGCCGATTTTTTTTAAAATTCGGCAACGCACCGTTGCAACCATATCTTCATGTTGCAACCTTGTTGCGGTTTATGTTTTGCAGAAGCATTCCACGAACAGGGACTTTTTAGTTTGGGTGCAACACATCATGAGTTCCAAAATGTATTAGTATTTTCTCTCTTCCTTCTCGTATACCATTTCCCTTTTTTTGTATATCTTCTTTAAAACTCAAATACAAATATAATTGATTTCATTATACTATATGATAGGAGATTTACTAACTCCTATACACGACGTTGATCCTCTTGGGGTGAAACAGACAATTTTTAAACAATGAAGCGACATTTTAAGTGCATATCTGTGACTCTAATTTGCTTCCTTCTTCTTTTAAAGCGCTGAACAAAAATGGTTAAGTGATTGTCGGTTTGTTTTTATATTTTTCTATTTCAGAAGCTCTAATGATGTTGCTTGTAAACAAACATCAGTGAAACTTGTCTAATGACGATACTAAAAAGACTTAGAAAAATATTGTTTTAGGATGATTATCATTACTATTTTACCTCGCCAGGACCTAGGGGAAATATCACTTTAGCTATAAAGTATCCTGGTACAGATTTCATCACACTCTCCACCAAAAAACTCATTATAAAGTATAAGTTCACTAAAAAGTTATAGACTGTTGAATAGTAAATTATAATTCAAAGTTATTTAAAATGCTTCTTTTTTTTAATAATTGTTTTTGCTTACACTTAGAAAATGACGATTTCAAATCTGACTGTGCATAGATAGTTTCATTTTGATATGAAACTTTTTGTTTCAAATATGAACACACACAATTATTTCAATTTTAAAATACCCGAAATACTAAGTTTCAAACAATTAAATAGTCACCACTCAAATTATATGTATTTTTGTTTAATATTTGCAGTTTATAGTTACGAATAGGTTCAGATCGTCGCCGTCCGGCTTTAAAAACGTGATAGCCTGTATCGTCCAGATGCGGCGTCACACTCTAATTACAAGTAGGCTAGTCTCATTCTGATGAAATGATGTGTCTGGGGGTAATTTAATTTTGACAAAGGCCACGAGGACATAATATTTCATTTTTGAGTACCTGCATATTTTCATAAATAAGTTTATAGATGATTATAGAATTTGATTCGGAGACAGTTTGAGAGTTTGTGAAATACTCAGATTTGAGTATTTATTACTCAGTTTTGATAATACCGTTTAAAGCGTGTATTACAAGCAACTAATGAAATTCAAACAGGGGTCTTAAAAATCCTTAAACATCACTTTAGTGTAGAAAACAGTTCACAGCTTCATCAAACCACTAACAACTCATAGAAAGCCCCTTACCACACCCCTACGCTCCACTAAATACACAAAACTGAGCAACTATCCCTTGAAGAGCTCTTTGCCCCTCGGTCATGACCCCTCACTGTCACGAGAGGCTCACATGTAGCGTTAATTAAATACACGGTTATAGAGAGCGGAGCCCACGTTTTCAAGTGCAGGGGCTGAAATGAAAGTTCGCACATAAATAAAACCCCGGGAAGCCATGACCTGAATCGGAGTTGGTATTCATACGGAAAGGGTTGGTTCCATTGTAGAACCCTCTTTTTTTTGTCCGCGCTTTTAAATTTATTTCCCCGGGAATAGACCCTTTCTGTATCACCAATGAAAATGTACTTCCTTGAGGCGGTGTTCTTGATAAATCAATGTCCTTTAGCTCTTGATTTTGTATCAGTGGAATAACTGAACTGTGGATGTTGTGAATAAGGTAGGAGCACAAACAGAAAGGAAAATGTTGATATTTTAACAAATAGTGAACTTTTAATACTCTCATTGACTTCATTTCTTTCTGAAAAGCGATTTTACAGTTGATTTAAATCAGACAATAGCAAATACTCTCTAATAGAATTTAATAAAATTGAGAAATTCTGATTGCTAAATTTTTAAAATTTAAATGCATTGACTTTAATCTTATTTGCATTAAGTGGTTTGCTGCTAAAAGCATTTGGGTGAAATTAAAGCTCCAACATCTGACTAGAGACAGACATTTACAACAGCTCTATTCTTAATAAATTTATGAGTAAAACCTAAAATTTAGGTATCAAATTTTATGTTTTTAATTCTTTCAATTAATAAGTTTACTTATTACATCAAACTCTCATTTGGTTTCCATATAGGTTTTGGTTTTCGTTTAAGTTTAAACCATATAAAATAAAGAGATTCAACTATATAGAGATTCAACCATATTCGTTAAAATCCCACTTGGAAATGCCAAGAATATAATTTGGTCTAAAAATAACTAGTTTGCTTCCATATTTTCACAGTATTTTTTCGTTACTTTTAATCCAGGCAAACTAGGGCTAAACTTAAAACAAACTGCAACAGAAGGTTTTTCAACGGTTATCACTCGGATATTACGTCGATAACAACATACTAAAAATTCGACGAAATAGATCCCCGAGAAGTATGCATTTTTATTTTTAAAATATGACAGACAAAAAATTTGTAAAAATGAAATATTAATGATCGAGACTATTTTAAAAATTATGTAATTGGAAAAATTTAAGCATCGCTCAAATCAGAAAATAACCGAAAAAGAAGTAATTCCAACTTTTTCCTTCTAGAAATGACTTAATAAGATTTTCATTTTTTTTTTGCCTCAAGAATCGATCTTTTTAAAAATTACTGATTTTAAAGTTTGAGGCAATTGCCAAGGTCATTTTTCCATGTATAATGTAGTTATAGGTAAATAACAGAAAAAATACAATTGATGGTTAAACCATTAGCTAATTAATTTAACACATTGAAAACATTGAAAATCCAAATTTTAATATTTTAACAATATTTGGTAAAAATAATCTAAAAATAATTAAATTTAAAAAAAAAATTAAAAAATCACTTTAAAAAGGCATGTGATACAAGTCAATAGACTATACGAGATACGAGACTATAGACATATTTGATTCTGGTCTCGTCAGTGGCGTATATAGGAATTTATTTCGGGAGGGGCCCAAAATTACTCCCCAGCCCCTCCACCACATATTTAATAGGTCCAATGTAGCTTTTTAGGTGATAACTTAGGTTCTAAAAACTTAATATAGGAAAAGTTGTTAGTAATAAAATACAAGTACCAAAGGGGGGTCTGGGGGTCCTTCCCCAGAAAATTTTTGGAAGTTTGACTAAAAAAAACCAGGTTTTTAACTAGTTTTGGTAAACAAAGTCCGAATTTTGGATGTACATTTTATGAACTTAATATTTAAAAAGTTATTAAAATAGAGTTAGTTCCAAGTACAAAAGGGGATCTGGGGTCCTTCCCCAGAAAATTTTTGGAACTTTACCCCTAAAAACAGGGTTTTATCTTGTTTTTGGAACACTTAGTTTGAATTTAGGACATATATTTTTTGGTAGGATTTGGATTTTGATGAACTTATTATAATAAAGTTGTTAATAATAAAATTCCAAGTACTAAAGGGGGGTTTGGGGGTCCTCCCCCAGAAAATTTTTGAATTTTGACCTTAAAATACAGTGTTTTAACTTGTTTTGGTACACTTAGTCCAAATTTCGGGGGGGGGGGCCAGGGCCCCCTCGGCCCCCCCTTATATACGCCACTGGGTCTCGTATACTGCTGTTTACAAATATCAAGGCCAATTTTGCAATAAAATTTGAAAAACGAGTGAAAAAATTGAAGCATTTAAACAAAGAAATAATATTCGTCTCTCTTGCCAATAACTAATAAGTTTGAACATGAAAATAGTACCGCGAATCTATTTCTTTCTCCAACCTTACATTCAATTTCGTTAAGTTAGGATATATATACCTATAAATAAATCTGCAAGTTTATTTTCTTCTCTTACCACTATCTCGAGCGAAGCTTTGAGATCTTTAAGGTTTTAAAAAGTCATTTCTAGTTTTTATTCCCTTCCTCAAACACGTGATTCGATTTCAACAGTCCCTTTCATTTTAATTAGTCGGGAATTTCAATTCGGTGAGGGAATTTTCCCACAGCTACCGGGTAGGCAAGAGTAAAAGTTAATGAAAATGATCGCATACCAAGCCCGTCAATCTTCCAAATTGATACCTTTCGGATAAGCAGCGAGCTTTTGTATAAGGGCTCCTATAATGAACCCATTTCGCACTGCCAATCGACGCAACCCCGATTCCCACACCGAGAGGGGGGCAGAGGTCGGCGAAACAAAACGGGACTTTTTTGTTTCCATCGAATGGAAGCGGTGGGAGTTGGGGGAAGATCCTCCCTTCCCACGAGGAAGATCAGGTGGAGGCCTTTGTCACCTATCTTCATAATCGGCGAAGTGGAGGTAATCTTCATAATCACTCGCTTATGAACTGAGGGGAAAGAAAGGATGGTATACTACTTGGAATTAGTGAGTTATCATGTTGGGTCGGATTTTAATGATGAATTGAAAATAGCTCTGCGATTATAAGGGTTTATTCGACAGTGTGGCAATGTAGGGCAGAGGTAACCGTCTTAGAGTTTTGTGTATTTTTTCATTTGGTGGAATGTGTGGGAATATTTTGAGCATTTCACTTAAGTGCTTATGATTTAGGATTTTGGTTATTTGTTTTAGGGTTTGTAATTGGGTTTTAACAGGAAAAGTAGGATAAGAACAATTGAATCGTCAATTTGAAAAAGAGAATAAGTCCAAAACCAAGTTTTTTGAGAAAATAAAGTTTTATAAGTAATGGAATTTTCATTGTATAACCACCAAATTTTTCCTAAAAATTTAGAACCCTATATTTTATTTATACTGAACAATCATCGAAAAAATATACGCATATTCACAAAAATGTTGTACAGTTGAAGTTTCCTATATTAGACTTATGAAATTCCAGGCTGAAAAAATCTTAAAATACTTTAATCGACAAGTAAGTTATATTTCTGCTTAGTTCACAGCACAAAAGTGAAAAATAGAAAGACTAAGACAAATAAAATTAAAAAGTATTATGAAACTGAGTAATTAAGGCAGTTTAATAAATATCAATGGAGTATTAATGGAGTTAAAAATTCACTGGATAAAGAAAGGTAAAAACACTTTTAAATTTAATTATTTTTCATTAGTTTATTTTTTGTCTTAGTTTACAGCTCCAAGAAAAAGAAAGACAAGTCAACTTATAATTTTAACCAAAAGAACAATGAATGGACATCGATTTTTCCAAATTCAAGGGTCAATGCTTTAGGGGGTAGTTGTGTTTTCCCTGTAGAGCGAATCTTCTAGCTTTTAATATCACTCTTTTCAAACAACCATTCATAATGAAAATGATTAGATGAGGGATGGGGGAGGAGGGAGATGAAGAGGATGAGATTATATGGGAGAGATTGAGCAAGGAACGACGTGGAGGAAGATGAGATGAATAAAAAAGAGAAGAGGGTTAAGGAGGATGGAAGGATAAAAAGGATGAGAGGATCAAGGTGATAGTGTCATAGTATAGCATCATATCTCTTGAATTTCATTATTTCATTATAAAAGGATGATGAAATTACAAGGGTCGATATTGAGAAGAAAGCGATAATTATAATAATCGAGGAGAGTTATTTTGTTTAATTTAAGAGGATTTTAGTTACATTTAGCAAAGAATGTTTTAACATGAAATGAAGTTTAAAACTACTCCATAAAAAAGAACTACACTTTTGTTGTGTTGGTAGAATAAAAATTGATATTCAGATACATTTACAAAATCAGCTATATTGTTAGAATTTAAGTAGAGTTGAGGGTGTAACTTTTAATATATTGCTTGGTTTAAATTTAAATAGTAAATTACTAACGTTTAGGATATTTAGTGACATTTCAATTAAAAAAGATAACTAATCCGATTAATCCTCCACCGTTTGAGAAATTGCTGCGCATTGAACCTTCTATGAACAATAACGGATTTCACCTATTAGCATTACAATTCCCAGTTTTATGAGCTTCTATTCCTTTCAGGGAATGTTTCAGAGGGTATGTAAGGAATCGCAGTGTTCTCAATTACGTTGAATTGAACCACAAGCGCGGGATATTTGCCCAAAGGATTATCTGTATTTATGATTTCCTTTCGAAGCAACCAAACCGCTTTCTTTTCTTCTCGAAATTACGTGATGTCGAAGGGGAGTGGAAGCTTTTGAAACGGGTGAATATGAGAATGAAATGTATGATTCACACTTTTTATGGTGTCAGGCGGTAAGAGGCATCCCGTTCGACTTTTGCAGTATAGAGAGCGTTATAACAAGTGATGAGTTGAATCATTCATTTGAATGATGAGTTCATTTGAATGAGTTTCTATGTTTTTCGCATTTTATTTGATCGTCCCTTGTTTTGCAGAAGTCTACCTTGTCACGTATAAAGATTCCATTTGCATCACAAAAATACTTTCAGATATTTTTAACGAGTTATTATGCTTAGATAAACAATGAAAACACTTGCATATGGTGCGGATTAACAAAATTTAACAATATCAAATAATTTAAAAACAATTATCTATATCCAGACAAATAAAATAATCGATGAAACAATTTAAATTTGTGGTTCTTTAGTAATTACCTAGTTCATACTAAATTAAGAGAAGTTTTCAAATTCCTATAAAATATTTTACCTCTTTTGGTCGTTAGTGGTTGAAGGTATTAGTGCTATTTTTAGACAAATTCTAAAAACAAGCAACTTAAAATTAATTTTCGTTAAATATAGCAAAATGTATGGAATCTCGAACATGAATTAATGGCTGCTACAAGCAAGTTGAACAACAGCATGCTGTGCCTATTGCCAGGTTACAGAACACAATTAAAAGAAAAATCGAATCTTCATTTTGAAAAATTGGGATATGTAAAAACCAAAAAACCCGACTACTGAGAAAATTTTAAAAAAAACTGCTCAAGTAATAGAATTTTTATTATATTATGGAATAGCTTCGTTTTATTATATTTTTATTTTAATATAGAATATCTTTATTTCATTACATTTTTATTTTATTGTAGAGTATTTTTTATTATTATTTGGTGGCAATATAATTTTTATTCTAATACCAACAAATTTTTACTGGAGAGTTTTAGAGCTATTCTCTTTAGAGCAGAAAACATCAATTGAAAAATTATACTAAATTGTATTAATTATAAATCAGATTCAAAAGAAATTTTCAATGTTTTCAATGGAGTACAAAAATTCTTTCAGTTTTCTTTTAAATTTATTTTTAGATGCACTTTGTATTTGTTTCTATTGGTAGCATATTAAAAAAAACTTAAGAGCTATGTAATAAACGTTCTTACAAAACTTGGATTTTTGAATTCAAATATCCATATTTAAATTAAAAATTAAATTATGTTATGGATAGAATTACAACGAAAAAGTAAAACATCGAAAGACTAAGACATAAATTAAGGAAGATAAAAATAAAATACGCTTTCACAGTACAGAAAAAGTAATAAATAATATCCTACCTTCTCAGCATAACGAAGAAAAAACGCAACTATTTTATTTCGACGATTTATTCACACTTTTGCTACTGTTTGACAAAAGCTTTTTTATTGAGTAACTTCCGTTATCCATTTAAAGATATAAAATATTGGCTGATATTCAAAATATAATTTTGTTAACTATTTGAGTGGTGAGTAAATATAATCTTACTCTGCTTTAATCAGTCAGCGAAGCCCATTTCGAAAAATTTAGACCTGGTTTCAGGTTAAAAACTCATGATCGTATTTTGAGTTTTATTGGTTTCGATTAAAAATCTTGATTACTTTTGAGCGATACGGTTTTATCAAATATTAATCATTAATTCATGATAAAAATATTTCGACCAAAAAAATAAAGCTCAAACAACGCCAAAACATCGTTCACATTTTTGGAGGATAGACGTTCTCTTCAGTATTTTTCAGAATAAACGAGGTATCTCTCCGTTGGCGAGTGGGCGCTCTCTCACGTGATAAAATACTATACACGTGAAAATACTGTATTACTAATAAATAAATGGCGAATTTGTATGTTTATGTATTAAAATTGGTCTTCAAACGGGAAAAAATGGAGGTTTATAGGGGATTTCCATCATATTTTGATAACATTAAACGAAAATCACATAAAACAGCGCATTTTAAATTAAATGAAATAGGAGTGATCGGGACCGGTCAATTTTGATAACATTATCCGATTGATAGCATTAACCGTGATCACAATAAGCGGAGTCGACTGTAATTTAACATTACAACTAAAACATATCTTAAGGACACACTTCATGGATCAGGTGTCCTTAAATCAATCCAGAGATCAGTTTCCTGAGAATGGGCGAGATAATGCAATATTTGGGATTGCATTTCAGGGAACCTATTGAAAAGGCAGTAGGCACCTTCAGAATCGATAATGTAATAATTAATGGTTAGTACTACAACAGTTAAGAGGTCCCGATCAATCCATATAATTGTTGGAATTCCTACTTTATTTTCCTGCATTACATATCAAATATGAAAAGGCTGGGGCGGAATTATTTTTAAATAATAATATACCTACATTTAATCTTATACGTTTTCTACTCAACCGTCTGTCAGTCCTTACTGGTTCTACAGGTATTTCTTTTAAATAGACCGGTCTATAACAATCAAAATGAGTCCACTATTTTTTTTTCAAACTTACTGCTATCCCATACCGTCACTGTGCTATTCACGATATAGTCGGGGATTAACCGAACAGCTCATTGAACCTCTGGTATCTACCTCAAATTTAAAAAAAAAATCACTTTCAGTCAGTTGTCACACCTTAATACGGTCCAAAGCAGCATCTCAGCAAATATTTTTACTGGGATAAAACCAAAATCTATCATTCCAATCATGCATCATTCGGAAAAGATGAAAATCTATCAAAACCTTTACCTGATCCTGACAGGGTCCTTTATTTTCAGATCTTTCCCGTCTCACCCCTGTTTGTCTAGGAGTCCTCAATGAGTACAGAACGTGACTACCGGAGTCCTTCGAGAACTCAATGATGGATCTACTCCACTAGTCAAAAGACTCAAAAGGTGTTTGGACAACACACACTCAGCAAGTTTTGTATGAAAAATAATAGAGTTCGGAAGCTCCGTGGACAGAGTGTTTGATGGAATGAACCTTGGAATTCAGCGGCAGATGATCGGAAAAAATTGTTCAGAGGCATTTTTAAAAAGTTTATTTTGGGGATCAGGTAGCTGCTTCATCGGGGCTTGCAACATCTTTTTTAGGTTCTTCGAATAAGGGCCATTCACAAATTACGGCACAAAGGGGGTCCAGTGACAGTTCCAAAGTGACATTACAATAGGGATGAGTAATCTGTGAAATGTGATAAATCGTGACCATCAGGTGAGGGAGGGGTGAACTCACCTCAACTTTGATAACTTATGAAAGAAATTACGAAACTTGAGATTTTCTAAAGAGACTTCCAATGACCTACTAAAGTAAATAAATAATGTGTACTTTTGGGTATTTAAAATCATTTGTAATTTAAACAAATAATTTTTTACTGTATACATAAACGTTACTTCTGAATATTTATTTATTTTCATAGATTTAAAAATAATTATAAGGTATCTCTTACAGTTACTAATGATACAACTGGCAAAAAATTGAAATTAATTATACATATCGCCAAATATTTGCAAAATGGAGTTTACTATAATTTTCATGATTGTGACATGAATACAGCTTATCAATAAATATTTTTCTGCTAAAAGTTATTTAATTCTTTAATTCAATTTTTCTCCATATTTCACCGATTTCTGATAAATGGTTTGGTTTGTTAGAAGTTTTGAAATAAGATCCTTGAACTATTTACCCCCCAAAACTCCCTCTCTTTTAACACTTAAAGATTTCGAATTCAAAAGGATAAAAAAAATTCTAACCCCTTAAATGCAATCATCCATTCTAATAACTATCAATGTCACAAGGTTACAACGATAAACCACCAAACCTGGGTTCTCCCGGTAATTTTTTCGAAGCCATAACTTTTCTACATTAAGTTAAATAAAGGTGGGAAAATATGGATTTTGAGAGGGTCTGGGGACCCATGAAATCTATGGGTGGACCAGGCGACACCTATTGTGAATGTTAGTACTAGACGCTGTTTTCACCAACAAAAGCGGGATTGAGGTTAGCTGAACAAGCACCATCCAGCCTAAGTACATCCCATTGAGCCTAGACACGTCTTCTCGCGAGCCCAAAGCGTCGAGTATTTCGTCCCATTCAGTAATTGCACAAAAGCGGAAAGGACGCGCCGAAGAAAGGTAACGACGCGGAAAATCGCGAAGATAAATACGCGCGTCGAAGAAGAAAGGAGATCCTCCATGGCGTCAAATTTATGAATCATTTTATGTTGGGCCATTGAAGCTTAATGGCGAGTGCACTTTCCCTCGGAGAGCGGATTTTGTGAATGAAGGCATGTGTACGATGACTTCTTCCGCGCTTACTTGAGGAAACTCTTGAGAAAGGGCGGGGGAGGGAGTTTGCCGGACACAGTGGCCATCCAATAAGGTGAAGAGGGCGGAGCTTGCCCACCCACGATGTCACGCACCTGTTAGAAATTTACCGGTATGGACAAAAATCGAGAGGATGATGACAATGACAGAGAGTAATTTTGCTTTTGCCAATGCCCAATTCCTCATGTTCGGAACAAATGCCGTCTGTTCCAGAGTAAACCACCATGGGACCATATAAGTGATTCTTATGTTATTGGTGGAAATTTATTATAATGTTAATTGTTCATTTAAAGACCATTATAGCCAGAGACTTCACTATAGTGGAGGTTTCACTCTTAAAACGATATTTTCAAAAACCGAAAAAATACTCCAATTTGAGTATGCCCCAATGCCACAGTCAAACTGGCTCCGAAACAAGTTTAAAGTTTACTTAAATTTGAAACATGCATATTATTAGAATATATGTACTCATTTCTGAAAACATGCAGCTACTCAAAAATGATAAATCAGGTGCTTATTTTTAGATGCATGGTATTCACATAATCGAAATGCGACGAGTGTCACTGTGACTAGCCGATGGAATCGGGTGTGAACGACGTCACAACCACAACATGTTAATTCGCACTCTACACCCAGAGATATTTTTAACTCCTCAGAGGGAGTATTTCACTCCTTGAAAATCGGAAATACTCCTTCAAAAATTAGGGAGGAGTATTTTCACTCCTTGAATTTTCCCAAAGGTTTAGCTTAAGAAATGCACCGTGCCCCACCAAAATCAACAAATCCGAACAAAAGAACTTCCGAAGAAAGAAAGAAGGGTTCGTGACTTCATCCTTATCCCTTAATGTAAAATTAATTATCCCTTAATGTAAAATAAATTGTTTCATTTATAATGTTTAATATTTTCTATTAATACTTAACGTATGCTATAATTGTTAAAACCGAAATTTCATTTTATTCATCAAAAAGTAAGCGTTTTTAACAGAAAATTTGTCTATGTGTATGTAGTTTATGCTATTCCCGTATTTCACTCCTTATAATTGAATTTCACTCCTCCTGAAAAAGTCAAGGAGTATTTTTACTCCTCCAAAAAAATCCTAGAAATAACACTGACTACACCATAAATTGAGGCTTTACCAAGTTTCGCAATTATCCAATTTTCTCACATAAAGTATAATTTGAGTAGTTACTATTGAATTGTTTGAAACCGAGTATTTCTAGTTTTTCAAAATTGAAAACATTGGATCGTCATACTTGAAACAAAAAATATAATATCAAAATGAAACAATATCGATTTACTCTTATTTGAAAGTGTTTTTTCTCTCAGTGCTTAACCAGTTTCTAAAAGTTGTTGGTTTTTGCAGTAGCCGATTAAGGTTCGTAGTAGTTCCTCAACCTTTTAGAAATATTTTTCAGTCTAAGTATAATTACATTTAATTTTTATGGATGGAATATTGATAAAATTGATTTTCATGCATCATTGAAAATTTAGAATTAACAAGAGAGATAACTAGATTTTAACTAGGAAGAAACTTGGAAATTTGCGTACTTTTTCTTTTCTGAGGCCTGAAAAAGTGCTATTCCTTAAGTTTTTTAAATAACTTTTTTAACTTTCTTATTTCGCCTTTAGGAGCGCTGCACTCTTTAAACGGTATTTTCAAAACTGAATAAAAAATACTCAAATCTGAGTATTTCACAAACTTAAACTGGCTCCGAATCAAATTTACACAAGTTTGAAACATCTATAAACTTATTTATGAAAATATGCAGATACTCAGAAAAGATACATTATGTATGTCTTCGTGGCCTTCGTTTCGTCAAAATTAAATTACCCCCTAAGACAGAGTATTTGATCAGAATGAGACTAGTCTACTTGTAATTAGAGAGTGATGCCGCATCTGGGGGATGCGGGCTATCACGTTTTTAAATAGCGAAGACGATATTCATCTAGCCATACTTTCATAAATTCATAAACAGCAAATATTAAACAAAAATACTTATAATTTGAGGGGTGACTATTGAATTGTTTGAAACTTAGTATTTCGGGTATTTTAAAATTGAAATAATAGTGTTTTCATATTTGAAACAAAAAATTTCATATCAAAATGAAACTATCGATGCACTCAGATTTGAAATCGTCATTTTTCTCAGTGTGTAAATCATCTCCGTGAATTCTTCATGGTCATTGACCTTGGGGCAGACCTTACTTCCATGACCTTACGTTGGTTCCAAATAAAAGCTGTGAAACAGACTTTTGAAACACCCAGTATAGCTGTCGATTTTATAAGGGTTTTGTAAATTTGGCTTCTTATAAATCCTTCCAACTCTGAAAGCGAACTAAAATTTAAGGACAGCAATTTTTGCGCCCTCCCAAAACTCAATCGAAAATGCGCGACAGTGTGTCACCTCCCAACAAAGCCCGAGCGTAATTTTGATCTTAACTCAGGTGTCACCACCTGAGTCCTCTCCAAAAGACTCAATTCCGAAACAATCTCCCCAGTCACAAAAATGTTTCAAACGCGCGAAACGAAATAATCTCCTTTCAAATTCCGTTTCCGATAGGGCGCACCTCCCGAAAAAGTCCTATGTAAGGCGTCGCGGCGAAGAATTTCATTCTACCTGAGGCGCCTTTTAATTCCGTCCGGCCAAAAAAGGAATGCGGCGCCCTGTCAGCGCCCTGACAGACAGCCGGCATTCCTGGCGCGTTTTGCTTTTCCCACTTGTCGCCAGCAATTTGCGCCCCGAAAAGATTGCTCCGTCGCCCCGGGAACGCCCTGACACGTGCATAATGAGAAAGCAGGGGCGCTCCCCGAGTGCCGCCGTGCTTGCGGGGGCTTAACTTTAACGAATCGCGGGGCTGAGGATGGGAACCCAGTACTATTTGACTTTTCCTTAATTTTTGTTGAGTGAAGTAAGCTGGTAACCAGCTCCTCAGCTCCTGTACTAGTACTCATTACCAAGAGCGCGAGCTAACGTTTTATTGTCCCGTGCTCGCGTGTTTTCAGTGAGTTTTTTCAAAATGTTTTAGAGAGAGAGAGATCAAAATTTGTATCAATAAAGTTTGTCCGCCTTTTTACTGGCCTGTAGTATTTATTTCGGAAAATAACCCCAAGAACCTGAGGTTAAGAGAGACGGGAGAGTTCAGGACGGAAAACTCCCGTTACAAATTGGCGCCCAACGTGGGGCCATTCAAACTACAGTTCCAGTAAAAGTGGATTATCTAGTTCAATCATCTACTCAGACTAAAGATAAGTGAAGTCATCTACCAAAGATGAATTTTATGGTTATTGTTTTTAAGTCATCCTGACTTATAATGTTGAGTGTAGAGTTTGGTTAAAGTACCAGTATAGTTACTGAAGGATTAGTTTCCTAACTTTGAAGAAAAGCAGAGTTTTAGCATTAGTAATATTTGAAGGTATTAAGGGTCGTATAGGAAAAAATTAAATAGAAATGGCATACTTCGGAAGAGGGAAGAAAATTGATATGATAGCGTTATGTGAAGAATTGGAGCTGGATGTAAGTGAGAAGATGACAATGGTAGAGCTAAAAGACTTTGTCGTAAAATCAAACGGATACGAGGAAGATTTTATCAGAGAGTTGTATCTCAATCTAGTAGAAGAAAGGAAAACCAAGGAAGCCAACCAGTTTGAGTTATTCAAGTTACGGCTTCAACTTGAAGCACAGCCTCACACCGCAATGTCTTCTGAAAGTCAGATTTGTCCCACACTGATTCTTGACCAAATGGGGAAGCGTGTCCCATCAGAAACTAGGGAGCGTTTCTTCGACACATGTAGTGGGTGGGCCACCCCAGATCATCTGGTGGAGAGGTTGGATACATGCGACGGCTTGAGAGGTCACGAAAATGATGCACAGTCGTCTGCTGATGCCAAGAGGTTTCAACCGAGGCGAGGGGAATCACCGATGGGTTTCCCGGGAAGCGATTGCGATAGAGCGGCGGATCGGCAAACTCCTGCATGCATCCCCTTTAGCAGTAGGGGGGATCCAGGGGTCAAGGTAGGCGGGACTCCTGTTGCGGATGTGGAGCGCCCGGTTGCATCGGGGCAGATTGCCCCGGTTGCTCAAAGGGAGAAGAAACAGAAGTAAGCTGCATCCCACGAGAGTCTACCACAGTCTCTGCTAGGAGGATGGCCCCTGTATTCAAAACTGGCCAAACTTGCTTACAACTAGGGGGAGAGGCGAGACCTCAATATCGAATTTCTACAGTCCGACAGGAAGTTGGAGAAGTCATCGAGAGGGCACAACCGAATGTTGACCCTGCGTATCGAAGTAATCCTGTTCATCCCTGGCGGGAGCGACGTAGACCACCACCCTCATCTCATCTAGAAACGTTTTCCCGACGGCGACCACCACCATGGCCTCACCTAGAGATTTTTCCCCGACGGCGACCATCGCCACCCCTGCCATCCCGACAAAGACTACCACACCACCAAATCCGTCAACCCGACGACTTTCACCAGCAGCAGAGCCGTCAACCTGGCGACGTCATTCCTGGTATCCAAGCCTAAGACAGAATTTTGTAACCAGCCTCTCGAGGACGTATGAGACTGGTTAAGGGGGAGCTTGTAACCAGCTCCTCAGCTCCTGTACTAGTACTCATTACCAAGAGCGCGAGCTAACGTTTTATTGTCCCGTGCTCGCGTGTTTTCAGTGAGTTTTTTCAAAATGTTTTAGAGAGAGAGAGATCAAAATTTGTATCAATAAAGTTTGTCCGCCTTTTTACTGGCCTGTAGTATTTATTTCGGAAAATAACCCCAAGAACCTGAGGTTAAGAGAGACGGGAGAGTTCAGGACGGAAAACTCCCGTTACAAGCTTGAATTAAGTCCAAATTAAAATTGATAAAGGTGGAGTTTTCGTTAATGTTTTACTCGTATTTTTCACATAACCCCCCTTTTAAACAATCTTTCAACCTCCTCTAAACATTGGCGTCAGCGAAACTGGTTTGCGATCTCAAATTAATGTGTTTATTTTTGTATAGAGCGTTTTCAGTGGTAATCAATTGGAAAAGTTATCAACTGTAAAACTTAACAATGTGTAAAAATGATAAAATTACTGAAGAATAATGGAAAATCTGTGTATTATTTATTAAGGATATTCAGAAAGATATAATTTTTGCTAGAATATTTTTATCACACAGAATTTTTTTTTTCTTTCGTGAAGTCCTCAATAAATTTTTAATTTTCTGAATTGATAGTTTTTCTGTTGACAGTTTAATCTTTATATTTCAACTTTGGACACCACTTTATACCTTTAACTCACTTCAAATGTGGAATTAAACTCAATTTTGTACTCAGGGACGTATAGTGATGCGATGCATTAATTTCCCAGTTGTGGGTCGTTTCAAAATGATGGTATTAAAGATCTCAGTCTCCAGTATTTAATTGCCAAATTGTAGTTAAGGTTAAACCTTCCATTAATTAGTTCTTTTTTAATGATTAATTTCTGGAATCATTTAAGACTGGAGGGGTCAACAAAACCTCTCTTATGTTTTAAGTAAGTTGTTTCACTTCTTTCTTAACGCTCTATTTATTTTAATTTCCCAGCGTACACTTGTACTAAAACCTCTAGGGTCATTCTCCTTTCCTAAAATTTGAATACCCCCTAGGGACTAATGCCGCGAAGATGTATGATCAGCAGCACCCATCGAATGCTAATGACTTGAATCGCCTCCTCTCGCCTCACGTGCAGCATTGAAAAACTCCCAACGTCTTCATTTTTGGGGTTCAATTTCCACCTGGATTAGCTTGTATACAAATCCATATATTACGCACTCTCCCATTTATCATCCTCTCAACAATGCCGACAACCAACCCTTTGCATTCTGCCTTTTGTCCTGAAGACGCGTTTTCGTGTTAGCGATTATTATGCATATGGTGATATGCCTCTTAGCGCAACAATTGCTTTCACGAAATTGAAAGTTTTTATGCAGTCATCGGCTCATCAGGCGAGATTTCTTAGGATACAATGAAGTGAATTTTACACGTTGGATTCGCTTTATTATCACTACTTTATTCATTATGACGGCACAGCGTGCTCACTGATCCGTTTATTTTTGCCGATAATTTCCATCCATCTTCTTTAACAATGAGTAAATGGGCCTCTTTAGCTCATGTAAATTCTGGGTGAACGCCGCATGTCCTCAGCTCTTCTAAGGATGTTCTAAATGTTACAATGTATACGAAGACTCCGTGGATTTACCCATATGAAATGAAAAAACACACCTATTCTGATCTTTAGGGATGTTAGGGTTCAAGGATTTAACCTAAAAGGGGTTTACAGAAAGTGAATGAATGCAAGGCGTGTGACTGCTTATAATAGCAAAATATTAGTTACATTACAGGGCGATTGCATTTCATGCTTGCTAAGAAGTGGTTTTGACTTTTCTTTCTCGAAAAAAAATTAAGTTATTCCAGATATTGAGGGTACATATACATACACTATTCACTGTAAAAAAATTACACTAAATATTCCATTGTGTTTTGACGAAAATTTTTTGTATGCCTCTATAAAAGGTGCTTTTTTCATGAATTCTTCCACAAAAATAATTTTGATTTTATAAAATCACCACAAAAAGAATTTTGATTTTATAAAATCACCACAAAAAGAATAAAGTTTAAAAACAAGTAAGTACAGTGAGACGGGAAAGACCTGAAAATAAAGGACCCTGTACGTGTGGAAACTACTCTTTTCTGTTTTAATAAACGAATCAAAAGCTTATTTATTTCCATTTAAAATAATATCTAAAGTTAATAATATCTAAATGATCCCGTAGTTATTTTATGGCGAATAATTACACATATTGCTTGTATGTTGCTTAATATTAGCAAATTAGGATTTTTGAATCACGCAAAATAGTTAATAGTTTATCAAAATTCGTCATCAGACTTTATGTTTGCAGTAATGTTACAGATGTTAATAGTTAATAACACTGTGGTCACAAGGAACAATTCCGGTAGATTCTTGTGTAAAATGACCTCCGTTTCCCCCCAAAAAATGTTAAATTTTCCTGATATTATCAAGATTTTAATCACCAACTTTAATTTCTGGGGGAGTTCCCCAACCTATTTTTATCGCTTATCGGACATTCAAATTAAAAATCATCAAAAAATAAAGATCTATACATTTTATGAAAACACTGTTGATTTCTTGATAAATAGATTTTACTTTTATATACAATAAACACATTTAAATGCATAAAATACTTTTTCAACTCCAAGCTAACACAATAACTTTTAATCAAAAGTGGCTTGATTGTACTGTAGTTGTTGTGTAAGAAAAAGACAGTGCTATAAAAAAAATTTCTGAAAAAATTTAGAGACAAAAAAAAAGCTTTTTATATAGGACTTCGATCTAAAATTATCAAACATATCTGGATTCTAAAATTACTTTTCAGAATTCACATTCAGTACACATTCTGGGTAGCATCACTTTTTATGCCAATTTAGAAAACTATCATAAATACAAAAGAGTTAAAGGGTTCTAGCTAAAAAATCACAACTTAAGTGTTCTTAATTTGAGGGTAAGAGAAGAAAGTGTTCTTTAATCTGTATGAGTTAATATTTGTATGAAAGCGTTTGAAGTGTAATTCTTATGTCTAGTGATGTAGTACATTTTTGAACATTTGAGTTTCTACTAGTGAGTACAACGGGCTAGACCCGCACCCAGAGTGGGGTATGTGTTCGGGTGTCCTAGTTCCAAGAGGTCACCGAGATGGGCAGTCGGAACCGTCCTCTCAAAGCGACACAAAAGGTCCCTCAACGACCCAAACACCCCACCGGCACGCGCAGCTCTAGACCGTAAAAAGAACTTAAAAACAATGCATTTCATAAATCTAAATAAACAAGAGCTTTATATTTTGTGCAAACACAAACTCTGTATTTTCAAATGTATCAACTTTGGTATAAAGACAGTTTAGAACCATATTCATTGTCATTTTAATATTTTAATTAACTTTCAATATCTTGGAATAAACTGCATTTAATTGAATCACTTTTTCACCATTAATTAATTACACTACAATAGTTAACCAAAATGGCGATTTAAATTCCAGATTTCGATAATATGGTAGAAGTTTCTATCCCTTCGGGTTTGACATTTTAAAAATAACATTTATGTTTGTCAGTTTTCTTTATATTTTTTCATTTTTTTACGAGTAAGAGGTTTTGTATTGTACATTTTCTTTGTAGTAATTACTTTTAGAGCATACTGTAAATAATCTTTAAAATTACAATGTCCTATGAAGAAGGAAAGTACGTTCAAAAACAACAAAATTAGTTTAGTTTTACCTCATGAAAAATCGCTCAGATAAAAACTGTTTCAACACATCTTAAAGAAAAAACATCTAGTTGTGTCTTATTTCAATTGGTTCTCATGAAAACTGCTCGTTTAGAAACAATTCAAGCTTTCTTATGCATTTTGACTCTATCTGAGGTCTGTATATAGTACCTAAGAATGAGGATTAATTTTCAGTAGAAAAGTTTTACCTCAGTAAAGGAGTCAGTGATGTGAAAATTTTTCCATGAAAGATTTATAACTAATTTGTACCCATTATTGAATTGGAACTGCATCAATAAAATAGTGGAAAATATTGAAAAATGTGGGACAGTTTACTCTTCATTTCAGGGTGCAAGACAAGCAGGAGGAAAAATAATTGTTGATGCTAATTTACTATACAGAGAAATTAAACTATATTTCCTTTGGAAGTGCAAGACAATTTCAAAATGTCTTGTGGTGTTCCCCGATACGTTTTTCTGCAATATCTCGTATAACTAGATCAATAATTATTTTTTCATCTTTATAGAAATTGTCATTATAACAAATCTATGACACCTCTTATAAATAAAATTTCATCCTTATTTTCCTTATGTAGAGGAAAAACCGACTATTTATGTTTAACGGTAATTTTCAATCAGAAAAAAAAATCTACGTATATTTAATTTCCATCAACCAGTTTGTAGACATTCGTTTATTTACAGTTTTAAGGTGTAAGGCCCAATTCATTAAACTATTATAAATACAATAAAGATTTAAAGGGTTCTAGCTGAAAACAGAACTTAAGTGTTCTTAATTTGAGGGTAAAAGAGAAGTGTTCTTTTGTATGTGTTAATATTTGTATGAAAGCGTTTGAAATGTAGTTCTAATGTATTAGTGATGTAGACATTTGAATTTCTATCAGAGAGTTATAACGGTCTAGAGACCGCACGTGGGGTAGGATGATGGGTGTCCTGGTTCCAAGTGGTCACCGAGATGGACAGTTTGAACCGTCTTCTCAAAGCGACACAAAAGGTCCCTCAACGACCCAAAGACCCCACCGGCACGCGCAGCTCTAGACCGTAAAAAAAAATTAATAACAACACATTTTATAAATCTACACTTCACGTAAATAAGGAGCTTCATAATTTATATCAACACAAGCTGTTTTCGAATGTAGGAACCGAATACTACCTTTTATTAGCTATATAAAATGTCAACATCGCATTGGATGTTTTCTTCTTAAGTATCAAGATAGTTTTATCCATATTCCTTGTCAATGATCAAAATTTACTCAAAATGTTTTTTTTTTCAGTCATATTTAATTGCTTTGAACTTAGGATAGAGTAAAAGCTCGTGTTCGTGTTATTTATATGAAATTCATGAAATAATTTTTATTAGATCATTCTATCCTTCTCTCAATACAAAGCTAATTTTTTTTCACATTCCACTATGATATGTTTTTCTATTGTACCAGAGACACATTATGAGTCATTCACTCTACCTGGAATTCACACACAATCTACCTAAAAGTTAATTTTTTCTAAATAGCACAATGCTACGAAAGAAGTCTTTGTTTTACGCTTAAATTATTCTTTAAGTGGATAATTGATTAGCAGTAATTGCTTTTTTGGAAAAGCTCAAGGATTAAATACGTTTTCTTGGCAACGTATTTTTTAACAAGATGCAAAAGTAAATACGGTGTAAAAAAGTAAGTTTTCTGACAGTGATTCATAGAGTAATTCCATAGTACTAATTAGGTTTGTTGTTTAATAGTTGTTATGGCGCAAGGACCATATCAGGCCATTATGCGCCAGACAATACATCAGAATAGGTGTTAAAAAGACGTTCAAGTATGTAAAACCGAGTAACCTTTATCCTGTCGCCCAAGCAACCATCATGTCGTCTCAAGTACATCTCAACAAAAAAAGCTCCCACATCTGTAGTGACTCAGTAAAAACAGTCATATTACTACTTCATATATGATATGATAGGCTAATAAATTTTGTCATCATAGAAGAAGTTTTGTAGAAGTTTGTGTACCTAATTTTAAAAGATGTAAGTTAAATGCTTTTAAGAACTCAATTTTCCATCATGAAAGAGGGAGATATTGCATTCCTCTGTCAGCAATAAATCAGCTTTCTTATTTATCTTCCATTCTTTTATTTTCTCTCATTACAAAAGCAACTTATTACTCGAAATTTATGTGAAATATTTCTAGAGGTAATAGAAACAAATAGAGAGTCGCAAATCTTAATGGACATAAAATTTAAAAACACAACTTTAGTGTATATAGACTTTTTGTATGCAACCTGAATTTCAGTACATAAACAAGTAAATTTTTTTAAATAATTAATGGTGCAATGCTTCGCAGTTGGTGAATACCAGCTAGATATAAATACAAGATCTTTAGGAACTGTTACGCACATTAATGTCAATCAAGGCTAAGTTTAAAAAAGGCTTAAGTTTTTAAAAGTTCAAAATTTTTCAGCACTAAATGTCAACACATACAACATTAAGCTCGTCTAAAGATAATTTAAAATATCCTTGTTAGTATATCTAATTTTATAACCACCAGCATATTACTAAAAAATCTTCATGGTAAAGATTGTAGCAGAGAAAAACATCTCCCATAAAACGCAACGCCAATGGGTTAGTCAAATAATTACCCTGCTAAATTCCAAGCTTAGTTCGGAATCCCCGTAAAAAATAAATTCGAAGTTGAATTATTCATGGAATTATCCGAGAGAGGAGTGACATGTAGCTCACCAGCCAACTGCAACAAGAGAAATAAGACAATCAGACGATTTCTGATTCGAATTTCGAATTAATTAGCGGATGCCACCGCCTTTTTTCAGACTTAAAAATTTTTCACGAAGTCGATTTTAATTATGAAAGATAAACAATGGTCTCGAATTAATTTTTATTTTAAATTCTTTATTTATAAAATCATTAAAGCGCTAATTTCTTTTAACATTCAATGTAATAAAAATAAAATTGAAATTCATTCGATAAATATTAAAAATAACTTTTTGATAATTTTGAAAATATTTTTTAAAATTTACAATGATTACAAACTGTGGTTCTCAGTAATCACAGATGGAAATATTTTGATCCTTTTTATAAGATAAAACTGATAATACTTATGCTTTTATGAAAAGTTCTTTTTAAATACAAAAATTATAAATTATAATTCAATATATATTCTTATTACCCACCCTTTTATTTAAAATCTAGAGAGGATTTTTTTTTTTCATATTTTTATCAAGAAGAGAATCCTAAGTATACTTAGTAATAAAATAGTTAGTTAAATAGCTAGTTATTATTTTGAAACCCTACGAGAGTCGCTTTGACCTGGGCACCTGAAGGAAGGCGAAAAAGAGGAAGACCCAGGCAGACCTGGCGTAGGATGGCCATAACAGAAAGAAACTCCCTGGGTTGGCCCAGCTGGGGGGCTGCCAGGGCTGTGGCACTTAACCGGCGGGAGTGGAAGGCTGAACTTGCGGCCTCATACACCACATCGGTGTGAAGAGAGTCAAGTCAAGTCCAGTATTATTTTGAAGCTGATTATTATTAAAAACCGTCTAGAAAATGATCTAGAAAAGGGTAATATTTTTGCCACAAATATTAAAACGACTTTAAATTATTTTTAAATCTTTTCAACGATGTTTCTTGTTATCTAACTTCAAGTTTGATTTAATTTTTTTTTAATTTAGTATTTGTTTTTGGAAAATATAAAATATAAAATTAATCTAGCATTGGGAATCCATAGAAATCCTGTCCTACTAACTAAGGTCACGTGACCTAAATTTTAGTTCAGGTTATGCGAGTTAAGGACGTTAGAGTCTATGGGAATTCCCATGTTAAAAATTATAGCATTATGGTCTATGGAAGTGCTCGTTCTGTTTTCTCCTATTTTGTGATATTTGCATAGAATGATAATTTGCAGCTCATTTAAGCTTTGGCAACTTTTTTTCAATAAGAACAATACAGTTTATACTATAATTATTTAAATTAATTATATAGGGGCCTCGCAATTACATAGGCGTAGCGAGGGGGGTTATTGGGGATGTAACCCCCCCCCCATCCCCCATTACATCGACGATTTCTAAAACATGAAAAACTTCCCCCTTACAAGAAAGGCGGTTCACAAGGAACTGTTCTTTTAGGAACTAACCCAAAGGGCCTCAAAATGAATTTAAACACCTCATTGAGAGACAAATTTTAAAACAGTTTCTAAGGGAAAACCCCCAAACCCCCCCCCCCTCTAAAATTTTTACGTCTGTTATACTGTGTTTTTCCCTTGAAAGTTAAGTCTCTTAGGTGAAGTTTTCCCTTCGGAAGATTTGCAAAAAAAATTGTTAATATTATACCTATATTATGAAAAATGTTTTTAAAGGGAGTAATTTATGTTGGAGTGGTTGACTGGTGGGAGTAACGTCAACTCTGGTTCCGCTTTATAGTGTGCAGTTGTTAACACCTTATTGTGTTGCGATAGTGTTCTGAATATGTATAAAAGTGTTAGAAATATGTTCTATCCAGAAATGTGTTCTAAAAAAATTGTGTAAAATATGTTTAGATTCTGAAAGTGTTCTTAAATTTGGATCGAAACACTGTAAGACTACTTTTTTTGTCTCTGTGATATTTTAGCACAACCCTTTTACAGCAACATCTTTTTCTCACACAACAAAATCTCAATACATTTATTATGCTTTTGTGTTTCACACATTTGCAGTGCATGGATTTGAGAATGAGTTCCGCTTCTGATTTTTTTTTTGTAAATTCCCCTGTTTGCATCTAGAGATCATGTTTTATGAAAAATTCTGCATTTAAGAAAAAACAATCTAAATAAGTTATTTTTAAGTTTTATGTGATTTAATTAAAAGAAAGATTATTAGTTCAACAATTTCCATTTGAAAGGTACCAAATGAAAGCAATATATCCTATCGGAGACCTCCTTCCTTCCTGTTCAACACCTATAACATTCTATTCGACACTTTTCCAAAGCAACACACCTAAATAGGTAATCCTTGATTAATCTCTAAGCAGAGATTATGAAAAATCCGTTTAAAAGCGGTCGTACAAGTTAAGGGGCCTACATCATATTGTATAGGGTTAAATCCTTACTTGGTTTGAGGGGAAGCAATAAAACCTCCCATTTTTTATAAGGTGGTCTTTGAAGGTGCGGAGCCCTATTGAGAACATAGCCCAGTCAAAATAGACATTCAACATCGGAAAAATTCGCATAGAGCTGAAATTTGGTACAGACGTCGATGACATCATTATAAGTGCTGTACCAAAAGTCCTCATCGATCCGATGTGCGCTAATTATTTTATAGAGGTTTTAATTACGCTTCGCATCCGCCTCGTCATACTACGGGAAAACCGGCCGCGACAGTGGCGCCGCTCGCTCGTTTAACCGAAGGATGTCAAAGCGATGAAGATAGGAAGATGGTGAAAACAGCTTTTTTGTGATAATATTCGCCTCTGAATCGGTTGTAAAACGAAATCCTTTTGTGAATATGATCGCAAAGAGGCTGTTGAACATCAATGCAAAGAGCGAAATTCTATGTATTCGAGATCAAATGAGGGGAAAATATCTTCCCGTTTTCTTTTCCTTGCAAATCTCAAAAAATTAGGGAAATATTTCGTAGTAACTTCATTGGTAATGGAATTCTCAATAAAAAAAACCCGAGTAATTATGGTAATTACTTTTTAAAATTAATTTGAGGCTCCAAGGTTTAAGGAATTGGAGATTTGGGGAAAATACCGTGGATGAAATTTTACTTAGGCATTCCTTGTTCCCATCTTTTTATTAAATTAATTAATTAGAATGGCCGCAGAAAACTTATTTCAAAATTCCCTGATAATTCCAAGTTTCCCCTGATAATCTGGTATGATTTTCCCTGATATTTTATAAATATATTAAATTTAATCTTCTAGGAGAATGACTGTAAAAATCGGGAAAGCGGGAGAAAGTAGGAAAATCTTAAATCTCAAGCCTGAATCAGGAGGGGTTAAATCTCTGGTAAAATAATACAAGAGATTATTTCCAGTCTCTTATAATAATCTTAAGAGATTTTATCCAAATCCAGTCCACGTTATGACAAAGGAAACTTCAGATGACTTTTCTAAACATTTGCAACCATGCTAATTTATGTGCATTCGAGATTTAATTTTGTAGGAAGGAGAACGGAGATACGCTTTTAAAGACTTGAAAATTAGAAAAATTTTTAATTATTTTTTTGAAACCAGGCAATTTTAAAAATTTCCCTGTTTATTATCAGATTTTCTAAAATTCCCTGATATTTCTCTAATTATTTCAGGTTTTTAAATTCCCCTGATTATTCCCGATTTTTAAGGTCTTTTAGGTCTGTGGCCACCCTGTTAATTAAAGATTTCATACCTCGCTGAACATTTTCAGTTAAAAGTCCTCCACAAATGAAGCAAACTTGAGACATTTTTGGAGACAGCGTGGAAACAGCCAATGTTATTAACTGCAGGTGTTTTGCTATACGGTTCCTAAGAAAATTTCCAATAATTTGTTACAGGCGCCATGACCACAAAAGTGGTAGATAAGGCTTCCTGTTTCTTCGGCCCCCAAGTCGTGGGGCAATTCCAATTACTTTTGGCGGCACTTCCGTGTGTTGACCTAGCTGTCAATCAACTCTTGGATGGATCCAGAGGGGCCCTATTTTTACTGGTCAGAGAATGCTTTTTAAGTGTCCCGAGTTTGTCATTTTTGAAACCATGTTTATAATTCAGCTATTCTTAAACCAAAAATATTAATGAAAAACGTTATTAGTTAGGAGCCAATTCAGACACTCATCTTGCACTTGCTCCAGAAAACTCCTGAATACTATTTTTTTATCAGTAAAAAATGGTTTTATTATATTTGTAACTAAAAAATTAGTCCCACAAGGAATACCGGAAAACCACGTAAAATATGCGCCTAGTTATTTCCCCCAAATCTCCAATTTTTAAACCTTGGAACCTCAAATTAATTTTAAAAAGTAATTACCATAATTACTCGGTTATTTTCTTGAGAATTCCATTACCAATGAAGTTACTACGAAATATTTCCCTTAATTTTTTGAGATTTGCAAGGAAAATAAAACGGGAAGATATTTTCCCCCATTTGATCTCGAATAAATAGAATTTCGCACTTTGCATTGATGCTCAACAGCCTCTTTGCGATCATTATCACAAAAGGATTTCGCTTTACAACCGATTCAGAGGCGAATATTATCACAAAAAAGCTGTTTTCACCCGTTTTCACCATCTCCCTATCTTCATCGCTTCGACATCCTTCGGTTGAACGAGCGAGCGGCGCCACTATCGCGGCCGGTTTTCCCGTAGTATGACGAGGCGAATGCGAAGCGCAATTAAAACCTCTATAAAATAATTTGCGCACATCGGATCGATGAGGACTTTTGGTAAATCACTTATGATGATGTCATCTACGTCTGTGCCAATTTTCAGCTCTATGCGAATTTTTCCGAACTTTTGCCTTTTTTTCGTCTATTTTGACTGGGCTAACAGCTTTTCGGCCGATCCCTAGATTCCATGGTACTCTGACAAGTTACACTTACATTATGAATTCATGCATTCACTAAGCCCTACATGCAAATTTAAATAGCTTTCGAATTCCGGCTAAGTCCTTAACTTTTTATACAAAGTAGATAATTATACGGTTAATTAAAACTTCATTTAACTTTCAAAATAGTTTTTTTTTTTTTTAAATGTAATCAAATTAACACTGTACAGTACAACATAGTGGCCATTCTTTGAAATGAAATGGAAGAATGTTTTGTCAATTAACAGAAATAATTTAAAGGATATTAAATAAAGAGTGGTAAAGAGTGGTAATTGTCCTAAGACTAAAAAGATGGTTTCATTTATTTTTTTATATTGATCTATAATATAATACTTCGGGATTGTGTGCAAAATTAATAAGTATCTTCTAAGTGTATGGTCTCATCATCACAACTAGATGGCATTTCAGAAAGAAAACACCAGTCTTCCAAGCTTTTGGGAATCATATTCGAAAAAAATACAATTTTTATATAGAAAGTGTGTTGTTTCTTTGAACCTCTTAAGCCCTGGAGTAACTCTTAACAACCCGCAATTCAAAAAAATTGCTAAGAAACTTAATTAAAATTCCCTTTTACGAAATTTTCCTTTCCTTTACAATTGAATTCGTTTCCAATGCAGAATTATTTTATTCAATGAACTTTAATTTTCATTAATTCTTTCATAATTCATGAATTCTTTAATTTTCAGAATAAGTCAAAAAATAAAAACTTATCGTGCCACAAAAAGATGATTGTCCGGCATGTAGTCAGAAACTATCCCTTTCGGCCCAGCTCTATCTCTATCCAAGGGGCTAACAAGTCCGCCCCCTCACTTTATGGACTGGCCCTCATCGGTGACGTGAGTTTTTTGTCGCTCATTCCAATCTTTTCACGTGGGACATGAGGGGTGATAATGAAGCCTCCGATTGCCACGGGAATGCGCCCTAATGAAGGGGTCGCTTTTCCGCGCTCACTTGTCTGTTACCTGCGTCGCCCGGGAGACGCATCAGCCGCAATTAATTAATGCGCTTTCCTTCGATGGGACGTTTCCCGGGGAAACACTTGTTAATTCCGTCGCCTTGCGCTTTTTTGCCGCATTCCGAGGGTGAATAAATATTGCTTTGTTTAGGGTAGCCGCGGTAAATTTTGTATCCGTGTCGACAGTGATATACAGGGCGATTACAAACTCCTCTTTTCTAGGGGGAGCGATTCGGGATCGCGCAGGAAAAGGAGTCAAAACGCAGAGAAAAATTAAAGAAGGGAATTAATATGTGTGAAAAAAGAGAAAAGGAATGAAAGACAAAGAAAGAGGAAGAGAAACGTCAACATTCATTATCTTTACTGTCTTCTACATTTTTGACTACTCTTTTATTAATTTCTTCTTAATTTCTTTCATATCCCATTCGCTTTCTTTTCCTCTGTTTCCCTTCTCTTCTCTTCTCTTTGTTTGATCTTATTTTCATTCTCTTCTCTCTCTCCTCTTTCACTCCCCCCTTGTTCTCTCTCATTCTCTTTCTAACATCTTACGTCAAAGCAGATTAAAGGTTTTAGAAGATAAAAGAATAAAATAAAAACATAATTCCAAATAATAATAAGTTGACTCAAACCTTTATGTGGATATCAGTGTAAGAAGTATCATGAGATATAGATGATCCCGAGAGATCATCACATCGATGTAATCCTTAACAATGCTGCAATTAACTGGATAACTGATGGGAACTTAAATTTTCCAATTTATTCAAAATTTTTAGTTTTAGCTTTCACAGTTCATCTTACCCTCAACTTCTGTTCTTGGATAACCTAATGTTCAAGTTCATGTATTAACATTGTAGAAAAATATCTTTAATTGACACAAATTCTTTAAGGTTTGAATATTAAGTCAACTTATTATTTGGAGAGTTATGTTTTTATTTTATTCTATCATCTTCTATAACTTTTAATATGCTTTGATTTAAGTGTTGGAGGTATAAAAAATTAGATATAAACATAATTTTAAGGAATATTAAGGTGAAATCTATGCATTTTGAATTAACTTTAAGTTCGGACGATATTCTTATTCTGTAAGATTTTGAAAAGAACCTGTTAAGAGTTGTGTATTCTGAAATTGATGTGAAACGTTTTGCATGTTTTGAATCAAAAGAACACCCTCAAGGGTTTTTTCGAATTTTTCATGAGTTAATTTCTCTTGTTGTATTATTTGATTCCAGGGGTGTTAATATAGGGAATTACGAAAATTTCGATGGTTTTCATTTTTTTCTACAGATTAAATTTAACTACCAACTTGAAATTTGGTAGAAATGTTTATTTGGAAGTTATAATAAATATTTTATACTAATAACAATAAAAAGTTTATTTATTTACTACTCAAAACAGTATACTACAGTACAGAACACAAAGAAAAAAAATATATTCGACGCCAAAGAGAAAATTGACATTTTTTAAATCTTTAAAATTGAATTTTTTTTCTTTCAATTT
Source organism: Tetragnatha montana (assembly GCA_963680715.1). Taxonomy (NCBI): domain Eukaryota; kingdom Metazoa; phylum Arthropoda; class Arachnida; order Araneae; family Tetragnathidae; genus Tetragnatha; species Tetragnatha montana. The sequence continues at coordinate 46,987,566 of OY796679.1, read as the reverse complement.
TTTAAATTTTGAAAAAAAAATTGAAGTAGGGTTGTTATGATGCATATCAAATAAAAGAGAACAAAGTTACTAAAATATGAGCAGGATTTCATGTTTTTAAGTTGTGTAGTTCTAGATCTAGAGTTATATAGATATTTTTAAAAAATGGAGAAAAACAACTATACACATTTATTTGATATTAAAAAATTATTAGAACCGAAAGACAGAGGGATAAAAAATAAACACTGGAACATTATATCCATAACATTAGTGGTTCTTCATAAAAAAAAATCATGAACAAAATGTGAGGGTTTAATCTTTGGTATTTTAGTTGTTTTGTATAAAAATTAACATTTTTCAAAACTTCAAGGCTTTTGCGGCACCTAAAGATATTTTTTTCATCAATTTACGGTTTTTACATATTGATATTGATGGCTAAAGGCAACTTATGCGAGCTATTACGAAACGGTTTGTAAAAATTCGTTTTTTTAACTATCCAACCTAATGTAGTACAGGCTATCTAATATTTTTGCAGTAGAGTTCACGGCGCGCCTAGAAACACTTTACGGCGGCACCCCAGGGCGCCCAGTTTGGAAAGCACTAACCTAAAACATTTTATCATCAAAACTCTAAATATTTTTCTAATACACATACACTTTCATCTTTTACAGAGAGATGGCGCCACTAAACATTCTTAAGATTTCGCAAATTAATTTTGTAACAAATTGTTTTTTGAAAAAGAGCAATATTTTGTTTTCTAAAGTTAATCAAATTTTAAATAAACATAAATAAAGAAGAACAGGATTTAACAAGTATCAAGACCTTTAAAACTATTGTTAAATTTTCTACAAGAGGAGTTTTTTTATTTTAACTCAAAATTTACTTTATTTTAAGGATTTTAAAGTTATGGTGTAGTAAGGCATATAGAAGAGCCATAGTAGAATTTTATAACTCTTGTGATTTTTCACAAATCTTGTTCGTGTCAAAATGTCCTCTAGCATTATCATCTAGTTTGTAGTTGAGAAACCTTTTGTATAGGGCGCGTCATCCTTCATTACAATTTGTAAAAGCAAATGCTCTGTTTATTAGTAACTGGGAATTTGAAGCTGAAGTGAAGCCACTTTTAGTTTGTTAGTAAATAAAACTAGCGCTTAGGTGTAAATAAAGAAAATATTGATGAAATCGCCGGTTGTTGAATTACAAATATGATTTTAAAAAGAATATGTCAAGTTCTGAATCTTCTAATAATTTTCTTTTGCAATATTGTTTTCTGTGAAATTTCTTCTGTGAATATGGACTCTAGTCATGAAACAACGAAATCTAAATTAACAAAACTAGAAGCTTGTATCCTTTTCTGTTCGATGGTTAACTTATGGTTATAAATTTAATGTTTTTATCTTGTTAAAAATATAAACTTGCTGTGAGGTACCTTTTCTGGGTTGGCCCAATTTTAAAAGCTTGAACATTTCAAACAAGTCTCCTTATAGTTTATAAAACACATATAAATAAAATTACCAAAAATTCGGGTAGATATGGCTCATACACGAACAGTACAATTAATATAATTTCAAATTTCATCACTATCACTAATGAATGATTTCTATGTATAGGCTGTAGATTAAATGTAATTACTGATAACCATTTATTATAATATGCTTCTATAATCATGGAATCATAATTAAGAAAGTTTTTTAAGTATAATGAAACCATGATTTAACATCCTATTTAAAGGACCAAAGAGAAGTGACACATTCAGAGAATGACGCTGACAAAGATATACTAAGTGCAGTTGTATGGTCACTATGAATCTAGGAATATTTATTAATGCCAAAGTCCTTTACATGGATTTTGTGGTCATGCTTATTCCTTTATGCTGCTTATTAAGATTGTTTTAGCTTGTACCTTGGTATTTCCCCAAGTATTTTTTTGGAATATAAAAACAAAGCATTAGAGTAACTGTTTATCTTTGCAATCATTATTTTTTCTGAATATATCTGAAGATAAAGCTGCTTTTCTAGATACAAAATTGTATCAAAAAGATGTTTTTAAAAGTGTTGAAAAGTTTGAAGATTATGAGAAAAAGTATAAAATTACAGACAAAGCTTTAGAGAAAATATTTGAGGTAATGCAATTTCTTTAATCATTACTTTATTTTTGAGGGGATAAAAATTGGTGGTGGTGGTATTCTGCAGTTTATTCTCTGAATTGCATTAAGTTGCTAAGGTTTTTAATTTATTTTAAAATATATAAAGTTAGATGTTTGGAAAATTTCTGAACCAATCAAGTATAGTTGAACTCATTTATAATTGAAAAGAAGTGAAACACACCCTTTCAGCCCTTTATAAACGAGCTCATGTTATAGGGTCGTATTCAGAAACTTTTAACACGAGTCCGCTATATTACTCGTTTTTGAGGAAACGAGAGAGCTGAAGTACTCGTTTCGAAAATGATCAATTTCAATGTCGTTCTCGGTCTCGAATCGTTATTGACTCGTGTTAAAAGTTTCTGAATACGGCCCATAAAAGGGTTTTGAAAATTTTCCCTGGTTTTGATAGGTTTTTAACTTGCTAAAATTACCTGATAATGAACAGTTTAATGATATCAAGGACTTAAGACTTGATCATTAGAGACAATTTTTTTGTTAAAATTCCATTCTCATTTTAAATTTAAATATTTTATTCATCATTTATTAGAATGCATGGATATAGTGACTATGCACTTAATAACATGGTTTTAGATATTATAGTTTTTTTAAGAAACAAAGCTGATGAATATTGGTACTTTACTTGGAACCAATTGCTGACTTCAATTTTTATACTTTACTTGTTTTCTTTTTGTTATTTAAATACAAACTTTTAAATAGTAATTACCTGGTCTCTTTAAACTTTCCACTGAGAAAATTTTATTTCAAAATAATATAAAATGTTAAAGTATTATGTATACAGATATTAAAAAAAAATAGCAGTAGTGATAACTGCCATAAAAAAGAATTTCTTTAATATGCAAACATTGTCCTTTTCAAACTCTTGATGATTGATATAGATGAAAAGAAATTTAATATAATTTTTCATTCTTACCATGTGTCTGAGGCCAGGTTATCCATACTGATGCTCATTCTAAAAATCTATTGTTCAATATGAATGTTTTGATGCACACAAAGATAATGAAATACATTCTAAAAAGTAAAGTGAACAGTAATTAGATGTTAGTTTTTATATCTAGCTTCCACAAAAATAGGTTATGTATAGCTCTATTAAATGCATATAAAAAGAAATGGAAAACACTTTTCTGAAGTTTTTGTGAATGTGAGACGTAAAATTTATATGGAAACACTTTCCTAGAAAATCACTCATATGATATACAATAGATGGTTTACCTTCTACTGACATATGCATACAAATGTTATTGAATTTTTAAGGTTGTCTCTGCTGGAAAAGTACTTGTTGAAAATTCTGACTATATCCCAGGGTCTGAAATGCCTTCAAATGATACCATAGCAGGAGGTAGTGATTTTTTGTTCTTTGTGTAGTTATCTTGTCAGCCATTTATCATATCTTTAGTAATTTATATGTATCTTTGATTTATTTCGTCTATTTTATTTTTTCAAAATGAAGGAAAAATTGAAGCATTTAAAACCATACTTGGATAATATAGAAGCGCACGCCGAGCGCAGCTAGTTTTAGAATTTTGCAGAAAATCTTTTAAATAATTTAAATATTTGGTAAATAAATTGATTTTTTTCTTGCTGTTGTTGCTTATGGAAGCATTATTACAGTATTTAGGTAAATAATGAGACAGTCATTATGTTTTTAAGTCAAAATTCAAACAACTAGGGGCACTAATTAGTTTGCAGATAATATTTGATGGAATTTTTGTGCGCAGAGTTTTTTGTTTTATCCAACTATGTTTAAAACAAAAGTACATTAAGATAGATGCTTCATTTTTCCCACACTTATTTTAAATTTTATGAAAAAATTAGTCTTATATTTGTAACCAGCATTAAAATATAGCCTATAGACATGTATCACATGCCTATACCACAAAATTTAAATTTAATAAAAATAAACTAATTATTTAACTAATGATTTCATTATCAATTGTGGGGTTTTATGTTATATAGCTATATAACTACAATATCCATGGAAAAATGACCTTGGCAAATGCCTCAAACGTGTTTCACAGGATATTTTTAAAAAATTTATTTTTGAGGCCAAAAAATTGTAAACTTGAAAAAAAAAATTAAACTTTTTACTGCTTGATTTGTCCAAATTTAGTATGTTGTCAGAGGTCATTCCAAAGTGAAAACCATTGAAAATCTAAAGGTTACAATTTTCTCACCGGTTTTACCCGTTTTTCAGTTTAACTTTTTGTCAAAAACTAGATAGTCATTTCATATATTTTCAAATTTATTATGTAAACAATTGGATGCTATTATTTGAACTTTTCCTCTAATTTATACAATTTATTTTTATAGCTATCAGTCAAATTGTAGATAATACTGCATTGTTTGGAAATTTTCAGCTGAAACTTCCTGACATTACTGATAGAATAATGAAAAAGCACCCTGATCGGCTTGTGTTGATAAAATGGGCTATAGGATTTTCTAATTCCACTGGAATTTTCGATCCCAAGACTATTCAAATGATTGATTTAGTATGTATCTTTTTAAGTAAATTATTTCTGCACTTTTGTTTATAAGTTTTGCTCTCATTTAATTTCAAAATAAACTAAATATGCTTCTTTATCAGCCCTATTTTAGAAGCTTAGCTTATATTTGTTCACCCAATACTACCTGTTTAGATTTTTAAAGCCTCATTAGAAAATTTGATTTTAATATTCCAACAATCTGACTAAAATTTTATTTTTTCAACTAAATGAAACTATTCTTGTATAGTCCTAATTAATGCACTATATTTCAAAACTTTAACCAAAACCCTGCATTTTAAAAATAGGTTGTACTATACAGAGTGTTCAGAAAAAAGCACCCTTTGCTTAACATCTTGAAAACAAAATTGGATAAAAATATAAAACAATGTTAATAAAATCAACAGGAATTCTGAGACCCTATAACTCTGGCAACTTTCATTTTAGTTTTTCTTTTTAAGAACTTGCATTAATGTTCCTTTTTGAATTATAGCTATGCCAAGAAATGAATCTTATAGAAAGAAAGGAAAACTTCTTCAATCCATATAGAAAATATGATGTAAAGGAGGTTAGTATTTACATCTGTTCATAAAATACTTAAGTATTATTTAAAAATTGTTCAAAACTGGTTTCAGTTCACTCAATTGAGCCTTTGTACCATAGTTTATATAGTTAGGTTTTACTATGAAGTTTGTTTACAGATCTTAATGGTCTTTAACACTTAATCTTTGAAAAAATTAGTATGGCAAATATGCTTTTTATTCTTTAAAATTTCAACTGAAGTCATCATACGTTGGTAACTGTTTTACATAAGAAATCAAAATGTGAGTAACTTTGGAAATCAGTTAATAAAGTGATTATATGAATTTTTTATGCCATTCATTTTCACTCATTTTAAAGTCTTTTCAGTTAAATTCCGACATTTTATAACCTATGGTTCTTGTTTTACAGATTTTAGGAATTAAACTTTAATTATAAATTATTTTTGAGTTAAACTCTTAACAAAGTATCTCTCTTAATGGTTTGGCACTTTTGTTTTTATAAATCATTCTCTCAAAATCAAAGCAATGAAATGTTTTGATACTTAGCATGTGTACCTTTTAGTATGTATAACTTTCCAAGAATATAAAATCAATTTATGAATTTAGAATAATTTATTTTAGGTAACTGAAGATAGAGTTACCCCTTCCCCAAAGGAAAAGAAAAAAAACATTAAAAAGGGACCCCGATTGTCCAAACCAAGACATACTGAATTTTGATATTTATATATCGATTGTAAATATTTTTGGTGAGCATTTTGCCTTTTTGTACTAGAGATTACATTCAGGTTTCTTTTGTTAATAAAGTTTTGTAATGTATTCAAAGTTTACTGAAGAACACAGGATGAAAAAATGCAATACAGTAAAACCTTGTTTCTCCAAATCTTCAGATTAAGTGACCAGATATTCAAAAGGAGATGGACCAATTCTTTGTTAAGGAATGATGCAAAGTTATTTTTAATGTTTTTTAAACAATTCTATACATTTTAAAAATATAAAGTTTTTATTGTAGCAAATGGTAAATTTGCATATGTAAGGATTCATTTTACTTACAATCCAGTTTTATTTTTTGGATTGGCTTTGGTCATTAATCATTAGTCCAGATAAACAAAGTTGCAGTTTGTTAAATATTTATGTTATTGTTTGAAATTAATTTGGAAATGTTCAACATCCATATTTTAAGGCTTTAAATTCCATTAATCTTTTTTTAAATTTATGGTTTAAAATTTTTAATTGTTGCAAATTTAGTTGCACAAGGTTTCTTATATGGCAGTAAAAATAATCTTAGACAAGTTATAAAAATATAATAATAAACCATTTTTTATTAAATTACTTTTTTTAAATGATCTTCAGTTACTTTAATAACTTGTTCTTTGCTTTATGCATAATTTTCTCATAACTTTAAAATCAGGAGCTTAAACACTACAGCATAAACAGTGGCATAGCCAGAAAAAGTTTCGGAGATGGGTATTAGAATTTTAGGGTGGATATGGGTTAAATTTACTGTATATTTCCACATATAAGCCAAAAATATGGTTTTTCTTTGAAAAATTTACCAAAAATTCAAAATCTGTGTATAAGTCAAGTTAAAATTTTCCCGCCATCACTCCCGTGAATCACCAACATTGGAGCCCTGAAAAACTAAATTGCCACATATCTCAAGAGCTGTCATCTGGTCAAAGTGCTACCCTCCCTGGCAGCCCTTATCAGGGTTCAGCATTTTCACTCCTTTGAAGTATAATGTCACTATTGAAACAAAAAACACACAACTTTCAAAAATAAAACATTCTGTCTACCGGTCAGCTTGTAATCAATTAACCAGTGATGACCACTGCTAAAAGAACATTTCAAAACATGCTCCTGCTACTGCGGACAGCAGGAGGAAGAAAAAAAAATCCCTAGAAGAAATTCAATCAGTCAATTGCGTCAACTGATTGCTCGCATTTGCAATTAGCTACCCTCCCAGTTATTTGGGGCTGTTGTTTATTTTCAGAAAGATGAGCAATAAATATTACTAAAGGAATGCAATAATGTTTCTATTTTATGTATTGGCATAAGAACTACAGCCAATATTTTATTTTAATAAGCCTTTAAGATCCATATATAAACCAACCCCCACTTTAGAATCGGAAATTTTTCCAAATATTCTCAGCTATATACCCAGAAATATACAATAGTTCTTTTTCTTGGTCAAAAAAGGAAAAATTTTTATCTTCAGGAGAAGATATGTCTCCCAAACCCTTCTTAGCCACATCCCTAAGCATAAACATACATTAACATCATTCAGTGAATACACGCAAGAAAAATTTCTTTGTATAATAGAATATAATTTATTTCTGTTAATAATTTAAATAAAAAAAGCAAAGTATTTATAGATTTACATTCATAGACATTTTTTTTTATCATACAATAGATTTTTACCTAAAAATGAACATATACAAAGCTCAATATTTGACTTCATTTAAAAAAACTTTAAACAAAAATAAAATGGCTGAAAGGCTAAAATTTGTGAAATACTAAACTCTTGTAGTAATTTTTGTAGTCATATTAAATTGGGCGTGTTTTTTAAGAATTAAATTGGGTATGCACTTTATAGGTAAACCTTTTATTTCATTTCTATAACTTTATCCAATAGAAAATAGAAAAATAGGATAAAACAATTTTGGGATAAAACAAAAACTTCTTTTCACAGAATCAACAAAAAGGTCAACTAGAGAAAAATACTATAATACAATATAATTTAACAATTTCCCATAAGTTTCTTAACCTTAGGAAGCATTTTTTGGAAGATAATACTTTCAAAACAGACTATAGACTCAACATTTAAATTAACAGAAAGCTAAATCGTGCCAACAAAATTTCTTAGAAATTATTTTCATGACGTTTCCATTCAACAGTTAAAAATGGAATTTGAGATTGGTATTAAAAGTTATGTACAAATATTTCTGTCAGTTGCCAGTATAAAGCACAGCAAACCAGTGCACTAACCTCTTAAGTGACAACAGTACATAGCATAAAATATCTATTATGTTAAACTTGTTCATTTGATCTCATAGACAAGTAGGAATGATCCTCTAGTAACAAAAATAATATTTAATACATGCGTAAACTTTAACATGTAAAGTAAAAGAATCATGAGAAAAAAAAATAGGAATGAATAAATCTGTGCAATAGAGAATGTGAAGAGTCCTTCATTCTTGGAACAAAACTCCTTCTAAACAATAGATGTAATCAAACAGTAGTTATAGACAGCTCAAGAGATCAGCGTAAGGTGTGTGAGGAAGAGCAACACTCTGAATTGTGTTAAAATAAGCTTGCTTTTGTTCATCATTGTGTAGCTAAATTGACAAAACACAAAATAGCATCATTATTGCCATTTTAAGAAATAAAGGTTCCAATGTAATCAGTAATAATTATAATATACTAAACACTATAAAATAACTAGCATGCATCAAATTTGTGCCAGACTACACATAGTTAGATAAACTGTTTCCTTTTAAAAGAGATTAAAAATGTTTTAACTTATCTCTTCATATCATAGAATCAAATTAAGGCTTCAAACTCACAAATTAATAATTTATGGAACATGCATATGTTTGCAATCTCACATTTTGTGCTCGTCAGTTTGGGCATTAAAGTTAGAATCATAGCTCTTCTTTCATTACACTGCATGACCTGCAGTGACATTTCCTCTTCTGGTGAATTTTTGAACTATTTTTTTCACTGGGAATAAAATCCCCTCACCTCTTCTGACCAGGTTTTAGAAACTTTAATATTAAACATGACTTTAACATTTTACAACACCACTTTAATTTTTTGTGAATTAGTATCTGCTCTGGTTTTCACTAAATCATGACTGGCTGTGAAAGATGAATTTTTAACATTGTAATAGAAGAAAAAAAAAACAAATTCAAATGTTTGTATCCTATTATGTTCACCCAAATGTATATTTGTCAGTCAGAATTTTGTAATTCTATTTTCAAACACTTACTTGTAAGCTAAGGCCCTAAAACTTTATACCATAGTGCACTTAGCAACATAGCATACAGTGGTTAGCAACAGTATCTTTTCTTTTGCACCTCTTAAATCTTAATTATACAGACTAAAATCCCTTATGAGTATGATGTAATTAGTGAATAGGTCCTAAGAACAAACATGCAATTGTAACTTACTTGATCTCGAAAATTAACTCCAGCAATGCAGAACAATACTCTGTCTATTTCTTCCATTTTTCCCATTCTGTTTTGTATGTGTGGAAATCTGCTTAATCAAGGATAAATACTTACTTTAAAACTAAAAGTGCAAACAATTTAAAATAATTGACACTTTTTACAGTATATTTAGATCACACTACTATATTTGTATATTAATCAAAATAGACCCTTTAAAATAACAGTTTACACCCAAAAGAACTTGAGTTTTCATTATACAATTGTATAACATAAATTACCTGAATATAATTAAAACACTTCCAATATTATTCTAACGTATAATATTTCCAATATTTTACTTATTTTAAAACTGTTTAAAGGTAGGTAATGAAATGGTACCAACCAGGTGATGAGGGAAATTTCAACTAATAAAATGTTTGAATGGGAAGGGGGTCCATATATAAAACAATTTCAAGCTGAGACTTCAGCAGGTTAGAAACCACTTATTTTGTGTCAACTGATTCTAATTACACTGAATTACCCATAGCCATGGAAATAAGATTTTTCTGCAAATTTTAATCAGATTATTAGGATGGACTATCAGTTAAAATAAAAAAGGATACAAGGCTTGAAACCAGTAATTTGTAGTAGCACTAATGAAGAAACAACTTAAACTCCATATAGCCATTGAAAGAGGAGATCTTTGCATAAAGTTAGATAATGAAAGTAAAACCCATTCATGTATCACTTCTTCTTGGGATTGTTTATGGAGATACTGAAAAACCTATAAAAAAAGATTATTAGATTTTATCAACTTCTAAAAAATCTGAAAGAAACATTGAAAGTGAGTTATTTTTTTAACACTGCAGATGAGAGGCATATGAAATGCAATAAAAACCTTCCTTTTATATTTTTATTGATTCCTTCATGTGTGAAGAATTTAATTAATACACCCATCATTTGTAACAAATTAAAAAAAATAAGAGAATTACCCATTATTTGTATGGCCTTAACTAAACAAAAAGAATAAATCTATAACCGTGATTTATAATAATATAAGAACATGCAAGGGCAAACATACCTCAAAAATAACCTTTGCCATTAATTGTGGGTGAGGTTGTTGATTGGACAAAAATTCAGTGATAATTTTATTTAAAATTTCTTGAACAGGAAAAAACTCCATTAGAAATCCTGGCAAAATTTCACATAGAATTTCTGCTTCACATGGGTTAGCTTTTTTAATCCTGGAAAGTAAAGTACTCTCAAAAATAATGTCTTAAATCAAAATTGTACTAATTAAAATTATTTTGTTTCATTAAAATAAAGTACCTGTCAAATAAAGTAGAAACTCTTTCCATGGCAACTAATAAAAACTCGTTATCGATTTGTCTACCACTTTGTTGATTTTTCTCCAAGGTTTTGGAGGCATCTGGAACTAGCTCATTAGACCACATATTTGTACTCTTGCCTATAAAATTTACAAAATAATTTATAAAATTTATTTTATAAGATATTTAATAGCAAACTTAATATTTAATTTTACAAAGAATAAACTAAATATGAAGACAGCCTTGAAGCAAACAACAAGAATACATTTAATCCAAGCCTTTGCAATGTTTTTCCAGTAATATTTTACACCAAAAAATTATCAAATTTACTATTAACATTTAACAAAAATTTAACATACTTAATATGAAAATGAATTTTACCTATGTACATGCATGATAAAAAGAATCCTAAGGCAGCCATAGAGAAAACAGGAGTTCCTGATCGTATCCTATAAAATATTAAGAAAATCTTAGATTAAGTCCATTGGTTTAAATTAAATAAATTCTTAAAATAAGCATTAAAATGTTTAATGAATCACAAGGTAAACATATTAAATATACCTTTCTACAGACAATTTCAATAGAATATTTGCTTCTTTTCCTGATAATATTTCAGCAACAAGCAATCTTTCCAACCCATGAAGTACAGTTAAAAATACAGATCTAGATGCATGTTCACTCGTTTGACTACACACAAGCAAACAAACCTAAAAGTAGAAAATTCATTGCAAGCATAAATAGATTTTCAAGAACATGAAACAATTAATCAAAATCCAAACAATTTAAAACACACATGATGTTAATGGAAAATTCTCATTCAACTTTCATTAAAGAAGAAATTTTTAAAAACACAATGAATACATTCATGCACTATTTTAGTAAGCTGAAAATCAGCTTAAATACACACCTGGTAAACTTTTTGGGTGAATTCTTCATCTGAAATCTCATCCTGGAAATTTTCCATAATATAAAAAGTTACTGCCCACAATATGAGAATATGGTCCTCGTTATCAGTACAAGGTCTCAAGCTGAAAGTAAAATAAATGACAACAGTATGAAAATAAGATTTTCAAAAAATAAAACACTATCATTGAAAGTGTAAGTCTTACCAGTCAAACGTTTCTAAGTTTTTCAGAATGTATTCAGTCGCAGTAGGTAACAGAGGAAAAGAGTTATCTCCACCCCCTTGTTCAAGCAAATATAATAACCCATGCAGAGTTGATATTTTTGTAGGTAGATAAGAACTTTTCAAACTAAGTTCAAGCAGTTTCTTCAATTTATCTAATACATCTTGTTCCTGCAATGAAAATAAAGTGTTATAATTTGATTATGATATCCTTATTTATTATCATTTTAATCGTTTCCCCCAGTCTAGCAGATTTTGTAGTAGAAAACCTATAAAATATTATATTAACTATTAAATAGATCCTTAAATTTTAAGCCAAAGCTGTATCTGTGAAAAACAGGCACATTTCTTGGCAAAATGTGTGATGTAAGAACTGAATTCAGGTATGCTTCATTACATGGCTGCTAATGAAAAAAACTTTATAGTAATATTTGTACTTTTTTACTTAAAGGAAAAACATTATTTGCATCAGTTTTATTTGCTTTATAGTAAAAAAAATTCATTTTCAGCAACAAAAATAGTCAAATATCTCAAAAGAAGCTTTTTTGTTACTTTTCTTCCAGTCATCCCTTCAATTTTCAAATTGACTCAATAAACTCCAGTTTCATAAAAATTTATCAAGAGTAAAGATATAGACATGCTTACAACTCCTAAAACAGCAGCTGCTTTGCAAATTCCAAATATGAGGTATTGAGCAATAACTTCATCTTCAGCTGGATGTATTCGTTGGACTTCTAAGAAAGTGTCAAGCATCCATTCGAATTGTGTTTTCTCCATAAATATGTCAGATAAAGCAACAACCTTGAAAAATAATTTTAATTAAAGTCATTTATTTGAATGTTAAATTTTTGAATAAAAGGTTCAATATATTGAACCATCAACATTTATTTTTATTATTAACGCATCAAATTTTTCAGTACCACTAAGTAAACATGGTTTTAACCTTACATCAGGCACAACAAGAATGACAGGTACAGCTCCATATAATCATCTGTAGGTTGTAAATATTGATGCTCTTCTCTCAACAAGTTCCTATTTCAACAGCTTTTTCTGATATTGGGAACCAGTTATACCACCAGTGATCAATTTGTAATTTAAAAACCGTATAAAATTAAATCTGTTGATAAACCATGGTAGTTGGATATAAAAAATTACTTTTTACTTTGGAAACTGCTTTTTCAAAGATTGGCTTATCAGGCATATTGAACCTGAGCTCATTTCTTCTTGTATTGCACCTGATGGAGGGTTAAAATAATTTCCCAGAAATTTTATATAAAAAAATTTATATACCGATTTTGTTACTTCAGTAAGTAAAGTCAAAGGTGTATATGGGCAAGTCTGTGAAGATAACCATTGACTATAAAGATCTAATAAGAAATGTAAACAAGAATGAATGTCTAATCCAACAGCATTCAAACTCTGTTCTCTCAGATGAAAACTGGCAACACCGCCTGCATTTGCTGACAAAGGACTTGAATTTGATGAAGCAGATCCATCTACATCTTCATTATCTTCAAGAAGACCAACTGCAGCATTGAGATACTCTAATGAAACCTGTGGTTGAAATTAGAGAACTTTAATAAGGTAGCAACTTTAAGGGAGAACAATTGTTTTTTTTTCAAAGAAAAACTATCAACACAATTTTTTTTAAAAATATTTTCATCAGGGTTGAGACTGGAAGCAATGAAATATCCCAGTAGTAAGAAAGATCAAATAAAAATAAACAAAAGACTGAAAACCCATCATTCTGAATTTTTAAGCAGGGTTACTGTTAATTACATTTCTTGCCTCATAATTCTGCTGATCATAATGAAATTTGGGAATGTTGGCTAAAAACATTTCAAAGGTGCTAATACAATAATTGTTTCAGCAATATTATGCTTTGAAAAAATGTGAAGACTGTAAAGACTTGTTACAAAAAGCTCTCACTAACTTCCATGATCTTCAGATATTATTACCAAATTTCTCAGATGTTTTCCAGATAAATTAATTTTCTTAATTTCTTGGTTATTTTTGTCACCTTGCACTAATAGGGTTAACTATATTTCCTTAAGGTAAGTTTTGTAATGGGATTAAGCAAATCTTACTTGGCTCAAAGAATATGGGTAAGAAGAAGCAATTCTTTCTGAGTTTACATTCAAAATCTGTTCATCCAATCTATAACAAATATTTTTATTTTCAATTACTAAAAATAACTAGCAATCAAGAATATGAAGACATACTAATAAATAGCCCATTTTTAATTCAAAAATACTTAATTTTTAGAAATATGTTGTTGAATATATATTTTTTAAGCTTATATACACTAAATGATTAACTTGATTTTCTAAATTAAATTCACTGATGAACTCCTACAATAAATGAACCATGAATAAATTATTATATTAATTTTATTTACTCATTGGGGTGTCATAAAAATTAATATTATCCCTAAAGTTTTAAGGCATATAATATGGATATTAAATGCTTGATATAAAAAAATTAAGTCTTGCATATTTAAGCATTTAATTTAAGCACTCAATTAAAAATCCAACAAAAAAATACCTCTCAAACTGTAAAAGTTTTTGCAGAGCTGCATGGATGGGAAGACGAACATACATAAGTTTCTTACCACATCTAAAAAGAGAGACATTCTTTAGCTTAAATTTCATTAATAATTACAATTTGAATACATTTATAAACACATACTTGGTATGCTGAAAAGCCAGGGGTTTATCACGAGGTTGTAATAAAAAATAACTATTTTGTGGATTTCCAGGTTCAGGAAGAAGCAAAGTTTGTAGCAACAGAGCCGTTATACTTTTAACTGCAAGACAACTGGTTCTGATTCTCTCTTGATCTTCTTCCTTTCCATCAATGTCATCAACTGGAGTAGCACTAAGGACTCCAAGCAATGCCATCCATGTTTCTTCAAACTGTTGTCGTGAGATCCACCCTTTATAATGAGGGAAGGATAAATTAAACAATTGATATGTGCATACACAATAAGATGTCTTAAGTTTGTTTAAGGCCTTCAGAACTAAAACAATGCCTCGCGAACTCACGGAAGTAATGTGTACCTAAAGTAAAGTGACTGCTAAACCCATCGATGGCTTACAGAAATCCTAGAGGGGTATCATGTAGTAAAAAAATCAATTAAATGAAAGGAAACAAAACAAAACATTTAATCATAAATTATCTCTAGCATTAACAAAACTATTTAGAGAAATAGAAGAACTATACTAAGCTCTGAGAAAAAAATTCCTATAGTTTAAAAATCTTCTCTGGTGTTATGTGATTTCTTTGATGTTTGAAGTTAAATTGAACCACATATAACTAAAAAAAATCTGCACCATAACTTTATCATATTTCTTTACTTCAATGACTCAAATAAACTATTTTTTCAAATCTAAAGGCCTATAACAGATTTAAGGGATCACCCTATATTTCTCTTATCTAGCTTAACTCCAAAGAATTGGCATTAAAATAAGGAAAATTTTCATTAAAATCCTTGTTAAGAATCTGAGTAATAATTTCACATCAAATACTTACCAAGAAGATTTATTCTAAATATATATTGTTTAAGAACATCTCGATCTTGCAAAAATTCTCCAGGAGGGGGTGGAACTAATGTTTTAAAATCTCCGGATAATTCTGGGTTCCATGACATAAGCCACAATATTGGTGGTGTTCGTGCAAAACTATTTACTAATGGTAGTCTGGCTAAACCTGTTGAAGATACACAAGAAGTATAAAAATATTTTCATCACAAAAAAAAGAATTTAATGAACATTATTATTACAAGTTTGGAATAAAAGTATATTTACCTCTAATGACACTTTTTAATGGAACAAATAAGTGTTTTGAGATAGTTGTACAGTTGTCTGAGCACTTTTCTAACCATCCTATGAGCTGTACAATTTCGATGCAAGCAGTTTGTGCATTGTTTTTATCTAGATAAAATATTAATAAAATCACTCCCATGTACTACAGTTTCATAAAAAAAGTACTTGACTTTAAAATAATTACCAGTTAAAATAGTTGTATTTTCCAACAAAACAGGTTGAGTAAGTAAATCTTTATTCTGTAATACTGAAAAGGATAACATCCAATTTATGAACATGAACATGAAGAAAAACTTAATAAATCATTTTATAACAATATTAAGTATACTTACAACTTTTTACAATAAAATGTACAGATGATATAGCTAAACATATTCTATTTACATGTGACTGCAAGCCAATAATAGAAGAAAGTTCAGTGTTTTTTAAAGTTTTATCAAGTAACACTAAACATGTTTTTAGCATTTCTGATGACACACTTCCTGTAGAATCTATTAGCCATACGATTGCCTGTCAAAAATTAGGATTTGGTCATTGGTCAAATTGAAAAGCCGTTATAATACAAATTAAACATGATAAGAATAACACAAATAATTTACCTCACAACATATAATGCTCAAATGAACAATATCATCTAAAGATTCTTTTGGGATATTTTTATCCGGCAAAACATCCAGAGTTTCCAAACAACGTGATGTACTGGGAACCAGAAAAAAGAGGATTTCCCAAAATGACTTTTCAGAGAATAGCTTGTGCATACGGTTTTGTTGTTTAGAAGCTCTGGGGATTAATGTCATGAAGTCTGCAAGATGCTGAAGCAATGTACTTTGGGCTGAGCGATATAATGCACTTCCAGGGCTTTCTGTAACTCCAATAAATGGATCGTTTGATTTGGAAGTCAAGTACTTTTCGTTTGATGAAACTAATTTAGCTCCTAAAGAAAGGCACTGCTCAATAATTGGGAGCTGAAAGTCCTGTAAAACATAACACTGCACATAAGTATACAAAAATTATGAAAGCACATTCAATTTTCAGGATTAAACTATTTTTCATTAGAAAAGGTTCATTACATAATATTCCTGTGTAAATTTAGCCAGAGTCAAAACAAAATTATGAAAATTAATACTATGCGAATTAGTTAGCTCAAACATTTTTAGTATGAAATTATGGATAGTTCAAAAATACCTTACTCAACTGAAGTTCCTGTAAGATATGTTTTACTTTTTTAAATATGATTTACTTTTTTATTTAAATTATCGAAGTTGCACTGCACAAATATAAAATATTTTACTTATAAAACCATATATTTTAAAATCAAAGATGAAACAGGTACCTTTAAATTATTTTTTTGTGATGAAAGAAGGCTCATGTCAAAAAAATTGTGATATAAAATTTTAGTAAAACATAACTGAAATAAAAAATTATCTTTTAAATTTTTCAGTAATTAAAGTAAAATAATGGTGCATCTATCATTGTTTTTCTTACACTTAAAATACTTTGAATATATTTTATTAAGTCTTCACCTTAGAAACCATAATGGATATGATGTCTTCATACTTTAGGTGACTTAAAAGATGAGCACATTCCTTAGCTGGAGTTTGCCCTTCAAAACATTCTTTTTTCACAAATTTAATGTACCAATCCTGAAAAAAAAAAAACAAAATTACCCTGTTACAAAAAATGGGAATTAATGTTCAATTGTATCAAAAAGAAATTTGAAAGGAAAATTTAAAAACAAAACCTTTAAAATTTATATCCAGAAAATTACTAAAGGTAAGAAATGTGTATGTTTTAGACAATTTATCATTCTTTTTATACTATAGTATACTGCACTTTTTATTGCATCCAACATCTAGAAAGGTTTCAAACAAATTTCAGATTAATAGCTTCAATAAGACAGCTGTTTACTATCATCACAGCTTGAAATATTTACTTTACACAAAAAAAAACTTGTATGCCAGTAGCCTTAGAATGCTTTCATTCCAGAAGTAAAAATTCCCTTCCATTCAAATTACTTTTTTTCTCTCTCTCCAGCTGATAAGAAACAATAAGCCACAATCAAAGAATTGGCCAAAGCAAACTCAAACATCAGAAACATCAAGAATCCTTTTCCTCCAGAATTGCCCATGTCTGAGCTTTGATTCCTAGCTTAAAAAAAAGTGCAGGATTTTGGATCATTCCAAATTTTGTGTTTCCAAGTAAAGGACCCATTACAGTATTTTTTTTAAAATTTATATAAAAGATGTAACTAACTTTATTCAAAAGAATGTGTTGAATTTGAATAGATGGTTCAACCAGTGGATGAGTTGAAGATGGGGATTCTACTGCAGATAATGAAACTTTTAGCTTATCACATAAGGAGAGAAACGTTTTATGCCTAAAACAAAAATAGGTGTACATGAAAAATATCAAGCATAACCAATAAAATATAAAGCTAATTTAAAATGATTTTTTAAGATGTAATGTGTAATATTAAGATGTAATACAGTTGGCACTTCTTAAGAACATTTAGATAAAAAGTTGGGTTCACTAGTTCAGATCAGTACGATAGATGAAATAAAATTTTGATTTTCATTCACAGGTTTTCTTAATGTAGTAATTTTAAAAGTTAAATTTATTATAAAAACAAGACAATATTTAATTTAGAACTAAATTGAACCCTGATTTTTCAAGTTTAGACCAGGTATGAAATTTTTAAATTACTTAAATTGATGTCTGTCTTTTAGTAAAAAGACTTACATGTATATTTCAAAAACATATAGAGTACAATGGGGATACTTTATTTGCATTACAACTTAATAAATTTAAAATTACCTATCAGAAATTCCATTAGCTTCAATACAGGTTACAAAACTATCTAGGTCTTGAACAGACAGCTGATTTGTATCAGATTCCCCTAGTAAATACTCCATTCTTTTACATGCCAATCTGTCACAAAAATCTGCTATTAAAAGGTGATGAGTAGGGAAAAGGTGATTGACTATCAAAGTTAAAAGTTTCCCTGACTGTGATAAATGAATCTTTTCTAAGCAATGAAGAGCTTGTTTCCAAAAATGAGGCTGAAATTTAAGAGTAAAGGAGGTTTAATAATATTTATGAGTTCAATGCAAATTTTTATAAAAGATAAATACTAAATAGAGTAATTTTTGACAAATGCAACCAGTTAGTTAAAACTGTATTAAGAGCTTTGTTCTTTACTTATAAAATAAAAAAATATGTATAAATACAACCTGTTTAAAGAGAAATGTAAGTTACAGTTGCAATTTAAAAATGGATGTTTAAAACCAAACCTCTTTGAAAAGCATTTTAAAAGGAAAATTAAAATCTCAATAATAAATATAATTATCCAAATTCAAACTAATGAATCATAATATGAAGTGTTTTAAGAAGAAATTTAATAAGATAAACAATGAAGTTTGAAAATTAATTTACCTTTGATATACATTGATGAGCATTAATTATAGCTTGTATCCACAGACCACTAGCAGCTGCATTGCGATGAATAAAGCTGCCCAGGGAAATATGATAGTTTTATAACAACCTTATTAATTTTACCAGAAAAATATTTAAAATGAAAATTATTATAGAGGTAAAACAGTTTAAAATAGACAAAAAGTACTAAAAATTTATTGCCTATATATACTTGAAATATCAAAAACTTATATACTTATGTATATTATAATATAGATTGGAGGGACCAGTAAAAAGTTCATTACATCTTTTATTTACTATACCAGGATTTAAAATTAAACAAAAGGCATTAATGACAGGAAAAGCATAATTGAAAACTGTGCATATTAAAAGAATGCAAATATTTCAATCCAATTGAAAGCCTTAATGACATGAATTAAATACCTTTATAGCATGAAACTTTGAAAGCTTAACTTTTTAAAACCATGCTTATTATTTGGTTTATTACCTATACAGGGTGTTTCAGCAAGACCACCCAAACTCTTCCCAGCCAGATTCCAGCAGTGCATAAAAATGGCCAAAGAACATAGCTCTATGACTAAGTAAAATTTTAACAAGAAAATCACAAAACAAACCTAATGAAATCTTGGACTGTAGTTTCTGATGACAAGTCTATGATATCTTTCACATGGTGGACTATTAGCCAAGTAAGTTGCACCACATCAGTTGGATTTTCACACTAAGAAGAGAGACAAGTTGTACAGGCAACTAAAGCACTAAACAAATACTAAGAATATGTTTTAGTATTTACCACATAATCACAAAGAAGAATGATTCCTCCTCTTCTGACCATTTCTAAATTGCACGGAAGGAATACATCAAGCGTTTCAGCTGGTTGCCTATTGAAAAATTGCACATGAAACTTAATAAGATAATTTAAAATTAATTCACACACAAAAAGTATAAAAACAAGATTCAACAGATAACAAATAACTGTATATTAATTCATTTATTAAATTAATTGCAGGAATTTAAGAGATAAGTTAGAACCTAAGTGCACTTGATTGAGAAACATATTCATAAATACAAATGGAGTGAAACATTTTGGCTTACACTGAAATGTGAGTTGATTCAATTTCAGTCAATTCTTGACAAGGATGAACAATTTTCAACCAAAATGAACGATTATCATAATTTAGAAGTGTTAGTATGTTGCACCATTGAATGACTAGGGTAGGATAAATAGGAGCAATTTTATGGAAGAGAGTTTCAATATCTAATATTGAGTAGTAAACAGGAAACTCTGCTGAATCCCCACCATCTGATTCTTCTTTTATTATTCCCATTGCTGCCGTTGTTACCGTTCGAAAAGTACCTGGAAACAAAATTTAATAAATGTATAAAATAAATATACCCACATAAAAAAGGAATATTTTGTGAAGTATTTATCTTGAGAAAGCTATTGGGAGGGAATAATTAAACATTAGGTAAACTCCCAATTTGTTCACCCACTATGTGGATTACCCTCAGTTGGTTTTGCAAAAAGTTATTATTGTAACCAAACCCCAGATAAACACAAACTCAAATTAAAAATGTATTAGTGGTTCATTTTTTTTAAAAAAGTACAATAAAAAAAACTTCTATGACTACAGGAAACTTAATAAGTCAAAGTGGTATATGTGCAAGTTAAAATTATTTTTTTCAATTATCCTTTTCAGCAATTTTCTTTTTTAATTTTCTAAAAAATTTGCTCTACCTCATTTAGAGCACCATCCAATTTTCTGTTTAGACAAATATTTACTGCAATTTTGTACAGTAAGAAGTGTACTCAAATAAATAATCTAAACCAAGAGTTTTCAAGAAATATACCCATTGTACAGACACCTGTTTGAGAAAATGCCTTATCTTTATACATTTAACAGATTAAGCATTTCATTTCAGAAAGTAGATCAAAGCTATTTATGCTTACCTGACTGAAACATAAATGTTAAGTAAAGAAGTAGATGAGCAGCTTGTTGACATAAAAATGTGTTGTCAGAAAAATTAAGTGCATGCATGAAGGCATGATTATATAAAGATTCCACAACTACACCAAGAACTTGAAAGAGAAACCTAAAATTGTAAAATTAAAACATAAACAGATTTGAAAGAATAAACTAATAAAAAAGAAAACTATCACATTAGAATTTAAAGATCCAAACCTAGAAAATGTTGTTCCAGGAACCAAATCAGTGAAATCTTTGGAAACATTGTCAGCTTGTTCTTTTTCACATATTAGACTAGGAGACAGGCCCAGCTTATAAATTTTAATTGAAATGCCCATATCAGCTAGACGAGACAAAACTGCTTCTTCATTTGCCTGATTAATCAAAACTCGTAGTACCGTCAGAACCATACTCAGCCATCTGTTGATATTTGGAGGTACATTCTGCAGAACACATTACAAAAAAGTTAATTCCAGCTTTTATAAATAAAGTAAAACAATATAACAGAAAAAATAATTTAGCAAAAAACTGGAATTTCCTTCCTGGAAAATAATGTCCCTCAATATATTCCAAGGTAAATGAAAATAGATAATTGAAAGTGCATAAAACCCCCTTGAAAAGTACTGTAATAACTTACTTTCTTTTAACTGCACTTAAATATTAGTTTACAAAAAGGGCACTATTAACATGTGTGATGTGATTACTTACTAAATCTTTGGGTGGAGTAAATAATGCCTTCAAAAGTATATCGACAGGGCGGAATACATTAGATGCTACTCTTTCTAACAATCTATGTAATATATTTAGATGTTCCTGGTTTTCAATTTGGATCTGTAAGAATTCATTAAATTAAATTGAATTACAACTTAATTGATTTAATTCAGCAAATCAATATTAAAAAAATACAATACCAGACAAACTATACATTATTAATACTATATTGAAAGTATCAAACCTGCTGTCTGGATAACAGTGGTAAAATAACATCAACAACTTGTCTTGATGTTTTCTTCCATTTATCTTCTCCCTCTTGGTGACTATGATTTACAATAAGAATAAACAATTCTAAAACCTAAAAAACAACAAGAGAACTCACGATTGTGGTCATGTGCTTTAAAAATTAGATTTCAAGTATTAGCTTAAAAACATTTCAAGTGAAATTCCATCAAAGGTACTTATGGCCAATAATTATTGCTTGATTCATTAATTTTAAATTTTCTAAAAAACATAAAATGACATCAAATATTTATTTCATAAAATCATGAGCTAGCTATATATAAAAAAGCATTAAGTACTGATATTGATAAAGGAAAATAATGGTTTGAGAAAAACTCGAAGATGGAAGATTTTTTTTAGTTAAGGAATAAAAAGCATTTATTACCTGGGGGTAGGAAACTAGCTTGAAAAGAGTAGAGACTAGGACTTCTCGTTGAGCATCAAGTTCCTTACTAACATCAATTTTATTCATGCTTCTCAAAAGAAATAAATCTTCAATGACTGGTTGCAGAGCTGGGATAACTAAAAAGATGTATAATTTATTTGCTTCATTATTTCATAACTCAGCATTAGAAGTTTTATCCAATGTAAAGTTATTTGGCAATAAACTACTACCGTATTTTTCTGGGGGTTGTCCACTGGCTATTAAACCATCACAAAGTTGTAGAATCTTTGGAACAGATATTATTGGTTTTGAATGAAATCTTTCATATGAGAGAAGTATCAAAAAATAAAATATTCTAGGTATCAAGATATCTGCTTTCCTATAAACATAATAGAAAAAAGTTAGGGAACAAAAATATCACAACCTTTATACCTATAATTTAATTTATAAGTAAATTATCATTACAAAGCCCACATATTTCACTTATTTTCTAGTTAAAACTTTGTTACCTTTTGATTTTATTAAGAAATCTTTGAATTGACCTTATAATTTGTTCTGCTAAGGTCAAGCAATAAAACTATGATTAATGATAAGCAGTAAAATTTATGTAATACAATGCATATATATATATATAACTTACAAAATTTGACCCTCTTCAATCAATTCAAACTGCTTGATCACATAAGTAATAAAAACTTGGTCAGCATCAAGAAGACAGTAGTTTACTCTAAGTTGAACTAATTGCGCAAGCAAATCTAGAACTTGACACTGGAGAGTTATATCACTTGAAACAGTATATTGCTGGAGAGACTAAGAAAACATTTTAATTAGAAATAACCAATGTGGCTTAAACAAAAGAACTAAACAAGCATTAGATCTAGGTTATACTCACTCTAATAACAACACCTTCAAACAATCTTATATGAGAAGCAAGATTCGCCTTTTCTCCTCTAGAACCAGTTTTCAAAATATTTGTAAGCGCACCACGCTTCACCCAGTTCAAGCACCTAAAGCTGTTAGAGAATAAAATTGTCCATTTGAAACTAAAAAATATGGGCTAGAAATAGGTAACTGAAGGAACAGTTAATTCTTAATGTATCTTGAATACTAAGGTATGGCTATTTTAGATATTAAAATACATCTTGCAGTCCTTAAAGACAATGTGTAACAGATAAAGCTACAAAATATTTTATTTGTATTGTTATCTTAAAGTGTCTTCTTCTATTTTTAATTTAAAAAGTGTTATAAAATAGATGTAACAGAGTTATTTGGTTGGAGTGAGAAATGCTTTAAAAAAAAAACTCCAAAAAAATAATGAGAAATGTTGATTGTAATCATTACATTACAAAAAAATTGATATAATCGATTATAAGTTTGAGCTTATAACTGTGAACATTAGCTCCAAAATCTTGTACTACAATAATGTTGTGGAAGCTGGGGTTGTCCTGATAATGATAAATGGGGCTTATGAAGATCAAGGAGAAAACAGTTTAAGTCCATTTCCCACCAAAATGGCGATTGGATCACCATCTGTTGCATTTTTAGAATTACTAAGCATTAACAAATCATTAACAGGGATAATCAGATCTCCCTGAGTTATTACACCAAATTAAGCTGGGTTTTTTTCAACATCAGCTTTCATAGACATGTACTCTTTCTTCTTTCTATGTCTTCATTAGTGAATTGTGAGCTATGTGACAGTCTAAACAACATAATTATAAATGTAGGTAAACTAGAATTAGGATCATATTGGCTATTTATATTCTTTCTCTTCAATGAAAAACAAAAACATAACATTACCTGACCAGCTCATTAGATTCATCAGGGGATAAACCTTTCACTGCCTTTTCAGCAAGAGAATGAGTGAATTCAGTATAAGGAGAGGTGATACAAGTATAATACAGCCCTGGGAGGCAAGAGGAAATTCTGCTTGAGCTGGAACATTTTTTATTTACTCCTAAAACCAACTGAGCCTCTTGACATAAAATCACTAAATTGGTACCGAAAAGACACTTCAGAAGCTGCAAAAAAATTACAATGCTTTCACTATACAACATTGATTCAATGTTACTTTTAGTATTCATTTAAAATAAACAAAGGGATTTACTACCTACAAAAATAATAAAAATTTGTCACTCTAAAAGAATTGAGCAAAATTAAACAACTCTGTAAGTATAAAACAACCAGCAAAATATGACTCACCTGCCTAACACATTGCACAGATGAGCTAACTTCCATAGTCATAACAGATTTCAAATAGCAAAGTATTTCTTCAGCACTTTTACCCATTTCAATTGAATCTGATATTTCAAGAATTTGACACATTACATCCAGTACACATTTTAATAACTGGCAAAATTTCTCACTACTTTGAAAGTCCATAGATATCTAGGAATAAAAAGAAAAAGGATACAAATAAGAATTTGAAACATTAAAGATGCATAGCTTAAACAGAGTAATATTCAAAATTAAGAAATTCTTCAGTTTTAGACACGTATACAGACTCCAGTACTACTAGAAAGACTTAAATAAAAAAAACTTGGCTTGCCCACATAGGTTGATATAATACCTAATGTATAACCATTCAACAGTTCCAATGCACACATGATAGCAAGAAAAGATTTTTAGAGTTGAAGGGAAGAAATCAAGATTTCAGAATCAAGAAAAGAAAATGGACTAATAAGGGTTTCTTCTTACAGACATACAGGCCTCACAAAGTGATTTCATAGAGGAAAAAAGAAAGTGTATGAGTTTATATGGCAAATGAACTCCCTTGAGTGGACCCAAACTTATAAGGTTGATTGATTGTCTAAAGATCTGACTAGCCAACTAAAAGGTAAAATCCCAACTAAAAGGTAAAATCTACTTATGGGATTATCTTGATGCAATAGTTAAGGTTTTATTATCACCAATGAATACACAAATTTCAAGAAACAAGACACATATGCTATGTATATTTTAAGTTATCTTTGATAATCACAACCATTATTACCTTATAACTTGTATGAGCACCTTTGAGAATTTCAAAAAGTTTCATATATAAAGGAGAATTATGAAAGACACCAATATTTCCACCAAGTCTACTGCTAGTACGATCTCTTTCAATTTCACCCTTTTCTAAATAATAAACAACAAATTACAGAAAGCATAGTAGGGAAAATAGATACAGCACTTTAAGTTAATCTACAACTCACATTAATAAACTATAAAACATTGCAATGCTACTTACATATTTTATAAATGCCTGCTTACAGAGTAAATTTACTGAATAAAATAATCTTAATATTTTTTATTAACATCATTAAAAAATAAAAGTAGGTAAATTCAGGTTTTTATGCTGATTGCAAGCAAATGACACTTTTGCTGAGTAGTAGAAAATTTATTTCAAACATGAATGTCCCTTTCACCTTTACACAGGAGCCCTCCCAAACTTCATTAGTTTAGTGAAGTTAGTTTAGTTCATTTAGTGAAGAAAAATAAGGTTTGATACTTTTTGAACAGAGTAGTCTAATCTAGTAAAAAATAGAACAGTTTATTTACCACATAAAAAAGAAAGTATTTGTTTACCTATAGATTTAATTGGAGAGCCTTTAACAAAACTACCTCCAGGTGGGCTATCTTCCTTTCCTTTCTTTTTTCTGATAGGACTTAAAGATGGTGCATTTGGCAAAGAGGGCAATGGTGAACGAGTAT
The DNA here is from genome assembly GCA_963680715.1 of Tetragnatha montana. Lineage (NCBI taxonomy): Eukaryota > Metazoa > Arthropoda > Arachnida > Araneae > Tetragnathidae > Tetragnatha > Tetragnatha montana. The sequence continues at coordinate 46,961,505 of OY796679.1, read as the reverse complement.
TAATTTGTATGGGATACTGTTCATCCAAAACATGAGTAAATATGTTTAAAACCCTGTGGAAGAGATAAAACCAGTTTATTAACCACCATACTATCAGCTTTTATGCCTTTTGTATTTTCAGAATAAAAGTTGCACTTGTAATTTGAAACAGGCTAAAGAGCATTAAAACAAAGTAAGAATAATGTAAGCATCTCCATAACTGTTACTAATTTTCTTCAGAAAAATACAAGTTATAAGTAAGAGTACACAATAATTATATTGAATTATTTTTGCTAAACAGTAACAAAATTATTTTAGACACATGAAGTTAAACCTCATCTAGAACCAGATATGAAAGGAAAATAATATGGATAAAATATTAAAAGAAATTATTTTTAGATAGAAACCTAAATAGATTGATGCATAATTCCAAATAGACAAAAATTGAGTTATGTTATGCCTTAAAAAATGAGGTTGAACTCAATAAGCTGAGTACATTAATACGAATAAACAAAAATACAATAATGCACACATACACAACTAACTGCTTAGAAAAATACATGCCTCATTAAATGTTGAAAAACATCCATAATTGTGAAAGATATGTATGATTCTGGCTTAACTTCTTGTGAATTTAAATTGTTCTTTTGATTTTCAACAAAATACTTGTACCAAATTCCTGAAAAAAATAAAAATACTCATTAATTTAACTTGAATAAGTTCAAAATAAAACTACATGTATTAGGGCTCGACAGATGCATAGTAGGACATTGGTTGAGCCCTAATAAGTATAAAATACATTATCTACATATTCCAGAGTCACTTGTCATAATGACAGGTTCCTTTAAGTTGCCAAGAGATTCATAGCAATAGACAAAAATAAAAAAACTAAAATAAATCAAAATTATTACCACATAACAGATTTCCGACCAATTGGAGAGTATGTTGATGAGCAACAAGGTCAAGGCACAAAGACGTACTAGTAATTAGGGATATCAAATGTGAAATCAAGTCTGTGTAATTACTCTGAGTTGCAGCTTCATCAATCAGGCTACTATAAAGAAAATTAGGTTTGCGTTTTTAATTATTTATAACAGTTTAGTTAAGATTTATTTGAAAAAATTATATGGAAGTTCTACTGCACTTAAGAATATCCTTTCAAATATGAAAGACAAAAAATATGAACTGTCTTATATTACAGTGATTCTGAAGATAAAATTTTACAACTAATAAACCACACCTATTTTCATTAAAAAATTATAATTTCATTATAACTCTGTTAAAAATGACCTTACAGTTTAAGTTATAAGTCAAACTGGTAAAAGAAATTTATACTAGGTACAGAAAAGCTAGGTTTTAAATATTGATTAAAATACATGTTGGTGCTGATTCGCATGAGGTAGAAAACAGATTCTTTGATTTTTGGAATTTATTTACTCAAATAATAGTACTGTAAGGTACTTTTTTCTGCAAAAAAAATCACATGCTGAAGTTTACCTGTTTTTGTCTTTAACTGAGAATAAAAATTCAGTTTAAACCAGGGTTGGCTTGATTGGACCCAATTGGGTTGGACCCAATGGGTTTTTTCAAAAAAAAACATCTGAAAAAACCCTCATTTTGGACCCATTTTTGGGTTTTTTCAAGAAAAATCAAGATTTTGGCAGTTTTAATATTGAAGAAAAACATTTAACGAAATAACATACCCAGAGCTACAGTTGAGTGGGTTTTTCCAAAATTTAAACCATGTTTCAAAAATTATGGGTATTTTTTTCATTACTGAATGGGTTTTTTCAAAATTTAGGACGTTTAAGGTTTAAACTTATAGTTAGTTATAAAAAATTAAGGAGGCCTTTTTTTTAAATTTCACAGTGGTTGTTTTTTTAAGTTAAATAGATTTCTTTTAATATTGAATAGGTTTTTTCAAAGCTTAGGATTTTTTTAAAATTTAACTGGGGTTTTTCAAAGCTGAGGATATTTTTAAAATTTAAGTGGGTTTTTTCAAAGCTTAGGAAGTTTTTAAAATTTCAGTGGGTTTTTTCAAAACTTAGGATATTTTTAAAATTTAAGTGGATTTTTTTTTTTCAAAGTAAATAGATTCTTTTATAATTCAGTGGGTTTTTTTCATTATTGAATGTTTTTTTCCCCCAAAAATAAGGTGGATTTTAAAAATATGAGTGGGTTTTTTCAAAGTTAAATAGGTTCTTTCATGATTGAATATTTTTTTCTTGGTTTAGAACGTTTTCTTTTAATTAAGTGCGTTTAAAAATTAAACGGATTTTTCCCAAAATGAAGGAACGGTTTTATAGGATGAAATCCAAATTGTTTAATTATAAAGTACATTTTGTTGAGGTTTCCCTGGGAACATCAATGACACTGCGAGTAGTAATCCTTTTACTCTCATGTTATCAAAATAAAAATTATTTTCATTACTGAGAGAAAATATTCTGTTACAACCACACCTGCTGCATTGGCTGTGAGCTGTGAGCTAAGGGTAGAGCGAGTGGAGCCATAGCTCCATGAGTGGAGCACTTCTCAAGTTTCTCTCGATGTTGATACATGTGTTGATAGCATTAGAGTAAAATAATAAAAAAATACATATAGGTCTTCTTGTGAGTAGTCTTCGGAACACCTGCTGTTTTCTCTAACAGCATATTAAAATGCAATGTTAATGGTCGTCTTGTACTGTATATTCCTCAAATCAAAGATAGGTTATTGGATGATGCAAGCGAACTGCATAAATGACAATATTTTAGAACGGAAATGCCTTAATTAACCAACAAATTTCAGTTTGGGCCATCTGGATTGACAGCTGGAATGTTTCCATAACCTTTACCGAACATTTCTATGTTCAACGGTTTGAGATGACGGGAATTTTGATTTTTATGCAGATGATTTTAGTAATGTTAGACAAGACATGTGTGATTTTTTTTTACTGTCAATTTCTTTTTTTCTTCTTTGTGACTGCAAATTAAATATTCAGCTCATTGAACTACCGATCAACCTTGATCTATTCTACTACTTCATTTTAAGGGAAAAAATACAAGCAGTTGTTAATCCATGAAACCTTTCTTTCAGTCTTTGTAAACATATTAACAGCTTTTGGCGCCGTTCTTTCCCATTTGAAATGCGAACTGTGAAGACTTTCCATTCTTTTTTTTACTCACAATGATATAGATGGTGTTTGATTTTAGCAAATACCCATTAATTAATTTTTATCGTTATGTAATGATTAATGTTCTGAATGAAATTGAATTATTTTCTAACGTACCGTCAGAACACGAAAGGAAAATAAAAACTGTAAAATAGAGTCATTAAATCAAGGGTTACTGATATAAGGTTTATGAACCTCCATTTACGAAAAAAAACCTCCTTGCAGCTAAAAATTAACATAACTAAATTAAAAAGAATTTTTGTCTGTTCTGTTTGGAGAAAAGCTTAAATATAAATTACTATAATTAGTAATTTATATTTTCAGAATTATTTTGAAAAGGAGTGGATGGTATAAAAAGGTAGTGGATGGTATAAAAATTGCGCGATCCAGAAAATCCCATGTTTTGTTTTTCCAAGACTTTTTTTTAAAGATATCTCCCGAACTAATCGTCGCATCGCTTAATGCAAACTATATCCGTAAACTACTCGTACTTATTAGTTTAGTACTATTAGTTTTATAACAAATTTCATAAATCAATCAATTAATTTATCTTATTTCCCTGATTCACTTAAAGAAGCTACTATTACTCCAATCTATAAAGCTGGTGATAAAAATATATTAACAAATTATCGTCCAATCTCTATACTACCCACCTTTTCCAAAATAATTGAAAAAGCTTTATCTAACAAAATGTATAATTATTTAGGTCAAACAAAATTTTTTGCAGAAAATCAGCATGGTTTTATAAAAGGCCGTAATACCGAAATAGCTCTACTAAAATTTAGTAAATATATATATAATAGTGTGGACAATAACAAAAAGACTGTTGCTATTTTTCTTGATATATCGAAAGCTTTCGATAACGTAAATCATAACATACTATTAAAAAAATTGGAAAATGCTGGTTTCAGAGGTTGTATTTTGGAGTGGTTTATTTCGTACCTAAGTAATAGAAAACAAAGAGTGAAAATTGGACAATCCTACAGTGAATTTTGTACTGTTAATCGTGGCGTACCACAGGGTTCTATTTTAGGACCATTATTGTTTATTATTTTCATAAATGATTTTTGTAAATTACAGCTATTTGGTGAAATAATTACATACGCGGATGATTCAGTATTGCTTTATTCTTGTCATGATTTAAATGAATTGAAAAGACAAATTGAATCAGACCTTATTATTGTGGGAAAATGGTTTTCATGTAATGACTTAACTCTAAATTTAAATAAAACTAAATATTTATTCTTCAATTTACAACAAAGTTATATTGAATTAAATATTAAATTTCACTCAGATACCTGCAACTCTATTCAAAATTGTAAGTGCTACGCGTTAAAACGGGAAAATACCATTAAATATTTAGGGATTAGCATTGATTTCAATTTAAAATGGAAAAGTCATATCAATGAATTATGCAAAAAACTTCGTTTTATTTTAATTAGATTTTATTTTTTAAAGAACAAGGTAAATAGCTCATTTTTGCAAACATTATATTATTCCTGGTTTTATTCTTTGCTAAATTACGGAGTAATAATCTGGGGTGGGGAATACAAAAGTAATTTAAAACCATTAATTTCTCTGCAAAACAAATGCTTAAAAATTCTAAATTTAAAATCTCAAAGCCCTTATAATTATCAAGAATTAAAATTTCTACCGTTACGGCATAACGCTTTTTTTCGCATGATTCTCTTTTTATACAATAATAAAAATATATGTGTACAAAAAAATGAAATATCTAATAGAAGACCAAACGAAATATTTCAAATCCCCCGTTTTAAAAAAGAAATTTTCCGTAAACATTTTTATTATCTAGCTCCTAAATTATTCAATTCCTTACCCTTTGATTTACAAAACATTCCACTTAAGCAAAAATTCAAGAACTTATTATTTAATTTTCTTCTTGAAATTGAAGATTTAGATGACTTTTTCTTTTATTTAAATTAAAGAAGCAAAGAGAGGTAATTTTTACGCCTAGCTGCTGTGCCAATTTTTCTTTTCAATTTCAAAAAAAAATAAAAATCTTGTACGTTTTGTATGTTATAATTATTGTTTTTTATTTGTGTGTGTTTTTCTCTTGTTTTGTTATCCCCTTGTCAATTTTATCATCAATATCAGAAAAAATTTTTTGGTCATCTAAATGGGTTTTAACCCCCAGATGGCTCATATGTTTTGTTCCTTTCAAATTTTTCCCATATGTACTGTCCAAATTGAAATTGAAATAAATTATTATTATTATGTATTAGAAAACATGATTTTTCTGAACCGGAAAATAATTTATTTTGGGCGGGAAAAAAAATTAATGTCTTTTTGTAACGCACCTATAGGAGGCAAACATAGTGAAAAATCACGAAAGTGATATCAAAACTTTGGTAGAAATAAAAGAAATTCCCTTTCTTTGTCTGCCCAACTTAGCCAAAAAGCAGAGTTATTCTCAACAAGAACCAGTAGGCTTCTTTTGTGTTTATAAATTCCTGGAAGACGTAAGAATCACCATGGCTACCAGAATTTCAGGAAAAAGCTTACCCTATTGGTCAAATACAATATAAAAATTTCAGAAAAAATTTACCTGAATAATTAATATCAGTTAACATGCTTTTATTAGACTTGTGTTTTTGACTCGATATCCAAACTTTTTTCAACAACTCGAATAAACCACTTAATATGCATGAAATGGCACGGAAATTATTATGTATGTATATTTTTAAGTCCTCTTTAAGAATATGTCACCGAAAAAATTATTTAATTTAGATAAAGGGGTTTAAAATGAAAAATACGGACATATAACGCACGGCTATAGACCCCTTAATTATTCTTCAACCATCTTCAAATTCCATATTCTATAATACGAAAAGACATACTTTAAGGAAAAGGTCGTTGACCCGGTGAAAATCGTTTAAAGCTAACCATTATGCTACCTTTATGCTTAAAGCACCCAATGCGTAATCCCCCCCCCCCTAATACACAAGCGAGGTTAATAAAAGCCCTGCAGATCCCATACGGCATTCGAGACTAAAATTTTTATAGGGTTCTGGTTCTGGTGACACGTTTCCTATTAGAATGCAACGTCAAAATAATATAAAAAATTGTTGCAAAATTGGCCTTAAATTTAACATTAGCACTAAAAATTTAGCCAGTTCAAATCGATTACTCAGATAAAGTTAAGTTTTCAGGAAATATTTTTACTGTGGGGCTGTTCAAATATTACGTTACGTAGTTTTTGGTTATTTTTTACCCCTTCCCCCCTTGTCAGCAAAAATAAGCAAACCGCAAACCCCCTCTCATAATTACATAAGAAACCTGTCAGACCCTCCCCCTTTGTTCTTTTTTTTTGTATGAAATCTTTAGTAATGCTTAGATTTCTGTAATTCATTGTTCTCCATGAACACTAACCTATCGTTGAAACTTTCCTTGTGAAAAATGATGCTTTTAATTTCTTTTCCTAGTTCAGTTTTTCTTTGAGAAATTTATTTTTGGTTGAATTTTGAAATTATTTATCCACGAGAAACACGAGATTTTAAAAAATGCAGTCTACCAGAAAAAAAGAGTTGTGATTTGGCTTTGCTATTATTGAAATAAAAGCGGGAAAACATCTGCTGTTTCTTATTTCTTTTCTTTCCAATCTTTTAAAAGTTTGTGATTGGTCTGAGTCATAGAGGGTGGGGTGACCATGTGACCAGTTTCGTAGAAGTAGGGAAGGAAGGATATTAGATGCCTCAAGGGCAGATGAGGTTCGCTCTTTTTTTTAAATTTTGATATGGTTTTCAATCGTGCAAGTTCATAGTAAAGTAACTAAATATCAATGCTAGTTTCTTCAACTACGAGGACCCAAATGTGATCAGGTAGGGTGATATTTATAATTCATATTACAATTATCATCCAGTTAAATTGAATAGTATGTAATTAAATTTAAAAATTATAAATCTTAATTTTACTATTTATACTCTTTTTATTAACATATGTAAAGAATATAAATTATAATTAATTGAGAAACTTTAATAAAAATGAAACTTTACATAATAAGAAAAATTTGAGAAAAAATTACTCCTAAGCTTATTGTTACATTTGATCTCATAGCATTGGTAAATGAACACTTTAAAATAAAAATAAAAACATTATTTTTTAGAAAACTGACGAACTTTGAAAAAACCCACTTAACTATGGAAACACTGATACTATTTTGACAGAAAACATTTAACATAGAAAGAACTCACTAAAATTTGAAAAAACCCACTTACGATGTAGAAAAAAACCACTTAATTATGAAAAAACCCACACTTTTTCTGAAAAAAACCAGTTTTATATGGGTTTTTTCAGGGTTTTATTGAAAAAACCCGAAAAAACCCAACCCACTTGGTTTTTTTCAAAAAAACCCGGGTTTTTGCCAACCCTGGTTTAAACACACATATAATGATTTAAAATTGTAAAAAATGTATATGCAAACCTAAATACAGATTCAGCCTCAAATGGTGAGTGATCTTCCTTGAAATCAGAGATGACAGAAGTCCAAGTTTCAGGAAAGACTGTTACCAAATATTTCTCTGATAACAAATTCAGAGCATGGCAACATCCATACTAAATAAAAATTTTAATATTTAATTGTATTTTTATTTATGCATTAAAAATGAAAGCTAGCTTCAATGCTAGCAGCATTAATAATCTAATTTTGTAAGTTGAAATTATCTTTTAACTTGACATAAAACATAATGAACTAAGTTGACTTTAGACAGGGAAATTAAAAATTAGTAAAAATAAAAAGTAATTATTAATTTGTTAAATTAACTATTATTAATTAAACTACTGCTATATTTATTACATTGCTCATAACATATATGCCAATATTAAGGTCATTAAAATAAACTTACTATTAGATACTTGTTAGTGCAAGTTTTTAAAGTTGTCACCAGAAGATTTATAACTTTTGATAATGATGAATCAACTACTGAGTTGTAGGAAATAGTATTATGAACTGAAAATGGCTTCACTAAGGCATGAACAAGAGGTAATGTTGTACTAAATGAGCTATTGCAAGAAACATCTAAATACGAGTCAATGGATATTTTTGCCATAGCAATTACAGGATCTTTGTTTGGATGATCAATTGGGAAGAAAAGCTCAGAGACTAATCTGAAAAACACAAATTATTATCATAAGATCCACTGTTGTATTAATAAAGATTAAGTACATAACACAGTAGTTTTTAAAATAAAAATATAAATTCAAAGACTTAAAATTAATTTAAGTATCTGTACAATGTTAATATAACCAAGGTGGTTACGATTTTCTGTTTCGCTCCTTTTTTGAAACCTGCACAAAGCACTATAAAAATTATGTATAAGCCCATCCACATATAAGCAGAGGGTACATTTTTTTTCATAGAAAAATTTACCATAAATTCAAAACTCATGCACAAACTGAGGTAAAATTTTCTACCATCACCTGCATGAATCCCCAACATTTGGGAATTGAAAAGCCAATTCTGCCACAAACCTCGCAAGCTGCCAGTCAGCCTAAGTGCTTTCCTCCATCAGAAAGCATACCTGTCAGTTTACAGATTCTTTATGGGTTAACAAAACCCATTCTGTCAGCCCGTAATCAACTAATAAGAACACATGAAAAGATTCTCCACAACAGCAGATGAAGAAGAGAATCTTAGGATCCATGTATAAGCCAACTCCCTCACTTTAACAGGGTAAATTGTCCCAAAAATTCTCAGCTTATACACAGAAATATACGGTACTTAAAAGGAAAGTGCTTACCGAACAAAACCAGCTGCTGCAGCTTGTCTAACTCGGACATCTTCATCTCCAAGCAATGGGATAAGAATATCATTCAGGACTTTACTTTGATAGGACGTTTGGCCAGACAAAGAGTTTTTAGACACATACTTGCTTTCCAGGTAACTCACAGCTTTAAATGATATAGATGAAACTAATTCAGCAAGTTCCACCTGTAAAAATTTTCAGAAAATTTGTTGATAAACACTCTCTAAAAATAAATTAATACAATTTAACAAATACAGTCAATAAGGGTCTGCATTTCTTATTGATTATTAATTATCTGAATACATTGTACCAAAAAAAGTTAAGGGAACTACTGTTGTATATCAGACACACTGATTACCAGATACACCACTGTTTATATCAGATACAGCCAAGTGAAGTGAGGAAAAGAGTTCTAATAAAAAAGATTTTAAAACAAAAATATAAATTGCAATTGAAACTACCATTATCTCCATAGGCTACTAAACATAATTACTGTTTCTAAAATTGAGGTTTTTAAGTATTATTATTATTAAACCATTGTGTAAATATTGATCACTTACTTTTGATAGCCAATAGGAATTGTTTTTGACTTTCAGCAACATTTCAAGAATTGGAAAGCTTTCTAGAGCATTTACAGAATTTAGAAGAAGATTAAGACATTGTTTCATCCCAACTAATCCTAACTTGGATGCAACTGATGATTCCTCTTTTACAACTGATATCAGCTTTGAAAGAAGACTAGGCAAGGTTGGAGCATCTGCAGTAAAATACACTATTAAAATCTTTGAAGCAAATTATGTTTGGTAAATACAAAGATACAAAATATTAAATACAATATTTTAATGTGTACCATAAAAAGGATATTAGAATAAATTATTGCATTTTTCAAACTCTATACTTGCAACTTCTGATGAAATAATGTTTTTCATTTTCATAATTTAAATACAGCATTAATATTATTCAACAAAATACAGAACTTAAAATATGAAGTCAAAATGGAAGTTATAATTCAATGGCCCATTAAATAGTCACCCTTATTGTAATAATCCAATCAGTTCACAAATAAATGCTTTCAATGTTTACTTCCCACAGTTCTACTTACTTAAGTCAGTATGATCAGCAACCCATTTCGACCACCAACCCCCACTTTCTCTTAGAGCACTTCCAAGAAAATATCCAATCATGACAGATGCTTGACCTTTAAGATGAGGATCTGAATGGGAGGCATATAACACAACATCCCAAATTTGTTGATCACCTAGATAACAACATTTATATTAAGGAATTTTGAAAAAAAGCTAACAATGAAGGTTTGCAATCAAGTGGGGAAAACTAACGGTAAAAATCAAAGCTTTAAATTAAGCAAAATAATAAAACCTGTGGAAGTCCCATCTCCTCGATAATTGGAATCCTTGTGAAGAGGTAAAAAGAATCCACTTGGGTACAAAGAAAACACACTGCTGAGACATCCAAGAGCCAGAGATTTAACACTTATTCTAGCACTTTTATCAGGAATGCAGCCTCCAGAAGTACCAGTTAATAAAAAAGAAGAACACAACAGTCTTGAGCAATACTTAAGAGGAATGTCCTGATCAGTGTAGGAACCAATGCTTCCAATCTGAAAAAAAATTAAGAGCATGTTATAATAAGGCATGAAAAAGAATGGTTATAAACTTATAAAATTTAAAAAGGGAAAAAACTCCCATTATCTGTAAACCAGAGGTTTTTTTGCCTTTCCTGCATTATGTCTTAAAATTACATGATTTTACTTCCCAAAACAGCACTTTGAATATAAACAATGAATGGATAGATTAAAAGATTCCACTTCACTTACTCTAGATTGATAAACCTAATTACAAGAGACCATTATGTGGAAAGATAATTTAAAGTCTTAATTACCTTAAATTCCATCTTTGTAACAGGACCAGGTGATGGAGTAGATGCACTGTGATCCCAAAATTCATCATCTGTATCAAGCATATTTTCATCACTAGCACCTTTTTTCAATATATTTACTTTCTTTTTACCTGAAATGATTTAAATTTATCAGTGAAGAATTACACAATGACATTAGACAAAGCATTATTGTTATGGGGAGGAACATTCATAACATTGCATAAAGATGACAAAAATCAATTTATGCAGGAGAGAATAACAAAGCTAGCATACAATCAACAGGACTATTTACCAGACAGTTATTTTACAAGACTATCACTTGATGATTTAAAAATGAATTGCATAATTCAATGAGCATATCAGACAACTTTGATACAACTTTTAACCTCTATTATGAAAAAAAAAAGTTGAAAACTCATTATTTTCATAGCAAATCTGAAAAAGATTAATTTAAAGAAACTTATGTAAAACTAAGCAGTACCTTCACTATTTAAGAAGCAATAGGTTTCATCACTATCAGGTCTCAACTGGACATTAGAGTGATCTGATATATCTTCTGAATCTCCATCTAAACTCAAAGACGCCAAACTAGCCACACTAGCATCAAAGTTACTTTTTGTGTCCTCTTCACAACAAGACAATTGATCATCAACTAAAAGAATTTAGGATGTATTTAAAATCTTATGGCTAAGAATTGAGAATGTATAAAAATCTTATGTATAAGATAATAAATAAATGTTAAATGCATAAGAAACAAACTTTTCTTAGTGGGTATGAAAATATCATGATCGTCTTCCAAACAAGATTCATCTATAGATGCTGAAGATGGGACGATACTAGATTGACCTGATGGAAAATATATCAAGGGTAAGTAACAAAAGAATATAAATTTGTCTAACAAATAAAAGCAAAATATCAAAACTAGTTACACTCTCAAAGTTGGCAGACTGATACTAGTATAATAATAGTCTTTATGCAATTATATTTATAAAAAGAAGCGAGATCTGGGCTTAATAAAATGCTTTCAATGGCTGTGAAGATAAGGAAAGATATGCTAAAATTTAAATTCTAAAAGGACTTTTATAGTTTGAAAATTCTTACAGAATTTTATTTTAAAAAATTGTAGGTATAAGAAGAACAATTATGAAATTATGGTTAAAACAGTTGTTACCACATAGTTATAAAACTTTTTTAATTATAAAAAATTGACCATTATTTTTAACTACAAAAATTTTTCAAATTGATTGTGAAATTATTTTTATTGAAGATAACATTTAAACATAATCATAAATTAAAATACTAAAAACAGTATGTAAAAGCCTAAAGAAAATTTACTGATAAGCTACTCTAATACACAAAAAAAAATAATAATTTAAGTAAAGGTACTTACTTTCACTCATAGTTCGACTCAACTTAGGAACATCAAATATCAAAGACTTAGTAATTCCAAAAGGTGATACAAGAACCTGTTGTAATACATTTGAAGCACATTTTAACAATTGAAATAAAGTTTCCAATGTGGCTGTAATTACATTATGATCTGGATGGTTAGTGAAATACAGAGAAATTTCATACACCTGCAAAGATCAAACAAATCACAGTAAGATAAATGTTAAAACATCAAGGAATGATGTTGGATATGGACATACAATTATTACCTTTAAAAGGTGTTCTATAGTAACTCCCATTTCATCCTCAGGTTGAATGATACTAACTTGATTTTTAGCACTAATTAACAACATACTTTCACTTAAATGCGGCACAATATGTCGAAGACACACCAGTACACCAAGAATAGTAGAAACTGGATGCTCTACTTGCACTGGAAGGATTAGATCTGAAACAAAGCAAATTTTAGTACAAGATTGGGAAAATGATAATTTGTTAATCAACTTGCAAGAACACACATAGAAAGTTATTAATTACCAAATAAGGCTATCAAAATCCAACCAAAGAAAGAAGAAGGCCGCCTAGAATACTGACATATACAGGTTAAAGATGTTGCGGCAGCTCGGCGGATATTCGCAGAGCTTACAGTAAGATTGGGAAGGAAAGCTTTCAAGAGCATCTGAAATTTTAGAAATAAAAGTAAAACTTGCAACAATTTGAAATTTAATATTATACACATTATAAATATTGTCTGTAAAGCCCAATTTATTTACATTACCTTGTTGCCTTGGCAACAAGGGCGTTACAATGACAGTGTTATAAGGGCAATGAGGGTATTCAGGGCTTTAACGCTGTGGCATTACCAAGGACAAAGAGAAGAGGGAGGGGAAACTTGACCTCCTGATACACCTACTCTAATTACAAGGAGTATAGTTCTAAAGGATGTTAATATGAAACAATGTAGTGTGATTTAGACTTACTTTGATGTCTTTGTCAACGGTGAACTGGCCTAATACAGGCATAAACTTAGTAACAACTATAGCAAGAGTCTCTTGAACTGATTCTTCCTCCCGACGCTGAGATATTTTAACTAAAGCTGGGACCAAATTAACTGTATAAGGTCTGCAAAAAGGAAAGAAAAGATGGCATATTGTAATTACCTCACAGCATATATAAATGAAGTTAACTTTTTTTAATGAACTACACAATGTATCAAATAATTTGAAGAAAACACTTTCCAAACTTCTTATTAGCAATTACAATACTTTTGAAGAGAACAGCACTTTATGGAAGAAAATTATTTTACCAACATAAACATGAGCCATACCTGAACTTTTGGGGTCGAATTAAGTGGCAAATGTCTCCGAACCTGCTGAGAGCAGCTCTAAGACTCCGTGCAGCACCATTTTTCTTAATCTCTTTAAAAAGCTCAACTAAGATTCTTCCTAGATGGGTATCTAAACACGTCTACAAAAAGACCCAGAATGTTTTTATTCCAGAACAATATGAAGTGAATAATGTTACACAACAGCAGTAGTACATGAATGTAAATATTTAAAACTGATAGTTCAGTAGGGAGACTGCTTTTTCTGAACACGTATCAGTATCTTCTCCACTGAAATTAACTAATTAGACCAAGGGTCGGCCACTGGTGGACCGTGGTCCCCATCCGGACCTTGTGAGGTTATTTCCTGGACTGCCAATATATGTTGTGGTAAAATCCTAGTATACATTATACGCTTGGAGCCACTTTGAAAACATTCGCCAATCACACCATGAAATCCTACTTTTTAAATGTTTTAGCAATATTCAACCTATTAAATGAGATGAGGCCCAAGGAATATTCCCCTCAAAAAATCAAATTCAAATTAGTGTTTAAGAGAAAACAGAATTGTGACCAAGGGTAGATTTAGATGGGGGAGACCCTGGGGGCACACTAGATACCTTTGAGAGAGCCAGACCCTACTAGCTCACATTTAACATTAAGTAAAAAAGAATTTCCTAAAAAGCTAATTAGTAGGTAGGCATTTTTTACCTGACCTAACTTAATCCCTTATGATTAAGAACAGTTAAGTTTAAAAAAGGAAGATTCAAATATTTTACTTTTATTGTTCTATTTAGACATTCATCTGCCATTAGTCGAACATCAGAATTTTCATCATCACAGCAGAGTAAGAACGTATCCATAGCAAGTCCTAAGAATTTTGGAAAATCGGTAGAAACCCTACAGAAAAAGCTTTTATAAATATATTATATTAATACAAATACAAATTAAGTTGACCAACTACAGGCTACTATGTTGCTAAACTTTTATTAGAGCATTCCAAAAGAGAATTTGCACCTTAGCTGATTGGAACATATTGCATCCACTACAATGCTGCAGTTCATAATTCTTTCTTTGCTGTTATTATTCATTTCTTTCTTTCTGCAAAATAAAAAATATAAAAACACAAGATTTTTACAACAATCAATAAATTGGGAAAACATACTTTTATACAATCAAATATTTATACAATAGATGTCTTATATTAATTAAGATGAACAAAATTTAGAGATCTCAAAATTATTGATGATTTTTATCAACTGTTAAGAGAAGACATCAAACTCACAAATTTTCAATTAAAAATTAAGGACCTTTCTGAGGAACTAGATAGGTGAAAAGATCTAAAAAATTAACATTTGTAGCAGGAAGAAAGGTTTGGAGGAAGTATTCATTCAAAATTATGTAATTGATAAAAGTTTTTTTTTTTGCTATTTTTCTGCACTTATTTTTTACATGACCCATCTTAAAGGGTTCCTAGCCTTTTCCTATAAACCTAAAAATAGTTAAAATTTGAAAGTTTTTTTTTCAACTTCTGTTTTACTTCTGATAAAAAAGTTCAGTAGAACTCCAATTATCCAAACTCCGACTATCCGAATCTCTGTAAGAAAAAAACCTAAGATGGAAACGTTCAGCGATTTGAAAAATAATGATTCTGTCTATGTGTACTAGTGTCCTTCCCTCCGTGAAGCTAGTGTAGGCACAGGGTAAACATTATTGGGATGATGAGTCACCATCTCATAGTGCAATTCTATTGCAGGCTGTCGAAGAAAATTGCTGTATTAAAAATTCTTTTACTTTAAAATAATTTTTTTTTCTCCCATTTTCAACATAGTACATTAATTAATTAAAATAGACCCTTTTTTGAAAAATAAACAATTATCTGAATGGGGTCCTGTCCAAATTGATTCGGATAATTGGAGTTCTGAATTTTAAAAGGACTTTGTTACTGGTAGATAGGTACTTATCCTTGATGATCAATTGGCATTATCGGACAAATTTCTTATTAGTAATTGAGTTTACAAGCACGCTCCTTAAACTCATTTCCTGCCGGCCCATGGTGAATTCCTCTTCCTTCAAACTCTGCTCGCATTAACAATAGACAAAGGGCAGGCAGGTGATTTTTGCAGAAGGCAATTGTGCATGTTTAAAACCAAATCCTGTATCTGCCGAGTACCAGGCATTAGTCATTGTTGAGTTACAGCTTAACAAAAATGTCCACATTGATCGATTCTCCAGTAAATTGTGCACCGGGATAAAATCGCTCCTGAACTAACACAACATTGAGCTCACAAAATTGTTGACTTTTAATGAAGAGGGGATCGAAAAATTTGTGAAAAGGTATAATAAATGCCTGTATCTTCAAGGTGATTACATGGAAAAGTAACCAAAAGTGTAAGTAACCTTCAGTAATAATCTTATTTTCAAATATTTTCATTTGTTTTTTATTCATGACTTATCAGAAATGGAAAAATGAGGAAGAGAATTTCTCTATGGGCCGGCGGGAAATAAGTTCGAGGAGCGTGTTTGTAAACTTGATAACTCATAAAAATTTTCCTATTTTTTCCAGTTAAGATGCCATAAAGTAAAGATCAAAGTACAAGTTATTTTATGGTTCTAGTACAAAAGTGGGTGCGTCTTGTTTCAGGCTCTACTTTTGGAACCTTAATGGTAATGATAAATTGATCATGTTTTAAGATACAATTTCAACAATCCACGCCATTGTGACTTTTTTTGGCAAATATTTCTTTTGTCAATGAAATTTATTGGCAAGTTAACAAATGCAACTTGTACTAAAATGAGTACTCAAAATCTACAATTTTATTGTCCCTTTTCGTGAGTCTTGAATTCTTTGGATTACCGCAACTCTATCCAGAAAAGTGTCGGAAAAAAATTATGGTAAATCCTACAAAACTGCGACTGGGTGATATTTTTTGCGAAACTTGATGTCAATGCTGTTTATTGGCGAGTAAGCAACTCAACTTCTATAGAGCTGGGTTGCCAGAATCTCCCTATTTTGTTTCCATTTTTTGGTAAATGAAGCAAATCCAGGCTACAGCTGAATTTGGCTATTTTTTTTTCGCCAAGTATGTTGCCAAACATCCAAACCAAGTATGACGATTGGTCGCCAAATTTGACAATGGAAAACTGCAGCCCGGATTCACTTCATTAGCCACAGTTTCTTTGGATTACTCAAAATTATGTCCAATGTTTACTACGCCAATAATAGAGGTAACCTGTAGCTTTGCTGAAACCTACTTTACCGGAAGAATTTGCAGAAGTAGGTATACAAGAATTCATTATAGAAAAGGTATTGCAAAGATTTTAAGGGTAATCTAAAGAAACCAAGCCTTACGCCAAAAATGCCAATAAAATAGTGGATTCTGGGAACCTAGTACCAGAGAAGTTGAATTGCTTACTCGCCAATAAACGGCATCGGCAACACCAAATTTCACCAATAATGTAGCCCAGGCCCGGTTTCTTTGGATTTACCGATTTTAAATATGAATATTGTTTTTAAAATGCGATAGTAAAAGAATTATCTAGTAGGTATTAGAAACTTGAGCAAAATATGGTGTGAATAAACCATGCTATTCATACTTTTGAGCTAATTCCTCCGTATTACTACAAGGCTGGACAGCTTTAAGAGCTTCCGAAGCTTTTATAAGTCTGTCTAATGCAGCCATGGTAAATTTATTTTGACAGTAGTTGAAGGAAAATTTTTAATTTCTCATATTTATCTTAAACTTTATGTCTCAAACAGCTCAGAAATTATTCAACTTAAACACGAGGTAAAAGATACTGTTGAACGGTAATCGAAAATGCGGCATTCCTTCATTTAATATAAGCTTTCGAACACTTATTTCAAACTTTCTACGGATCCAAACAAAATATAATAATATAAACACAGTTATCATTGGGAAACATGCTTGAGTTGAAGTGACTATTGCTGCTATTGCCGACTTGAGAGTTCCCACCTTAGTACCCCCTCTGTATACAAAATAATCTCAATAATTTCTGCTATTAACAATCCTTTTTGCCGCAAATTCTTTGGTAATTTGGGTCTAAAAAATACAAAAATATTCTCTATGACTCTTTTGTTGTTAAATAGTTTAAATAAGGAAGCTTCTTCTGTACTGAAGTATTTCAACTGCCTAATGTAATTGTCTGTGACCGTGACTCGATGGAGAACCAGTTTCCGGTTTTTCTTTCATTTTGATGGATGTCGTCTGCTCAAGCTCAAACGCCTCTTGTTTATGTTTGTGTTAGATTAGAATGTCAACATAACATCAAATAATGAGTTTTTTTCTGATTAATTTATAGTTTTTGAAACGTGTGTGGCACTACCTGCATGATGTTATCAAAATCTGTTGTGAGAAAATATTCAAATATAATTTACTAAACCTTAAATTAATTTAATCATTGGCTGAGACTTAAACATGCAATATTTTTTCAGATGACCAACAAAAGAAATCCACCTGTGTTAGGTGCCTGGACGTTTTTTGCTTCAGCTCATGCTATAGATGTGTGTGGTATAAATGGACTTCCTTTGACTCCTAACTCAATTCGGATCCTTGGTAGATTTCAAAAGCTAAAATTGCTTATGCATAAAAATCTGTGTTCTTATTTAGATATTCAGAGAGGAAAGCATGGTAAGAGAAGTATTTTATTTTAGGTGTCTAAAAAGTGCAAAATTATTGATAAACACTTCAAAACCTTTAAAAGGTATTAAAGTTGGGTACTTATGCATTAGCCAGGGGCAAGCGAAACATTTCCGAATAATGTAGAATGAATTAAGGAACTCGATGTTCCAACGGTCGCCTCCTGCAAAAGGACATCTGCCTCTGGCGCATTCGTTTCGTTTTCCGTTGACTGTTTTGTCATTCGCTTTGCTTGGCGAGTGTTTGGTTCACAATTGGCGACATTTGCGCCCGGCTAACAGATAAGTACCTAATGTTGTATAGCATGTTATGAGAAATTTAGTATTTTATCTTACAAACCTATAAATATCAATATCTGCTGAGTTTCATTTATTGCATTGTAGACATATAAGTGAAATCACTTAGGTCCAAAATTAGAATCTTAAAATACATGGATTTTAGTTTTGCCTATAAGTTTGTTCTGTAAACTTAGTGAAAACACGAGTAAAATTCTATCCAAGTACTACTGGTTTAAAGGACTTCAACCAGCAAGCTTAAGACCAATATTTTTCTGGATATTGGAAAGAAGATATTTATAATGGTGCCGTGGTGGCGGTTATATGAGCCCTTGGTGCTGCATAACAAACAAGTTCATTGGCAGTTAGTACTGAAGCTTGCATATATTGATGCAGCCAGGGCTTAAATTGCACCGGAGCACACCGGAGAGGAGCTCCGGTACTTCTTGGTTTTTAGTGAATATTTACTGATATTTATTTATTAATCAGTAAATATTTGTAATGCTGAAATAGTATCGCTCCGGTACTTCTTTGGTTAGAATTTAAGCCCTGGATGCAGCTGTTTTGAATAACTAAAATGTGTTTTCCTTTCTTATAATCCTCTCTTGCTCTTGAAAACTGTATAATTAAACAATAGTGGTGTAGCGGTGGATCGTAGCTAAAATTATAGAGAGTGCTGAACCATTTGCAAAGTTGAACTGGCTAGTTATTTAGCAATACTATGCCTATTTCATAGCTATATCCAGTTCTTTGGAGTGCTTCAAACCCAGTACACACGACCTTACAGATTTACCTCCTAAAAAGTTTAAAAACTAGATAAAGCTCTTTCAATTTGAATTTCATTAATTTGTCTCATTTTTAAAAATGATTTTTGGTTCTTACGTATTATCCCATTGACTGTTCAGCTACCGTCCGATTCAGTGGCACAGTCTATGAGATTCTGTAACGTTATGCGGATATAACGACGTGGTAGGCAGAATGATATGCAAGTACCTGATTTTTTAAGTAGTATTAGTCTCAGAAACATGTGTAAAATTATAAATATTGTTTATAGGTATACATATTTTTATTGCTTTTTTAATTGTATAATTGAAGGGAAAATTTTATTGAATCAATCTTTTTCCAAACATGTATTTTCTTTTCTTAGAAAGAGTGATGGTAGTAAGTGAACATTACCAAGAAAATTTACAAAATACTTCAATTGATTTAAAAAAGTAAGTTTTTTTCCTAGTATTTCTTTTTTATTTAGGAATTTGAGAAATGCAATTCAATAAGTCAAATACATAATTTATTTTTGAACTGGTTTTCTAAAGTATTAAAAATATATGTTAGCCCAGTCAAATGGGGTTTTTTTCAAAACTTTCATATAGAAGTTTTTTTTTCGACGGTTTTATATGTTTTCGAGGTCGCTGATTACGAATATGAAGTTTGCTGCCACGTGGGAGGTCGGCTTCATATCGAAAATCGCAAAAAATCGCAAAATTTTTGCTCTTTTTTCGATCTTTTGCTTATACATCAAAAACTATAAGTTTCTCGAAGATAATCTCAATTATAAAGTTGAAGTAAACACAATTTCCTACAAAATGCAATACTCATCATTGATTTTCTGAAGAGTGGTTCTGCCGCTAGAGCGCGCTGAAAAACAGCGATTTTTTGGCCTTTCCGCAAAAAAATGAAAAGCGCGCGCTTCTACACTCTACAAAAGGAAAACTATTCACGTTACCAACAAAACTTTTATACCACGTGAAAGAGAATTTAATTGCCTAAAAATAACTTACCTTACATTATTATTTTTTGAGAATGGGGGAGGGAGCGAAGCAAAGATCGGAAATAAAACTTTCGCGCCTTACAGCTAAAACGAACTCTCGCAGTTGTTAATTTCCAATCTGCGCTTTAATTCCGGTATATTACCAATAAAATTGGTTGTTTTGGGTGAATTGATGACTAAGCATGTTTAAAAAAATAATTTTTTTTAATTTATTTATGAAATATTAGGTATTTTAGGCGAAATTTCAATATTTTTAAAAAAATCATAAATTAAACTATGGGAATTTTTTAATGAACGAATTTATAGGTTTTTTGCATTGCTAAATCCGAATTTCAAGTTCATTTTCATTTCAAAAGTCACCTTCACATCAAAAAATGCAAAAAATCTCAAATTTTTGCTCTTTGGTTCAGTTTTTCACCGATTTTCTCAAAAAATTATTAGTTTTTCGAAATATTACAGTACACCAAATTAAAGTACGTAAAATTTGCTATAAGATTCACTGGTTTGTTTTTATTTCGCAAGAAGCGGTGTACGCTTTAGAGAGTTCTGAAGAAAAATGATTTTCTTTTTTCTGTGTAAAGTCAAGAAACAGCTGTAATTCAGCGCGCTCTAGCGTCAATTCCTCTAATTATAAAATGAAAGTTGAGTAGTGCATTTTGTAGGAAATTAAATGTACTTTCCTATGGTATAAAATATGTGTCTGTTACGTGTATATATTTAGAGCTGTAGTGGGGGAAAGCAAGCGCTCTTCACTTTTTTTGTAGAAAAGAAAAAAAATCGCTGCTCTTTAAAACCCTCTAAAGCGTACACCGCTCTTTGTAAAATAAAAACGAACCAGTGTATCTTATAGCAAATTTTATGTACTTTAATTTGGTGTACTGTTATTTTTCGAAAAACGAATAATTTTTTGAGAAAATCGATGAAAAACCGAACCAAAGAGCGAAAATTTGAGATTTTTTGCATTTTTTGATGTGAAGATGACTTTTGAAATGAAAATGAACTTGAAATTCGGATTCAGCAATGCAATAAACCTATAAATTCGTTCATTAAAAAATTACCATAATTTAATTTATCATTTTTTTAAAAATATTGAATTTTCGCCTAAAATACCTAATATTTCATAAATAAATTTAAAAAATTATTTTTTTAAACATGCTTAGTCATCAATTCACCCAAAACAACCAATTTTATTGGTAATATACCGGAATTAAAGCGCAGATTTGAAATTAACAACTGCGAGAGTTCATTTTAGCTGTAAGGCGCGAAAGTTTTATTTCCGATCTTTGCTTCGCTCCCTCCCCCATTCTCAAAAAATAATAATGTAAGGTAGGTTATTTTTAAGCAATTAAATTCTCTTTCACGTGGTATAAAAGTTTTGTTGGTAACGTGAATAGTTTTCCTTTTGTAGAGGGTAGAAGCGCGCGCTTTTCATTTTTTTACGGAAAGGCCAAAAAATCGCTGTTTTTCAGCGCGCTCTAGCGGCAGAACCACTCTTCAGAAAATCAATGTTGAGTAGTGCATTTTGTAGGAAATTTTGTTTACTTCAACTTTATATTTGAGGTTATCTTCGAGAAACTTATAGTTTTTGATGTATAAGCAAAAGATCGAAAAAAGAGCAAAAATTTTGCGATTTTTTGCGATTTTCGATATGAAGCCGACCTCCCACGTGGCAGCAAACTTCATATTCGTAATCAGCGACCTCGAAAACATATAAAACCGTCGAAAAAAAAACTTCTATATGAAAGTTTTGAAAACGTCACTTTTGAACCCCATTTGACTGGGCTATGTGTACTAAGTAAAACATTGAAAATGTAAAAAAAATATTTACATATTCAATTTTTTTTTCAGTTATAAGACAATAGGAAACCTGATGTATGAAATTTTAGATGCTCTGACTTATTTACATGTGAATGGAATCACTCATCGCTGTTTTTCACCTAATTGTATTAGAATTGATTCAGAGGTAACATAATCCCCTTTTGAAATTTTAATACTTTATCCAAGAAATATAATTTTAAAACCATAAAATAACCTGTTGTAATTTTAGATAAACTTCTAAAGCCTTTTTATAGTTTTTGGTATTTATTCAGGAAACAAAACAATAAGTATTGTATTTTAAAATTGAAAACTGTCTACAGAACTGTAGAAAGCACTCAGGGGGTATTTTTCACAGCAGCAACAACGAGCTCGCTCCACTGTAAGGGGACGTCCATAAATTACGTGAGGTCAAAAGGGGGGAGGGGGGTCCAGGAAAATCTCGCCAGGGGGAGGGGGGAGTCAATTAAAATCTCACGTCAACTTTTAGTTTAGAAAATATACGTTTTTTCTTTAATATTTTAGCACAAGTTTAGAAAAAATGCTCAGATTAGTCAAAACAGCAAATCATTAACCAGTCCGTCGTGATAATTACAAGTTAGAACCATGTTCTCGATTTCAAAGTGTTTTTGTATCAAAATTTTGCAATCTGGATGGTAATTTTTATGCCAATAAAACAAAACTAGTGTTTGAGAAAATCTCACGTGGGGGGGAGGGGGGTCCAGCAAAATCTCACTAAATCTCACCAAGGGGGGAGGGGGGGTCCAAATTTTGGAAAAAACACCTCTTGTAATTTATGGATGTCCGTCCCCTAAAGCTGTTGGAGTTAGCTCGTTGCTGCTGCTAGCACCTCAATTCAGAATCACCTAGGAAAGTGAGTTGGAGGTAGAAATAAAATTCCAATGTCAATTTACCATGCTTTTACTTATAAAAACTAGGTAACACTTTTGTCCTTAAGAGGTCATCTTCAAAATGTGAGAATAACAAATTTTTATTATTAATATTTTGATTGATCAGAATGTTAAAACTAAATGTGACCACATTAAGCAGGATAGATATTAGACTACTCACATTAAAAAACTGTTAAAAACTAAATAATTACATGAAATTAAAATATCCTTTCATGTTATTTAAAAATTGTTACTGAAAATAAGTGTCTTGTTTAATTTACTTTTTCTATTTTCTTTAGGGTCATGTTAAGCTATCTAATTTTGGATTGTATTACATGACTGAAGGAGGATCCATTGTATCTTTTCCAATTGGGTAATCACATGAATTTATGTATATTTCAGTGATCTTATTATTAAGTTATGATATTTCATTTGAATTTTAATTTAGCTAAAATGTACCAGCTACAGGTTCATTATTGGCTGTGAACAAATAGCATTTAATTTGAAATAATTAAATACCATAAAAGTGGATCATCTCAAGAAACCTTGTTAAATTTCTATTTTTAACTTTCAGAGTTCCTAAATATATGGCCCCTGAAATCCTTGCTCATGGCTCTTGTAACCATTCTTCCTCCCCTAAGTGTGATATATGGTCAATTGGAATAATTTTGCTTGAAATTGTAATGGTATGTACTATTTTTGTTAGTGAGAAATTTCTCAATATTCAGAAAAATACTAAATTTTAAGTTAAGTTTGTTGGCATTTTGGGATTACAGTTCATTTTAATCGTGGCCTTTCATTCTTGTTATTATGCCTTGTTCACCTCATTTCTACATAATTGATGTTCTTGAAGATCAGTTTTATCACAAATATAGATTTCAAGAAGTTATTATCAAAGTAGCGAACTTGGTGTTAAATTTAGAGTAAACAAACAGTTACATATTTCACAGAATAGGACAATTCTTTTTCCCTTTATTCTGTGACTAAAGGCTCATTAAAACTTTTCACTTTTGATGTTCATCTTGGAATCTAAAGTGACAAGTGTTTAAATTGTCTTTTCACGCTTCACAGAGTGCAAATGGGCTTTAATCAAAGCTTTGTCGTGTGTAAATGACCTTTAAAATTGCTTTTCTTCTTACTCGTAAGTTGGTTGCAACAAACTGATTATTTTTATTTCTTGAAATATTTCTTTATTTAGTTTTGAAATTGTTCAATAAATTTTAGAACACCATGTCAGATTGCATGCTTGTTAATTGTAATATAAGCGACTGAAAACATTTTTTTAAATCTTTTAACAGGAAAGTATGATATTCGATGGGTTTTCCCTCAGTGATACCATAAAAGAAATTATTTTACTCCTGAAACTTGGTATGTTTTATTTCTTTTTGAATTATTTTGCTCTGTGTAACTACATGTTTGATGTACAATAAAACCTCTTTACAACGACCCCTTGATATAGCAACCCCCTACATTACAACGACAGGTAATAATAATAAAAAAATGATTTTATTATGATGATAATCTTATTTGTTATAACATATTTTCTTGAAAACAACTGTATATTGTTGGTCCCAGAAGGGGTTGCTCTATCAAGGTTCTACTGTATTACCTACTTGGAAATTTTTAACATGTCCAAACTATAGATATTCAGATGTATAATTAACTACACATTTAAGACATTTTAAGAAACTACATTTTTTTTTACTGTCAGATAATGGACGGGATGTCGTCTCATCTCTTTTAAAATATTTCAAGTCATCAGTTAGCTATGAGGTAAACTTTTCTGTTTTGATTTTCAGCATATATTTCTTGAGTTTCACTGATTATTTGGTTGTAATGTTAAGTATTGAAAACTATGAAAAATCCTACATTTATTTCCATAGAATATTCCTGCTGCTGTTCAGTCATTCATTGAAGCATGCCTGAGTCCTGTACCTAGTAAAAGGTAAACTCAATATTATTTTATGCTAGTATTCTCTTTGCTACTTTTGGCTTTACTTGGATACCAGGATATTATCCCCTGTGTATGTGCCACTGGCAAAAAAGTATTCTTATTAATGTAGTAACCTCTTACAATGCAATTTACTTTATATTGTTACAGTAAACTCTCACTTGAGCAATCCCTTCAATATTACAACCCTTTCTTTACAACAACTAGCAATAAAAGTACCAATTGTTTATCATAGGAGTAGTCATTGACTTTTCAAGTTCTTTATAACAACTGTATATTGTTGCTTCAAGAAGAGGTTGCTCTATTAAGGTTTGACTGTATATTCCTATTTTCCACTTCCCGCAAAACTGGTTTCATTTAGAAAATTTAAATACAGTAAAATTGACTGGGATCATGATCTGAAACCTAGTTGATATTTATTGACAAGAAAATCAAGAAGTGTATCCACTTTCATACAGTTTGCATGATCATAAAGTACTCTGATGATTTCAGACCAGAAGCTCACCAGTTGCTGCTTCATAGTTTTTTGGAAGATAATAAGTGTGTGAAGAGAGAAGAGATTTCACTTGCCCCTTTAATATTCTTGTCCACGCAGCTACGATGCAAAGAATCTCAGAAAAGTAGTAAAAATGACCTTAAAATAGGTTAGTGCTTTTCCATTTGATTTGGGATGAAGGGAGCAGGATTTTGAAAATTTGCCTATTTTCAAATGTTGCATCAATTTCCAGAAGATCACCTGTCTAAGAGGCCTCTACAAGAAATATATTATTTGTGGCAGTTGGCTGGTGGAGATTTGGAAGCTGAGCTGCGAAGACAAGAACTCATAAAAGCCAAACCTCCTATAGTTACTATGTCAAAGTAATTATTTTTTCTTACTTATAATTTTGTTTACTCTACTGGGTATTTCAACATGCCTTCCTATACTCTGCATAAAAAGATTCCTTGCATGGAGTGTCATAAAACCCAAAACAACCAAACCAAACCAACCTTGCATGGAGTGCACATAACCAAAGAACTGCACCTGTATGCTGACATTTACACTTCAAAAAATGCAACGCCATATCTATTTAACTCTTAATTATTTCATTCCACGGTGCGTGCATGCATGCTCAATGGAAATCCCTATAAATCTTAGTGTGCAAACATGTCCAATCTGTTCAGATTTTCGGTGGTCTTGTTGAAACATCCCATATTAATTCTAGTAAAAATTATATGCTGGGTCTTAAAATTTTGCTAAATAAGAAAAAAAAATTATGTACTGACGTATTATCCCATCGACCATTCAGCGGCCATCAAATTCTGTGGTACAGCTACAGAACAATAAATGTCTTTGTTAACACTTCAAATTTAGCAACACGGTCGACAGGATAATACATAAGAACCTTTTATCTATCATTAATTTATCATATTTAAACCCCTTGTATCTGAAAAGAATAGTTTGTATTAAAAAACAATGACAGCTACTGTTTTTTAGAATCATTTGTGGGGAAGGAGAAGAGTTTGGCTATGAAAAGGACCTTGCTTTTCTGTTGGATGACTCTGTATCAGTATTACCATTAGAACCATTAAGGCATGTCAGTACAGGTTTCTTCTATTTTGGAAATTTTTCAATTTAATTATCAATATTTACTCATCACTATTGAAATTTCAGCGCTTAAGAGATGTTGACTTGGACATATACTATCCTTTGATTGAGTATTCGTAAGTTTTATTTTTGAGTCATTTTTCATAATACAGATCCTAGACAGGGTGCCCACTTGTATTGATGATTAATAGCTAAGTTCTAAACATGATTTTGATTCCAAAGAGGTTCAGAATTATGTTTGAAGAATATTTTGTCATAAATAAATCAGCGTGTATAATGGGATTCAAAATTTCATATTTTATATTACTTTAAATGTTTATCAAAAGTATTCCTTTAAGTAGCTGGTCATTTAATAGCTATTAGTCATTTTTAGAAGTGTACAATGTGTGTATAATATTCCAATTAATATGCGTAATTCCTTTGATCCCATTTAATTTTTATTCTTATATCAGCTGAAGAATAAAAAGAGGAACCCTTAATTAAATAGAAATGCTTGGGATTAAATATAGAGTTTAAAATTTATTGACTTTAAAATACTGTAATTTTGGGTAACTAATCAGCCCATTTGTGTTTAAAAGTTGAAAATTAACCTCTTCAACCTACTTGTTAGAAATTTATTTTTCTCTAACTGTGCAAAAAAGCTTGAATTAACATGAGATCCTTGCTCTTTTCCTTTTAATCTACGTCATTTCTAAAATTTCTTATTCTTAGAATTATTTATATAAATGAAATTATTTGTTTATTATTTTTATTTCATCATTGAAATTGATGCTCATAGAAATTCAATTTTAGTTTAAATGGGATTGCTCCTTCTACATTCCTTACCACTCTTAAAGAAACTGCTAAATTACCTCTAATAATCAAAGAAAAAGATGTAGAATATCAGGTAATGTTTTGTATAATTTTTAATTAAAAATCTTTTTTTTTAACCTGAAGATTGTTACAAAATTTATAATCTAATTTACACTTTTTTACTACCTCTATAGTTGCATCGCATTATTTTGTTTAAAAGGCTGCTTGAAGCTTATCCTTATAAAAGAGCTCAGATATTCCAAGAAGCGAAAATTGATATACCTCCTCTATATCGATCTTTAGTCTGGGCTGCTCTTCTTGAAATAGAGGTGAGTACTTGAATAAGTTTTAATTATGAATTAATAGAAAAATATTTATCACTAAATAGCATTAAACATCAAAACGCACAGTAATATACTGGCTTTGGCTTTCCAAGCTCTTAAGTATCCAAGTCCTAGAGTTTTTTTACCAAAGAAATAAAAAATACACCCTCTGTTCTATTATTATTTTAGCATAATATAAGTAGGGTTTTATTTTTGTATTTTAAAAATTATAGTTATCTTCTCAGCATTGAAAGTTTTTATTTTATGATGTTACAGGGGGATATAGAAGCTGTTTACAATAGCATCGATAAAGAGACACCAACTCTTACTGACAGACAGGTATAATTATCAGAATGAATTCAAGATTTGTTGAAACAACATTATCTTAATTGTTAATTCTATATTTTAGATTGAAGTTGATATTCCTCGATGTCATCAATATGATGAACTACTGTCCTCTCCAGTCGGACATTTGAAATTCAAAAGAATATTAAAAGCTTGGGTAGTTAGTCATCCACAATATGTTTACTGGCAAGGCTTGGACTCTTTGTGTGCTCCTTTTCTTTCCTTGAATTTCAATAATGAGGGTAAATTTTTACACATTTATTAATTAGGTTTTGGGGACATTTTATGTATTTCCGTAGAATAGTACATCATCAAAGAATAAATCTTCATTATTTTATTGACCTCTAGTCATTCAGGTTTAACAGAATGTATAAAGATATACTTATTAATTTTGAAGTATTTTCTTTAAAGATCAAAGTTTTCTGTTTGTAATAAAAACTCAAGTTTACTACTATACTTTTGATATTTATGTATTTAAAAAAATAATTTCATAAAGGTTTCAATTTTTCTTTTTAGCTCTAGGGTATGCCTGCTTATCAGCTTTCATTCCAAAGTATCTACATAACTTCTTTTTGAAAGATAATTCTGCTGTTATTCAAGGTAGTTTTATTCTAATCAAATGCCATCTTTTGTTGGATCTCTGTTATTAACCATGCATCAAATTTACTAGCCATAATCTTATAATTTTCTTATCTTGTATTTATTTTTTGCAGAATATCTGGCCAAGTTTTCCCATTTAATAGCTTTCCATGATCCAGATTTGACTAATCATTTGGACAACATAGGGTTCATTCCAGAGG
Source organism: Tetragnatha montana (assembly GCA_963680715.1). NCBI lineage: Eukaryota > Metazoa > Arthropoda > Arachnida > Araneae > Tetragnathidae > Tetragnatha > Tetragnatha montana. The sequence continues at coordinate 46,932,802 of OY796679.1, read as the reverse complement.
TATGTTGAGTTACTTGATGAATATTGATACATGTCATTTTTCATGATTTTAATAAGTAATGAATAAAAAAATCATTAGAACATTTGACATACACCATAAGTGTAGTCTGGGCTCATATAGGTTGCAATGCAATATTTATTTTGAATTTTTAAGTGTATGGTTGTATTGGACTGAAGTATACACTTCTAGATTTTAAAAATTATTAAACCATTAATTTTACCAATCATAAAAAAGATTGCAACCAAATAGATAAAGTAATTTGATTAATCAATGTTTGGCCATGAGTACAAAGTTTTATTTAATTCTTTTGTTTTGCTAGTCAAAAGTACCTTATCAAGTCTTACTTTTGTTTCAGCTTTATGCAATACCTTGGTTTCTGACTATGTATACTCGTAAGTTATTACTTGGTATTTCTTCATAAAATGCATTTAAGTGAAATATGCATATAGTAGGCTATATTAATAAATAATGCCTAGTTTAGTTTTGAAGTGCTAAACCCATAATTCCTTTCAAGTGCCTTCTAAACTTTTCAAAGTTATCAAAAATTTTGTTCTAGTCTGTAGGATTATACTATTTTAAGTGTTTTATTTTTGCTATTTATTAAAATTATTCCTGGTGGCGAAATTGAGTACAGTTAATTGTTATAGCCCAATTGATTTGCCAGTTCTACTTATTATTTAAAATCATGTTAGTTTTAAAGTTCTTTGTGTAACCTACAAAATGTCTTTGGGGAATGTCTATATTCTGACTGAATGTCTATATTCAGTCAGAATATAGACATTCCCCAAATCATAAATATAATAATAGCATAGTAATTGATAAATATTTTTATGAGCTGCTTAATATTTGTTGGGCCTTTTTAGTACCATTTTAAATATCATACAAGAATGAACAATTCCTTATAACTTTTATTCTTTACTAAAATGTTTTACAAAAGATATAATCTGAGTCTAAAATAGGGTGGGTTGCCCAGTGAATGAACACTCCCAGTGAATGAACACATGGTCGTATAATCTCAATTATTAAGCTATTTGAACTCTGTAAAGACTATTACTAAAATTCAGTAGTTGCAATGAGACCTCCTAGAGGCCAGGCAATCGTTGATTTAACCGTATATTCCGATTTCAGTCTGTGTAAATTTTTTTACTAATACTCGAGCTTCAGGCCCATGAAAAAGTCTCCGGTAAGTTAAGATTTGACTTGATTCATTCATATTTTTCTAACTTATAATTGCGCTTATTATGGTTTTTGTTGTTTTTCATCAAATGTTAAAGACTTAATCTTTGATATGGCATAATTCAGAAAGCTGTACTTTTGAAATTGCGATAGATAAGGGGGTGTTCACTTACTGGAAGTTCAAACTGAGATTTCCCAGTGAATGAACAGGTGTTCATTTACTGGGGAAAATGCATATTTCGTAAAACCTCACGATTATAGTTTTATTTGATACATAATGATGTAAGCTAAACTATGTAAAAATGCGCAATGATTAAAATTGTGTCCTTCCAGTAAATGAACGGGGTATGTTGATAAGAAAGTACAAGTGTTCACATTCTGGAAAGAGTAGTTAAACTAAGATTTACCAGTAAATGAACAACCTTCGTACTCTGGGAAACTGCTTATCTCGTGAACCAAAAGACCTATAGGCTTATTTGACGGCTTAAACTAGGACTAGGTTATAATAAAGATCAGTATTGTCTTTCCATAGAATAAGTTTTTGATTTAAAAGTCTAGGTTTATACAAGGTGTATCATTATGAATGGGAAAACTTCTAGGGGAGGTAGACATAATAAGGGTTCAGAATTGCATAGGAACCCATGGTCCCAAACGACAGGTATGGACGTATAAAAGGGGGGATTAGAGGGTCCAGACCCCCCTTATGTCAGCCAAACAAAAAGGTCCCTGTCCGAAATAACCAAAAAATGAGTGAAAATACAACTTTTTGGATCAAATTTTCTGGGAGAGGACCCAGACACCCCTCTTTTGCTTGAGGGCATGTATTAACCACAAAAATTTGTGATTAAGTTCACAAAAGTTCACATTTGCCCTACATTTTACTCGGAAAGGGAAAACTATTATGAACATTTTGGGTTCCAGAATCCCTTCAAAACAGTTTAGTAATGGCTCCTTTGGTCCTGAGGTCTTATAGGTTTTGCCCCCCCTCCCAATCAAAAAAGTTGAACTTACGCCTATGATACTCCATTTTGTCCCCCCTCGTGATAAAGGTTATCCTAAGCTTTTATAACCCTTTGCTACGCTCAGAGGGAATTTCAAGGTATACAACCCCTCTTTCGAAACCTTAAACTTTAAATTTTTCCCCATAGAAAACGACCAACCAAAGTTACTCCTTAATGAAAAAGTGGGTAAATAGGGTTCGGGGGTCCTCCTTCAAAAATGTTTAAATTTTAGTATGCTAAAAAGTCTTCTATATAGCTACTTTTTAGGGTTGTCAGGGAGCTTCTCGGGCCGCATGTGGCCCGCCAGTTGGAAAACCCTGTTTTAGATACACTTTCATTGCCCATTGCGACCCCTGAAAGAAGTTTTTTGAACCCCCCCCCCTTGTAAAAGCTATAGCTACGTCCGTGCTAGAAGGTATTGATTATTAATTGTGTTAAGATGGCATATACAATTAGTATAACGTGTCGCAATCGATGTCTGGCAAAAATTGCACCCACCTAATCCTAAGTACCTTTTTTGTGTATGTGCGTGCGTGTGTGTGTGTGTGTATTGAAGAAATTTTAGAGTTCTTAGTAAAACATTTTCTATTTTATGTAACGCAGGCTGATCAGTTGAAAAAAATCATGGTATTTTTCAGTGTTCATTTACTGGAAGACACTGTTCATACTTAGGGCAAACTTTGTTCATTCACTGGGTCTATCGCACTTTTTTCACTCAAATCAGGATTCCTTCAAAACTATTGATTTCTGAGATCTGGAAATACTTCGATCATGTTGCCAAGAAAAAGCCAGTATGGAAACATACTTTATTTTTAGAAATTGACCGAGAAAAAGCCCTGAAAAAAATTTTTGAAGTGGGGAAATCGCAAACCCAAATGCTAAGTGTTCATTCACTGGGCGGTTCACCCTATGCTGTTTACTCCATTTTTATATGAGAATTGATAACCACTGTTTTTTTAGATGTTTTTCCCCTTCACAAGATCTTTTACCTGTGGGATACATTATTATTAGGGCATTCTTCTTTTCCTTTGTGCATTGGTGTAGCTATATTAAGGCAGTTACGAAACAACCTGCTATCATATGGTTTTAATGAATGCATACTTATGTTTTCTGATATGCCCGGTAAGATTTTGCTAACTTTCCTACTTCATTTTTATAATTTTTCCATTGTACTTGGAACAATGTTTTAAATGTCAGATTCATTTTTGAAGTGGTCATCATAATCTCTATCCTATATAATTTTGTAAAAAAATTCTGGAAGAAGTAAAAATAATTGAAATTTTTCAACACCTTACTCTAAATAATTGTAGCCTTCACATTTTAAAACTTTCTTTTCTAAACATTTTTCCTTTTTAGCTAACTTTATATTTATTTCTTTTAGAAATTGATATCCAAAGATGTGTTCAAGATTCTATTAAAATATTTTGCAGTACGCCAAAGAGTATAACTTTTCGAGCTCACGAGAAACCTGTTGAAAAAAATTTAAAGGCTATGAATTCAGATTCCTTTAATGAAGATCTTGTAAGTCATGTACTATGTAATTTTTTTTTTATTTTTTATTTGTAATGCAATTTGAAATACTATTACTTAGGGTTAAGTTCAATGGGAAATTTTCATTTATAAAAGATGGAGCTAATGTTCCTTTGGACTCTAAATTGCTTTTATAATTAATTGTATATCTACTGTAATGATTTAGTTTTTGATTTTTTTACTATTTTAGATGATGACGCCTATTTCCATCTCAGACCTAAAATCAGAAATGTGTGCTAGAATATCAGCTGAAGATCTTTTAGACTTGTTAGATCTTCTACCTGAATCTAAATCCAAACCAAGATCTCAAAGTATAAAATTGTTAGTCATAGATATTCGTCCATATGAGGAGTATCCTTTTTTATTAATTGTTAAGCAATAACATTACCCTCTTTCCAATTATTATAAATAGAAAGGTAATGGAACTAAAGATATTAATTTCTTTAAGTTAAATTTGATTCCTTCTATATTCAATAAATTTCAGAGTTAAGAAAAGTTCAACAACTATAATTTCTTGGATATTTTATTTTTGTTAGAATAAACCTGAATGAAAAAATTAATGAAATTGTACAGGAGTAACTTTGAATATAAAAGTAATTTTATTTATCCTAAATTTGAATAATTATATGTTGAAGTTATTTTACATGTTGATGAATAAGTAATAAATGATAAATTTTATTTTATTGGCAGTGCTGTAGTTTGAACAAAATATTTGGGGGACCCTTTTTTTTACAAGAAACCCTATATTTTGGGGGACTGCATCCCCCAATCTCAGCACTGTTTATTGATTGTTAATATATCTTAACTTATTATAATTTTTTTATATTCCTTAAATGTTTTAAGATTTTGTAAAGGAGCTCTAGAAAAGAGCATTAATGTGCCATTTACATCTGCATTTACACCCGATGGCACATTAGATAGCCCAAGTATTTGTTGTTACAAAGGAAAAATAATTATTATCATTGGTAGCTGCAAAGATAACCTATCATCACAGGTATGTATATAGTTAAGTAAAATTAAGAAAATGTTTTTGTTGAAATTCCTTTTTTGTTATTCCTTTATTACAAGTTTAATAATTAAAAAAATTTGATGAGTTTAATAATTCCTCTTTTTTACTCAGCTTCTGTTTTAAAAGTTAATTTTATTTAAAGCTATTGGTACTTTGGGATTAGCCAGGTGCAAATCTTTCCAATCAGACTATTGGGTAGATTTTATTATTTGCACACAAAAATTGAAAGAAAGAAACAATGGTAATTGTGATATTTTAATGGTGTTTTATTTTGATATTTGATTATTTTTAGAAATTTAGCATGAAACTTGACGCTTGCATCCGTTAATCCTAAAGTACCAAGCTATTTTTATTTTAAGTTTTTCAAAATTCACTTTTAAAATCCCCAATAACATCTCTTAAAATGAACTTCTTTTAATAAGATATGTTTCATATTTTCTATTACAAGTTGTAAAAAATGTACAAGTAGTAGTTACATTCTTAGAACCTCCTTTTTATGAGTACTAGAGATGATGGGCAAAAAACGAGTAGCAGTTAAAAAATAGCTGCTACAGGAAAAAAAATTAATGTAGCTGCTAAACGCACTTGAAGGCTCTCGATTGGTCAAAAAATAGCATCTATACTGCTACGCGCTGTCCAATGAGAATCTCCTAGATTTAGCAGTAGCAGATAACGAAGGAAACGACAGGAAAACACCATCATGTCCCCTGCTAAAATTTAGCAGCATTTGAAGACTCCCGATTGGTCAAAAAATAGCATCTATACTGCTACGCGCTGACCAATGAGAATCGCCTAGATTTAGCAGAAGCAGATAACGCGATCCTGTCCCTTATCAGTAGCATAGCAGCTGCTAAAAAAAGCACCTGTAACCTCAACCATAGAGAGTGCTAATCTGCTAAATTTTAGCAGCTACTTTTAGCTGTTATTTTTCCTTAACAAACGTAACTGCTAAATTTTCAAAAAATAGCAGATTTGCCCACCTCTAATGAGTACTACTGTGAATTTTTTATAGTAGTCCTGTAATTACTGTTAAGTATTGTTGTACTCCCTAAAGAATGTTATAATTATACTGTTAGTGGAAAGAGAGGTTAAGATTCATTTCTTGGTTGTACTCAAAAAAGAAAAAAATTCATTTAAAATAATAGTTCATAAACTTTAAGACTACTAAGCCAACATGAGCAGTTCTTTGTTATGTTGATTCTATATATTTTAATATTGTTTAAACATTAAACTTCAATCTATTATAAATGCTCAACGTAATTCTATTATTTATTTCAGTTTGCTACAAAATTAGTCAGATTAGGGTATAGCTATGTTTGCACCCTACATGGAGGAGTTGAAGTTCTAAGGAAAACTGGATTACTTGTCGCTAAGACAAGTGACAATTGAAAAGTACAAAGAAAAGATATGAACAGTAAAATAATTGTTATTACCTTGAACTGTTGAATATTTTAAGTGATCGAGCTGATCATAAAGAAGTTACAAATTTACTGGTTTTTGATATTTTTTTTTAAAAAATACCTTAAAGATTCAAGTTCAGTCTAATTATAAAAGTTATACATTTTACATTTTTTTAATTTCATTTGGCATAAAATGTAAATTATTCTGGTTAAAACTAATCAGACAAGGCTTTTGGCTATCAATTACATTCTATTTACAAAATGATTAATCTAGGATTTTTGAAAATTTGATATAAGGTATCAAATAATAAGACTGTATTGCTATATCCTAAAAGTCCTAAACAGCAATACTTTAATGAACATTTTTAAATTTCCTTTACAATTACAATATAATTTTTTCTGAACAAGACTTTTAATTCTTACTACCTTCTACACTATGTTCATATACATTTTTGAAAAACATTTTCAACTTCCATTTTGCTCCTGAAAGAAATGTAATTAGAATTTCAAAATAATTTTGCTACTAGTAGTTTGGTACATCCTTTACAGTCAATTTGTATAATATCTAGGGAAAAAAAACTTTCTTCCTCAGTATTGATTGTACCTAACTACCAGTAGTAAAATTATTTCAAAATTCTAACTACATTTTTTCAGGAGTAAAACAGTTAAAAAAAACAGCCCTCAAAGAATAAACTTAAGGAAGGTTGGTTCTTTTCATGAACAGCAATTAGCTCTTTTAGGGATAGCTAAAAATAATATATATATATTCAAAGTATTTAAAAGGTCAATCCAGGTTTTACTAAAAATGTTTATTGAAAACAGACAAATGAACAAAATATAAATTATATGCATTGTATTCAGAATTTGTACATTCTTAAGATTTTTCTCTGATTCTTAACTGATGATAATCAGGTCTAGCTTCTGGGGAGTGTCAGTATTTAATGATAAAAAAGAACTAAATTAGGGTAAAGATGTTACTTTTCCTAAGATTGCAACCTAGTTTCAATTGAAACATTCTTACAGAAAATTTATGTAGTAAAATAAACAAAAATTTTGTTTAAATTGCATTTTTGAAAATTTAATTCACAGATTGAGTGCAGTAACTATCTTTCTACCAAAGCAACCCTTTCCTGTTAAATATTGTTCATTTAAATTATTAGACTCAATTCACTTGCCCGACTGGTGTTGCCTGTTCCAATAATTCATGAGAAGAAAAGCTTTAGCATATTTGTACGCCAGTTTAAGCCGGTTGAAATGTGAAAGGAGTTAGCAATGAAATTTTGTCTGGGGACCAAGTTTGATACCAGCTTTTAGTTCAGTGTAGACTGTAATGAGTATTTTAACTATTGCTTGCTATCTTATTAAATCATAGCTTGCAATAAGCTGGTTGTACTGATATAAACTTTATTAAAGGTGGGTTGAGTTGAGTTGAAAGATCTGTCATAATAATGAAATTATTTCAAAAAATGATTATTCCCAATAATCTAAAAAAACTCCCAGAAGTTAATATCAGAGTAAGGCTTGTAATACTACCCAACATGTCCAACTGAGTATAAGTACAGAGTAAACTCTTAACTGTTAGTAAGTGCTATATTGGTAGTTAACTATATTCAAGACCTGATAAGATAGATCAGGGAAGAAACAATGTGAATTAAATTTTTTTCCAAAAATAGGTCAGTATATTGTATTTTTACACCAAACATGAAAACAATTGTTCAAAATATACATGTTACTGAGTATCTTTATTATATAAGTACTAAAGCCAGTTTGAGCATAATTATACCTTTGAAATTTTAAAACTTAAGTAAGTATATTAATATTAAACCATATGAGCCATAAAATTAATCTGCATTTTGTTTTAATGAAATTGGATAGCTTAAGAAATTCTGAATAAGAGTAACTCTGTATGTAAAAACTTGTATATTCAAAATAAACCGAGGAGAAAACAAGTTATTTTGGAGTCAAATCACTTTATGACAATTTAATATTAGGCAGAAAGTGACCTAGATCATTAAATAAATGTAGTACAATGGTAGTTGCTTTTTAACCATGCTGTTTTCATACAATACAGAATATATGAAATTTTAGATCAGTTGTGGGAAAGATAATTATGTACATAATATGTTTAAATATTTAAAACTCATTTCTTTTAAATGCACTTTTCTGATTTCTTAACAATGTTAGTTGTAAAATATTTTTATATTTAAAATAACAGTATACACAAGTCATAATGGCATGAAACAAATGGTAATTGTAAAGATAGTAAAGTTTAAAAACAAAATGCACATATTTCTACAGTTTTGATGAATTGATGAAAATGCACTTTTATTTTTCATGCAACAAATTATGCTCTTTTACAACTCAAATTTCTTATTCCAATTTTTTAAAAGTAATAATTGTATAGAATTTGTTAGATCAGGAGTTCTTGAATAAAATTTAACTTATAAAAGCAATCATGGAATAATATCCACTCGTGTGTACAAAGGAGAGCCTTAAATAACACAAAGCATTAATGCTAGCATATTGACTTCAACAATACATGTTATATATACAGAAATTTCGCAATCCAATAAAAAATTTACTTTTATAATAGCACAGAAAGAGTTTAGCTTTCAAAGCATGCCTCTTCGGACGGCTTTTACAAGATTATTAGGTGAGCACCACATGTCTGAAAATTTTCATCACATATTTTAAAAAAATTCAGGCATTCGCAAACAAGAGCATTACCCATATCATTATATCACATGACTAATGAATGCTAAATTAAACATTTTATAAATACTAAATATATTTAACATAATATACAAACTGAGAAGCTGAAAATTGTTTCTTTGTATAGGTTTGTAAAAACATCCAATGAAATAAACAATGGAAACTTATTCCTAAAAATAATTTATGTCAATATATATATTACATATTTCCATCTGCTATACATATATAAAAAATTACTTATGAATAAAATCTAACAGACGATGCTTATAGGTTCACTGAATGGGAGTCCAATGTTGGAAATAAAGGATTTGTTTTTTTTCTTCTGAAAACTAACGAGGAAATGTTTTCCCAAGTACAAATAATCATTCAAACACATAGTCCGCTGAACATTTCAGGCACATGATCTGAACCATATTACCTAATTAAAGAAATAATTAAGCCTTACGTCACACACCTTCATATTTTCAAATCTTCTTGAGCACCAAGGTTTGCCAAAGTTTTCTTAATTCTAAGAGCTGTTAGACGAGCTGCAGAATTATGATACCAACATTCTTTCATGACTTTTGAAATTACTCTCAATGACTAAAAAAGGAAGGTATTTACTTAAATTAGAGAAAGTTACCAAATCATTAAAATATTTTTTCAAACCTTGTCAGTATTTTTGGAATACAGGTAATATGTTAACTTTGTTGGGAGTTTTTCCCAACCCTTTATTACACTTGGCCAATACTTTATGGTTAAGAACAATTTGATAATAATTTGATTTAGAAGTTTTTATAGGCACAGCTGGTCATCTTTATTAAGTTATAAGCTACAAACACTTAATTATTGTAAAAGATCCAAGCATAATTGACAGTAAGGAGCAAGAAGGTGAATTTGTTTTTCAAAATTATTTAGCTTTTAGGCAGATACCGTCTAAGATTAAATAAATTAAGATAAATTAAAAAGTTATTAAGGTCACTGGAAAAGTTTGATAATAAAATACAAAGAACCATTTACCTCACAGGACTGCCATCTATTGGGCACAGGTGGTCTTTGTTTATCATAACATACTACTTTCTTCATTTCATCAATGCTAGGATCAGATGGTACCATATCATAATATGGTAGCTGATATTCTTCATGTATACCTAAGTAAAAACAATTGCACGCAAAATTAGTATTCATAGTAAAGGACATATATATGCATTAAGGACCTCATTCAGTACACCAACTTACTGATATTAAAATTTCCTCACTAAAAATAAGAGCACATATTAAGGAATCTAAATAAAAGCTTGAAACTATGAAAATACTTGCCTCCTATATCACACCTACGTCCTATCTCCCATAGAACTAAACCAAATGCATATATATCAGCTCTTTTGAATGAATCAAAATGGTTTGTGTTTATTGTTTCATCCAAAACTTCTGGTGCTAAATAACGCTTTGTTCCAACTCTTGGGTTTGGTGGAATGTCAACTGAATTGGATATAGAGTCAAATCTCACAGCTAAACCAAGATCAGCTATAGCACATGAGCCTTTATTTTTCACAAGTATGTTTTTGCTTTTTAAGTCTCTGTGAGCAATAGCAGGTTTTCCTAAAATAAGAAGATATGTTTCAATACCAAAATTCACACATTACAAATATTCAATGATAAAATAGGGGGAAATAAGATTTGTATTATCTTTTAATGAAAGGTAAATAAGTATACAATGAATTTTATTTATTCTGTTTGATCTGTTACCAATTAATATTTCCCCAAAAATATGATAAAATGAATGTAAGTTTACCTTGAGTTCCTAGAATCTCCATGTGTAAGTGGGCTAACCCATTAGCAATGGAGTAAGCCATTTTACACATTCCAACAGTATCTACAGTACATTTATTAAGATAATCAAACAATGATCCATTCTCATGGTAGTCAGTAATTAGCCATAACTGAGTCCATGTTCCATTATCTGAAAATACAAACAAATGTTAGTTTTAAAAAGGGGGAATTGCACCACAACAGTATATTTCTCTGCTACCAATTTTATGTCATTTATGGCAATGTTTTTGCACTGTAAACTGTTATCATATGTCTAATTAAGTGGAATGCATTTTAACATAGGTCTAGAAAAGGGGAAGAAAAACATCAAATATTAATAATTCAAGTAGCACTTTTCTATAAGTTTGAATTAACAATTTATAATAAAACTTAAAATATTATTTTATAATTTTATAAAAAAATGTTTATTTGTAAAAAGATACAACCATGAATTTTCCTTAAAATATGTAATTTTCATCAGCTACATTACTATTATTCATGAATGGAGTTGCCATGAGGATTTGAATTTACACTTTTTTGCAACGAGCAAACTCTTAAAACTGGACAACTTTATTTTACAGGTACGTTAAATTTAATTAAGGGTCACTGCAAAAAATATACTTAAAAATACCTTTGTTATCAGCAGCTATGAATCCCAAGATGTTACTATGTCGAAGCATAACAGTTTGGTAAATTTCAACTTCTCTAAACCACGATCGTTCATCTCGAGAAGAAAATATTTTCACTGCAACTGGTTGACCTCTCCATCGCCCTCTCCAAACTTCTCCAAAACGTCCTTTTCCAATTATTTCTACTAGCTGTATTTGCCTAGCTATACTCCGCTGAACAAGTAAGGGAAGGCCTAAAACAACAAAATTGTAACTTTAAGGAATATAGTAAATATTGAACCCTCAACTCAATTATAATGATGAATTCTCAAATTCACAAAAACCTACACAGGAAGAGAGGATTGTGGACAGTTCCAAAAGTCATTGAAGTAAAAATATTTAAAATAATAGCATGGTTATAGATTACAAGTTTCAAACAGTACAAAATAATTTATTCCCTTGTAAGAAATCTTATAAAAAGCAACCCTGGTGTTAACTGCTGTTCAAAAATAATGACTTGTCATTATTTAATGTTCGTAACTAAATACTTATTTATACAGAAAACAAATTTGCATGTATACCTGAACCAGAGCCAGATGTTGTCATATCTATCATATCTTTTATGGAATGATCAGGAGGAAGCATTGGCTCACAACTTTCTAAAGAGTTTTCATTGTCAACTTGATACCTCCGATGTTTTTGCTTCAGCTGCCATATTCCCCAGCCAATTACACCAGCAATACAAAACGCACATATTGGTGCCGCTACTACAAAAGCTAATTCTAGAGTACCTAATCTTGTGTCCTTATCAAGCATATCAGTACCTGTTAGAAAGGGGAGATTTAATTTTATCCTAAAATTATTTACACATCAACTTTCTTCAACAAATACAACTCAAATTTCTAGATTTGAAAATTATGAATTAAGAATATAATAGGGTTGATTAATACCCCAATTTATGCTACTTTGTTATGTGGGAATTTCTAGTAAACCTGCTTATGAAACTTAACAAGAAAGTTCATATGGAGTCTTGAAATAACTTAACATTACTTTTACCAGCAAGAAATCATAATTAAGGGACAAATAAAAAAATCAATGAAAATTTAAGATAGTAGATGATGATATTCTTAGAACCTTGGTCCACTACATTTTAATGAACTTCAATCAAATAAGAATTAAAGTCAATTTAACAGCCACCTTCTTTTGAGAGAAATTTGTTAACACACTGTTGATTACAGTGAGGGAAAACTAAATTGACCAGTGGAGAACTATAATATTCTTTCAATTGACCAAATATGTTCAGTGTATAGCTGTAGGTAAATTCAATTTTTTAAAAAATGACAAGAAAAGAAATCTAAGATAAAGTTAAGGTTATTAACCAACAAGCTAAGCATTAATTAATATAAGTATTGCATAAGTACAAAAGTTTGTAAAAACAAACATAATTTTTCTTTCAAATGAAAAGAACTTACCTATAATAGAAGTTGGTGGTGCAAGTGTGGGAGATAAATCCCGATTACAATAGTCATAACCATGGCAACATTTTATAACAAATTGGGTTTTAGATTGCATATTCTCAGAATGTTGACATAACATAGGATGTTCAGGAGGCTGCAAATCTTTTTTCGTGAAACATCTAAGAGTAAAAAAGTTTATAAACTTTTTTTTTATGAAAAAATAAGCTAAATAATATAGTATTAAAGTTGAAACAGCTACAAAAATTATTTAAATTCAATGTTGGTTAGCTTGCAAAGAATCTTTAAAAGTGTCATTAACAACTGATTAAATCAGCTAACATGAACTACAGCTGAGAAATTATTTGCTCTTTACTAAGTTTTGTTTAAAAACTAAGAAATAATAAATAAATAAATTCAATAAATAAATTAATAAAATATAAATTCAATTTATTAATGAAAAATAAAAATATAAAATTCAAATAATAAATGAAATATTTTCGATAGCACTGAACACGGCTGGCCAAATGGCAGCCCATCTTGAATGAGATATGAATTTACTGCTTACAAGATTCCTCACATTTTTACTATTAATACATATACAGTTTACTGAATGTTCATTTTGTATTTTTTTTCTTCTTTATACACTTTTAAACAAACAATTAGCCAGTGTCAGGCGCGTAGCCAGAGGGGGGGATTTGGGGATATATCCCCCGAAACTTGGAAATATCCTTTTTTTTTTACCATAGAAAACCACTAAAAATACCCCATATCCCCCTCCAAATTTTTTTTCTGGCTACGCCACTGGCCAGTGTTTCTCATTTGGGACCATTCTTATCTAGATAATCTTATTCTCTGCTAACATACTTTAAAAGTCAGTAGCTCACCATATTTCTTGCTGCATTCTGGGACATTCTCCTGCATTCTTTGTAAATTATTACAAATTTATAATTCAGAATCAGAACCCATAGTTAGGACATTAGAACATAGTTCTTTTAAGAACACAGTAGGCAAAAACCTCCATACCACCTTTTTTCTGGATTCCATCAGTTACGTCTAAAGTCAATAAAAGACGGTAAAAAAGTTAGAAACCGTTGTTAATTAATGCCCTTACAGTACTAGGAAATACACATTGAATTCAAATTAATAAAAGTATACTCTCAATAAGACAAAGTTGAAGGGGCGTTAAAAAATTTCAAGACTAAAAGTTTTCTTAATAACAAGAGATACTCCAAAAGTTAAAGGTAACAAAATATTGTGAATGGGCATGTCATATAAGACATTTACTACAAAAAACGTCTAACTTCCACTTGAATAATATTTTTAAAATACCTTTTTATTTGTAAAATAACAAAAAATATTTAATTAAAATAATTATTTTTAAATTAATTTTCAAAATTTAAAACTTTAATTAAAATTTAAATTATGCATTTATAATTTCTTTAAAAAATCAGCATAGTACTTTTTTTCAGATAGTAGTTTTAGAACTACTTTTTTGATTTGCAAAATAGCAGCAAAGTCATTTTTTTTTTACATTTTCTGATACTCAGTTCAGTTTAGAAACAATATGTTACTGAGCAATGAATATAAGTGGGGAAGAAAACAATTTGTTGTTAGGACAGATGTTATTTTTTATGTGCCCTTAGCATTCTTCAAAGTCATGCATCCATTCTTCCAAACAAAAAATTACACCTGGCCACATTGTAATTACAAAGTAGAAAAATTCATTAGGGTTGCGAAAAAAAACTTTGTAAAGACAAGGGTTTTAGGAAAAAATTTCGGAATTAATATTGAAGGAATATCTACCTAATCTCAAGGGGAAAATATTTTTTTGAGAAATAGAGGTTTTTGGCTTATTGAAGTTTATCATACCAAGAATATACTGTATTCCCTGATTTTATCTATGTCTATGAAGCGTGAAACATTTTTTAAAATTATTTTGGATTTTTGTTTTGTTATTACCATTAACACGATGCAACAATAATGCAAAATTGAAGATTTGGCTTAATATAAAAAGTAGGAATAAAAACAGAAAAAGCAATAAACTAAGAGTTAAATACTAAAGTAACTGTTTTTAAATGTACCTGTATGAGTGAGTGATGACTTCATTGTCATCCAAAGAAGTAGAGGTAAAGCACAGTCCATCAGTTTCACAAGTATGATTAGCAGCCTTTCCACATATATCACAATGACATTTTAAAGCTGATTGAGAAAAAATAACATTAAAATTAACCCATAAAATAAATTTAAATATCTTTCATGTCTTTAATTATACAGGGTGTCCCAAAAAAGACTGACACATTACATTTTAAAAATCAATAACTGAAAAACTAAAAAAGAAAAATGCGTGCTTTTTTGCATCCTACTCTAAAGACCAAATAATTTTATAACACAAGTTTTCGTAAATCATAGTTCAAAAATCCCCCAACAGGTGGCAGCTCTATTTTACATTATCTCCTATGGGAAGATTGATACTTTTACAACCTGTCGGGGGATTTGGGAACAATGATTTATGAAAATTTGTGTCATAAAATTCCTAAGTCTTCAGAGTATAGAATGCAAAAAAACGCGTATTTATCTTTTTTAGTTTTTTAATTAAAAATTTTTAAAATGTGTCAGTCTTTTTTGGGACACCCTGTATCAGAAGCACTGTTTCTACAACAGCAATGTGCAAAAAAATGAATAACACCTCTAAGTGCCTGAAGGTTAGCAGATAACAGCTTTAGAATTCCCTGATAATTAAGATTTTTAAGACAATTTAGGGAATTTCTCTGAATGGTATTTATTATCAAACTCAAAACTGTCAAAAAAAAAAAGTAAAATAAGTGTGAAATTTATACTTTTAGAAATATGAGCAATTAACTTCCTGATTAATAAGTCAATATTTGTGTTTAGTGTCACCAAGATAAATCATTAATATTAAATCATCCTGCCAGTTGAGTGTGAAGAAAAAAACTAATTCATAAAAAAATACTTCTTGTAGAAGAACAGGTAAAGGACTTAAATTTTGCCATTTTAATTATGTTTATGTCGAATTCCACTCCAAAAGAGGGCTTCTACTCCAGAAAATTTTAGCACATGAGACTTTTAAAAATAGGAATTCAACTCACTTTTAGACATCTGAGGCGTTTAGAAAGTTACCTCTTAAAGAGAGTAATCTAGGGCACAGCACCCCCCTAACTTGGCGAAATAGTAGTTGAAGAAAAATAATAGAGAAAGTGTAATTCAATACCTTCATTTAAATTTTTCCAAGTTAAAATTCACTAAAGTAGTTAATTTTTTTTAATCTAAAATAATAATAAAACATAAAAAACGGATAAATAATTTTAAAATCCATTCATAAATGAAAACTATTCCCTAAAATGATCATCCTAGGTGAGAACATCGCCTATAAATTAAAAGAACGCGTTCAGGATGAGACCACCGGAATCACACAAGCACCTAGCATAGTATAGTTGGTTTTCCTGCACAATAAGCCGGTGGCGACGGGAAGCCAACTTTACGACGAGGAGTTAGCCATAAAACTCGGTATCGGCATTAAAATCAGCGAACAAATTGGAAGTCTGGGAAAGCGTAAAGATAACAGAAAAAATTAAAAATAATAATAATAATAATAATAATTTTGAAAAAAAATCACAAAACATTTAAGAGATAGAAGAAAAACTGAGATAATTTTCGAAAATTTCCGAATTTAAAGATGATTATAAGTTTTCCAGATCTACATCGTTTATAAATTGTATACGGTACGAGTTTTCTTACATCATTTTCAAATTTCGCCATAGTACTTTTTTCCGTGAAGCACCTGTTGGGAAACCGGTGCGTAGTATGAAGCACACATATAAAACCTATTTAACAAACTTCAAGCATTCTTATAAACTGGCTGTAATGGATGGGGGGAAAGGTTTACACTCTTGAGCGAAATCTTTATGCTGCAAATGTTTTCATATTCAAATTTTTTTAAAAAAAGTGTAATCTACCAGATTAACTATTTTTAAAAAATTCAAAATTCAAACCAGTATTAAAAAGGATTTGCTTCAATATACAATATAGCTTAGCCAAGTACCTATACATTTCTAACGCAGCACTTCAGACTATCTTCCAAACTATTAAAAACTTATGATTAAATCTTCATTTTCATGTACCTATCAGAATCAAAAGCACCTACCATACCAAAAAGAGACCACGCATCATTTGATAAAAAAAAATGTTGGAAGTGGCATTGGCAAAGTTCCTTTGCAAGGTATAAGTCTTTTATACTCATAATATAAACTCACTAAAGTGTAATAAGAATGCCTAGTGGCCTCGCGCACCCCTTTCGCAGGATGCAGAAGAGCAAGAGAATCTCTTCTAGATGGAGCGCTCTTCACACTCCTTAGATAAGATGCAGGATAGCAAGAGATGCACATGCATGAAACGATTCCTAAAGAGAATGCAGTTATATTTTATGCAGGATAAACTTCAGGATAGAGCGCTCCCTACGGTCGGTAGAGAGGAATGCAGAAGAGCAAGAGAAACCTCCAGATGAGGAGCTCCTTACAGTTCTTAGATAGGATGCGGAAGAGCAAGAAAAGCCTGCGGATGTAATTATTTGGCTTTCTTCATGGTTTTTATAAATTAAATACGCATTTATTTTAAAAAGTTGTAAAAAATTGATGGACATATTCCCTTTTTCAACCTTATGAAATTTCAAGTGAAGAAAAATCGTAAAAGCCACTTCAATTGATTATATAAACCATAATTCTGTTTGGTTCACAGCACAAAAGTGAGAAATAGAAAGACTAAGACAAATAAAATTCAAAATTATTATGAAACTGAGTCATTAAGGCACAGTATCAATGGAGCAAGTGAATATGAATGGAGTTAAACATTCACTCTGTAAAAAAGTTTTAAAAAATTTTAATTAAAAGCAAATTTTAGTTTAGTTTACAACACAAAGAATAAGAAAAGAAAGACAAATTAACTTTAATTCCAAATTAAGTTAAAGAATACAATGAATAGACATGATTTCACGAATTCAAGGCGCTACATTTGCCTATAGGGGGTAGTTATTTTTTCCCTCTTTCCATACATATGTAGAGCAAAGCTTGGAGATTTTTTTGAGTACAAAAAGTCAGTTTGGCCATTTTTTGGACTTATTCCCTTTTTCAAACAGGCGATTCAATTAATTTTCTCAACTTTCTTATTCCTCCGCTAAGGGTGATAAGTGATCTCAATGGATTCTCCATGGGCACTTATTTAGAGGTACACCTTACTTCCATGACCCTTGGAGACGTTGGGTCCAAATAAAAGCCGTGAAACGGACTTTTGAAACACCCTGTATATAGGATCAATTTCCAATACTATTACATAACAGAGTCAAACGTATTACTTAAATTCATATTTAAAAAATATAATTAGATATTTTGAACTTTCATATTGAACAAATGCAGTTTTAAAATTCCAAGTAATAAAGTTTTAGAATATTTTACATCGTAAGAAAACGGGGTTTCATAACGGCCCTTTCACAAAATTCAAATTTTAGCTTTTAATGATTATTTGCAAAAAAAAAAACTTATCCAAAATCTTTGAATTTTTCAGGATTTATTAGGTTAGTATACGGATTTTAAAATAATTTACTAACCAATCTGCTATATGGCCGTGACTCAACCGGTAAAGACGCATTTCCCTTGTTTGTTTGTTGTATCGCGGAAAACGACTTCAACGGAAGATGGATGTTCTTGCATTTCCCTGCAATCTGAAGGTAAGAAGAGTGGAGAACCTTTTTCGATTAGTGTGCCATTTATTACGGTTTTAGATTTTCAGGTGTCAAGAGGGTGCCACTTGTTATATTCATTTAGAAATCGTCTTTGAACCCTTAAAAATGAAATCCGCATTTGATAGCCGATAGTCTTAACAAGGAAGGGTTTCCAACAGTAGCGTTTATAGGAATTTATTTCGGGAGGGGTCCAAAATTATTCCTCGGTCCCTTCCATGCATTTTTAATAGGTTTAATGTGTCTTTTCAATACATTTTTAGTTAAAATATGCGTCTTGGAGAATTTAATATAAGAAAAGCTACGAATAATTAGGTTCCAAGTACCAAAGGGGGTCGGCGGGGCGGGTACTCCCTCCGAAACTTTTTTGAAATTTGACTCTAAAAAACAGGTTTTCAATTTCTTTTGGTTCACCTAATTCAAATTTTGGACATACATTTTTAGAAATTTAATAAATATTTCGGTAAAATTTTTTGAGGAACTTATAATAATAAAGTTCCAAGCAACAGAGGGGGCTCTTGGTCCCCCCAGAAAGGTTTTGACCTTACAAAAAACTGGGTTTTAACTTCTTTTGGTATATACTTAGTCCGAATTTCGGGGGAGGGAAGGGCCCCAAAGGGCACAAGGGGGTCAAAAATGACTAAAAAAGGGTTATGTAATATTTTAACGTATGTTTGTAAAGAGAAGGTGTAAAGATTTGAAAAAATTTTGGGGATATATAGATTTTTGCCTCTACCTCTTAAATTTTACGTAAAGGGTCTTCCTCTAGAAATTATTGTAAATTTTCTTGAAACATTAAAGTTAACGCCTTTTTTGGATACTTCACCTTATGATAATGTGTATCGTCGCACCAAGGAGGAATTTCAAGGTATAGCTACAACCTCTCTCCCCCGAATTTCAAACTCATTTTCTACCATAGACCAAACCATACCATTTTAAAACGCGACCAAAAAGTAAAACGAAAAAGTTTCAGCAAGCTAAAAAGTGTTCTGAAGCTGCTTTTGAGGAGTATTCAGGGGACTTCGCGGGTCGCCAGTTTGAAATCTCAGGTTATGAAAGAAAGTTTTTTTTACGCTAATTTTAGTGAATGTCGCGTGCTACCGAAAGACCGGTCGCGTGCCACCCAGTGTCACGCGTACCAAAGGTTCGCCATCATTGGGCTAAAAGCTCATTCAGACTTATTTTTGATATTTATATTGGAGGAAACATTTAAAGGGAAAAGTGTGAATTTGCATTTCACTCTTTACTCCTACTCCTTCACTTTTCTCCGCAAACGATGTAGCCATAGACCTTGGATGTAGCAATTCACAGGAGTGGTTGGTTGGGGTTTAATGGCGCGAGGTCCATTATAACGGACAAAAGCGCCAATTCACAGGAGTGAATCATTCAAGATGAACAGTGGAAGTGAAACAGTGCGAATGATTCTTAACTTTACGGGGGAAACCCTGAATTATGGCTGAAGTCATAACTTATTATTGTATGAAAAATAAAAACCGGTCGGGATAAACAAAATTGTATTTTTCAACCATTTTTTTAATGAAGTAAAAAAGTATTCAAAATTTTCAAAAACAATAAAAAAAAGAACCTCATAAGGAGCCAAATAACATTTAAAAAATTTAGAATTTCTCGTTAAAAGAGGTAGTTTTTATAGAATAGGGATTATTTATATTAAATTTTACTTTTAAATTTTTCTCAGCTTATTGTTGCTCTCACAATTACACAATTTGATGCGATGTGGTTAAATACTTCCTTTTAATTTCCCAAAAAGTTAATTTAACATCTAATACATGCAAGTAATTTATTATTGTATAGTTGTTGGTTACCGAACCCCACACGAACGAAGCTAAAGTCTTATGCGAGGAATGGGAAAATTGACTGAAGATGAGGTGGGTGGCATTAGATTTTTTTTATAAAAAGTGGGTCGCAATGTTCAAAAGTTTGAGAACTCCGGGTCTAGTTGTTTTTTCCTTCACGATCACATAACGGGGAAAGTGGACTTTTCGACTACCGCCGGAAGATCACGCAGCGAAGCCGAATACTTCGGGAGAGAAATGAAAATATTTTTCATAAAAATCGCTAAAGCAGATGATAACAATCTGAAATTCCATGATGATATTAAAAGTTATAGCAGTCTCCTAATAAAAATGTGGTGGAATGTAGTTTTAGTACATAACTAAAATCAACATTGCAGAGACATCAAATAACAAGAACACCTAGAGACGCAAAATTTCTGAAAATTTTGGGGTGGTGGAAGAAAAGCAAACGCCCCCCCCGGAAATATGGGATAAAAAAAATTTCGATCTTTAACAAATAAATATTCCTTGGAAAATAAAATAGTATAAGGAATGAAGAAAAACAGTATACAATTTATATTAACTTTTTAAAAAAAAATATCAAGGCCATTTTTATGAACCATTCTTAAACAGAAAACTTGACATAGTTTTTATATCCCATCTGAAAAACATAAATTTCATAAATTATGCGTAACATATATGAATGCGAGCATAAATGTGACATCCATATAAATCACAAATGGGCAAATGTCTCCCGCCCAGACGTATGAACCGGCCAACGAAACAATTCAATCATACTATGAAATAAAATAAACGGTATCATTTAAAGGCGGTTCAAGGGACTTTCGTCGGGGGCTACATAACACAGTCAAGACCCCCCATAAAACACATTCGCTTAAAAAAAGCGTTCATGAAACTTATAATAGCTAAAAAGTTATTTTTGAAAAAACCTGCCCGTCCACAAAAAGTTTAAAAGGTTCCTCCCGAGAATTATGTTTCATAGAATCAATAATTTTTTCCCATACCTATTATCTACGGGCCGTGACTTGATAAATAGTCTAAAGTTTGGCCCTCAATTTTCCAAAGGTTGCCCATACCAGATATAAATGATAAGAAAATTCAATTAATAAAAAATAAATAATGAAATAAAAAAATTTTAAAACAGACAAAAACTATATATACAATAATTATTCCTAACTCCTTGTGAAGCAAAAAAGTAGGGCCATTGAAATAGGTAGTTTAAGTGTAAAAGAAAAGAGAAGAAAAGAAAGAGAAAATAGTAAAATTCAATTTCATCCCAATGAAAAGATATAGAGTTTTTTCGATTAGTTACTCCTTTATTCACGTCACGTCATCACTCTTTATTTTCAGTGGACTAGATGGGTAATAAGTAGAGTTGAAAAAACTTTCATAGTAATTTGTCCGAGATTAAACGGTTCTTACATAGAAATGGTTTAAATAATATATTAAAAATCTGACAAAATAGGTCCATGGCAAATTTATTATTTTTATAAATTTTTAAAGATTTAAATAATATTTAAATTCAAATATTACGTAAGCATGTTTTTGGTCATTTTTGACCCCCTCCCCCTTGTCAGCAAAGATAAGCAAACTGCAACCCCTCCTCCTCATAATTACGTTAGAAAGCTGCCCAACCCCCCTATGTTTTTTTACCAAATTTTATTTTGGTTGAATTTTAAAATTGTTTAGGCACGAAACAAGATATTTTCGAAAATGCGCAGTATTTGCATGCTACGTAAGCATTAGAGAGTAAGCATCACTAATACCCCCCTCGTCATGAAAAATATGCAAAGAGCAAACCCCCTCCTCACGTTAGGTGCTTTACGTAATATTTGAACGGCCTCAGATAGCGGATTTTCGTTTTTAAAATCCATATTAATGAGAGATGCCTATTTTGAAAGTTAAAACCCAATAATTCAATTATTTGCAGAAAAAAATTAAAATATCAATTTTAAAAATTAATTACATGAAAAATTAAAAACGCTTTGAACCTTAAAAAACAGCAAAAGAGGTAATTCCAACAGTTTTCGTTTAGAAATGGTTTAAATAATAAAAATACAAAAATCGGTTAAATTACACAAATTTCTATTTTTATTTATTTCAATTGTTTTACGAAAAAAAAAAGAATGAAACAGCGTCGCGAAATATTCGAGGGTTTTAAAAGGTGAATTTCCCATTGATATTGGCCACAGAAAGTTACCTAATGGAAAACGAGCGAAATTTATAGGCTAAATTAATTAATTCAATGAACTGAAAATAGACAACCGAAGGGCTAATTTTAAAAAGTGGAAACAGGTCATATTACGCCATAATTAAATAGCAGGTAAATTCTATTAAAAATCAAAATTTTTAAAAATAATTTAAGTTTTAAAAAAAATTAAAATTTTTAGAAGCATTAATATTTTGTTAAAGGATTGTTCTACAAGTTTAAAACATAATACTTAGTGCTTATACCGAAAAAATTACTTTGTAGTAATAATTTAAAAAAAAAGGCTAAAAAATGTTTATAATAAAAAAAGTCCTTAAGTATGTAAAACTAGTCACCACACCAGGAACAAATTGAAATGAAAGCTTTTTCAACGATTTTTGCCCTTCCTTATGATATTTTTAGTGCACTAATGTAATGCATTCGCCGCACATTTTTCGTTTTACAATGAGTTATGAAAAATTAACCATTTCGAAATTCCCCCCAATACACAGACAAGAAAAGAAAGCCAGCTAGTAAAAACGTGGTAAAACACAACTTGAAACTTGTATAATAAACACAATTAGAAAAAATGTTAGTATTAATATTTTAAAACAATATGGAATCTAACTCATCTTAACCGTTTGTATAACCTATCTTTTTATTCTATCATATTTATTTTATGTACATAATTTTTTCTTTTTTAAACTGCTAATAAATTTCCTAGAATGAAGAGTTGCAAGTTTTAGGTACAACCATTGAGGGGGTCTGTTTGGACACTATTGTTCTCAATGCTGCAAATATGGGACCCTATTTTCACACATTCACAAAAACAGGCTCCTGGTGGAAAAAAACTAATTTAACGCTAACTTCAAATTTACAAAATTATGAGAAAAAAAAACATATTTTTTGAGAGGGAGGAATGAAACAGTTTTTTTCTAAAATTAATTCTGACCCCCCCCCATTCCCATATCTTTAAGAATACTAAATATACATTAATTTATAGAAAAATACTTAAAATGCAATAATACATTTTTGAATGAATTATATTATACTATAAATTTTATTTTTTTAAGTAAAAATACACCCTTTCAAAAAAAATATTTTCCCTTATCTCCTGGTTTATTTTTAACCATTCTCATTGTTTATGTGGGTTACTAAATATAAATCATTGTAAAGAAAACGCATCAAAATGCAACTAATAATAAATTTCCGAATGCCTTATACCAGTGATTCCCAAACTGTGCGTAGCGGCACCCTGGGGCACCACATACTCTACTGCAAATATTGACATCCTTTTCTAACATAAAGCATCCCATATAATCAAAAACCTTTTACAACTTAATTTTCAGACTTATTTTCCAAAATATTTCTAGGAGAACTCCAAATTAAAATGTTTGTTAGAGTGTAGGTTTTCCTATAATTTTTAAACCTCAGGATTTTTTGAAATTATCTTTGCTCTGAAATTAAGGCATTTTTTTGCCTTATACCACGCTCCAAATTATCTCTTTACTAAAAAATTCCAACATTCAAAGACATAAAAACATTTAATAGCTTGAAATTTACAAAAAACTGAGAGGAGAAACACTTACCAATTACAATACACTTAACATACACTTAATAATTAATACACTTAACACTTACCAATTACACTTAATTTACAAATAGTCAAGATGGTAAGAAGGGGTAATGGTTGATTTTTAAAGGACAAAAATTGATAAAAAAAATATGGGAAAATTAGAGGATATTTGGAAGTTTGTAATTTTATCTGCTTTTAATTTAATAGTACATCACCAAGTTAATAATGAAAAAATTGGTTTACGACACAGTGCAAAATTTAAAAAATAAATTAGACATTTTAATTTTTCAAAGTTTACTTATATTTATAAGTAGCTTTTTTTATAAGTAGGGGTGCCGAGAGTCGAAAAAGATTGAAAACTACTGCATTATACTATACTAGAAATCCTGGTAAATTCAATTCTGACCTGTCAAATTCAAAAATTTGTAGGCATAGACTTTTACTTTTAACGTTTTCAATTTATCTAGTTCTAGACACATATAAACTGTTTCGCAAAAAAAAAACACCCCCTTTGGTCTTGGTTTTTGTATGTTTGTACTTATTATCTTACATTTGCTCCCACCCTTTGCTTTGATCCCACAGCTTTGGGAATGTATTTTCTATAAGCATTTTCAATACGTAAATTAAAAAGAAAACTACTATACAACCAAAAAAAAATGTGGAAAAACTATGGCTTAGATTGAATAAAATTTTATAAAAATGTTTTTAAACCCAAAGTAGCTGTATAACATATAAAAAATCTTCTAAACACATAATTTAAATACTATTTCTTGCAGTTTTTGAAATTCCCATAAGGCCAACATATCATTTAAAATTATGTTTCTTACGTGTTATCTTATCCCGTCGATCGTTCAGCGACCATCATATTCAACAGCACAATCTATGAGATTTGGTAATGCTCTTTGGATTCAGCGGCATGATCGACCGGATAGTACGTACGTAAATACCAAAAATACCATTTTAACCGGCGATATTTAAGACAGATGAAGATTGAAAATGAGTTTGCAAAAAAGTTTAGGTTTTATGTATCATCCTGTCGTCCATCAGTTTCAGCAGTACAGTTAATGCGCTTTGGCTATGCATTTTCATTTTCCTGGGAATGCAGTTCGTGCACATTATCTGGCTCTGCCTACACCAATGCCCATGCCCAGAGTATAAAAAGAAAATTCCAAAGGCTCAATTTTAGTAAAGAAAGTTTTGATGGCTTAAGGTGGTAAACCCATACACTTAAAGAAATAAAAATCATATGTATATAGCATATATGAATAATACGGTAAATCCAAAGAAACCTGGCCTGGGCGACATTTTTAGCGAAATTTGGTGTTGCCAATTCTGTTTAATGGCAAGAAACTTTTATAGAACTGGGTTGGCAGAGTCCACTATTTTATCGCCACATTTGGCGCCAGGCCCGGTTTCTTTGAATGACCCAATGATACTAGCGTTTACATTTCACAGTGTTGATAATACTAAAGAGAAAAAAAATTACTTTAGTTTTAAGAGTAATAAATTACAATGTAGTTCCCTCCTTCTAACTTTAAAGTAAATAAACAAATCCACAAAAATAAAAAATGTTGCAAGATGTTTTGAATGAGAAAAACTTGTCCGTGGGGCTTAAATTTGTTAAAAAGAAAAGGGTTTTTTGCACTTTAAAGTCTAAAAAACAATCCCAGTGGAATTTTGACTATATTATATGAAAAGAATCACACATAGGATAATATGGTTATTTGTCAATGGACATGTAGCATAATTTCTTCATAAATAAGTTGTATGCAAGAAAAATGGAAATAATCAGTAGAGAGGTTCAGTACAAGATTTTTTTCATAAGAATGCGATTCATATCCAAAACAGTAATTTACATATGCATGCAAAAGGTGCATTTCATTAAAAGAGAAGGAAAAAAACACAGGTACATAGTCAACAATTTTAGCTAACGTAATCAAAACAATTTTACTCACCGTCAGCTCCGTTACTTTTCCATAAAATCAAAGCACCGACAGTTAGAATAAAAAATATCATTATAATAAATAACAGCTAGAGAAATCTACGTACTGCCGTAGACATAAATAATAAACACATTTGATGGAAGAGATCATTTATACTGAGAGTTTCACATTCAACAGATCTGAAAATGCAACAGTATATTAAACTAATTTTAAAATTTACTTATGTCTGCCTACAACAGAAATTCTTCTGATTTGCCCATACAATGCATAAAATAGAGTCGGGTAGTACATCGAAAGCAAAACACATAGGATACAGAGCATGCGCTCTCCTTCGTTTGTCTCTGACAAGTACAAGGAGGATCAGTATTGTGGAGATGCACTATGAAGGAAAACGCGTAAACTCTTCTGACATTATGGTAATCTGCGTCTCAAAAAGTTCTTGAATAAGATTTTTAATGCTTTGTTTTCTTTCATCGAGACCGTATTCAAGGAAGGTTTGAGGGGTTCGAACTCCCTCCCCGAAATTTTGACAATTATTTACTACTCATATAATTCTTCGTAGAGCTCAAAAGGGTCATTTTCAGGTTTCGGGTTGTCGGCGGTGTCCTCAATCTCTATGGCGGTGTCTCCCCAAAAGAGTCCCCCATAAAAGGTCCCAAGTCATAATAAAAAATCCTGTTTCAGATGTTAATCAAAAGACGAGTTCAGCAGAAACAACAACAACAACAAGAATTCCCTTGAGCACTTCTGGTGTATTTCATAATATTGATGACAATAAAAGTCGTATTTCCGGTTTGAACTGAATAGACGAGTTCAACAAGAGCTAGAGAAGCCTCTGAGGAGAACTCCCTTTCTTCCATGGTGGATTTACACCATCGCGTCAAAAGCAACGATAGCGGCTAGCGGCAAAAAGCGGTCGTTTTCGAGGCTTCCTATTGGTTCTTTTGAATCGCTAATTCGCCGCTATTGCCGCTATCGTCACTTTTGACGTGGTGATGTAAATCCACCATTAGACTTAGATAGAGGGTGTAGAAGAGCAAGTGCAAGAGGAATCCCCGGTATAAACATTTCTTTTGCCTCATAGAAAGAATGAGGAGGAGCTAGAGAAGCTTCCGAATAGCACCCCCTTTAATGCTTAGAGAGGATGCAGAAGAGCAAGAGAAACCATCGGAAGAAACATTCCCTTTATTTCTTAATGAGGATACATAAGAGCAAGAGGAGTCCTCGAAATAAATACTCCCTTTGTCCCTTAGAAAGGATACGGGGGAGCTAGGGGAGCTTCCAAAATAGAGCTCTCTTTGTTCCTTAGAGAAGAAAGATGCAGAGGAGCAAGGCAAGAGGATCCACCGGAAATAAAAACTTTACTTTTTGTCCCTAGAGAGGATGCGGAAGAGAAAGAGGGGTCTCCGGAATAAACACTTTTTAGTGATGGATATACGGTCCACATAGAGGGTGTAGGCAAGGAAGAGAAGTCCTGATATATGGTTCATAGAGAGGAAGGAAGCATGATGCTAATGAGAAAGAGAGGGTCCCGAAGAAATTCCACTTTCGGTCTTTAGGGAATATGTAAAAGCAGGCGCGGACCAGGACGGATCCAAGGGGAGGGCACTTTTTGCGGATCCCCATTACCTTTAGACAGAAACAGTTCAAATGATGTTATTTTTCTAAAAAGCGTTTCTCAAAATCACCCGAGGTTTTTTTGTTCCTCCCTCAAGTTTGATGAAAAATATAATTCATATAAGCAATAATTTTCTTAAATTATCATTGCAATCAATCAGAACCTTGAAAACATCACTGTATTATACAATAAGGTTTTTTTTTCAGACAACATATATTTTAAAGAGGGTATAGGGGGGGGGGTCCTCCCCCAGAAAAGTTTTGTGAATTTGCACCAAAATATAACACATTTTTGATCAGCTAAAACACTAGATTAATATATAACCCAAGGCAAAAGTTCTTTCAATGTTGGTTGGTTTTTGGATGAAATTGTGCCTTACTTACACCGAACACCGAATTAACATGTTTCCCTCTCCTTAAAATCCGATGGTACTGCCTTAGAAACAAAATAGTATTTAGTATTTCTGTATAAATATCTGTATCACAAATTTTAAAAATCTGATAAATTATTGCAATTCTTAAACATAAAATTCTATAGTGCAAAATTCTGAGCAACTGCCATTTCTTTCTTCTTGGATTTCTTGTATTTTAATTTCAAAACTTTCATATTATTTTGAGATGATTTGTGAAATCAAAGAGAAGTGAGACAAAATTCAAAAATATCTTTTCCAATTCAAAGTTTTTTAAAAAGAGGCTGAATGTGAAAGGATTTGTGCTTTAACATTTTAGAATTTAATTTTACTTCTCCAATATTAAGAAAAAGACAAAACGATAATTAAAATATCGAAAGTATTAAGGAAGGAAAGTATTAAGCAAAGGAATTTTGAATAACCTGGGGAAAGTGCTATACTCCTAAATTGAAAAAAAGAGGAAAGAAGGGATAAAGAAGAGAAAATGAAATGGGGAAACAAATAAAAAAGGTGAAAGAAAGAGCAATAAAAGATAAAATAGAGTAAATTTTTGCTTGAATGAACGAAAACAGTTTATATCCTGGGCAGAGTGCCAGGAGAGAGAAAAACCAGAGTGTAAAAAGTGATAGAGAGAGAAAGATGGAAATGCATTTTGAACGCTCGAAAAAAGTTCATAGAACCCGAGGAAAGTGTCCCCCTGACAAGTCCTCTACTTTTTTACCCCCTTTCTTTCTGCTTTTTATTTTCTTTCCCTTTTCCTTTCCTTTTCCCTTCTTTCCCTTTACTGAGTGCCCCCCTTGGATCAGCGCTTATGTGGAAGATGGAGAGAAACCCTCGGGGGGAGTGATGTCTACGGTCCTTAAAAAATGGTTAAAAAAGCAAGAGATGCCCCCTGTTTTTAAAAGAAATGTTAGTGGGATACCTTAAGGACCAATTTTAATAGGGATTTTAAATTTTGTTGACGTTGCACTATGTTATAAGGACTTTATTTAATAGTTCACATCCTTCTCCTCCATTCTAACAGGTTGGGAGGTTTTCGCTTCCTCAATATTTGAGATAAAGGGACCAACATTATGCTTTGCCCTCTCAGTTCGGGAACGGAATTTGTTGAAGAAGGTCCGCATTACCCACTAAAGTAAAAAAAATGCGTTGAATGGCTATTATTGACAGTAAATGTTTAATATTTTGAGGGAGAACACTCTCAGACCCCCTATATTCAAAATTGTTTCCCATTTGAACAATCAAAATCAGCGGTTAAAAGTTTTTTCAAACGTTTTAGGTAGTACTTTTTACATTTTAAAAGGTTAGCTATCAAAACAAAAAAAAACATTTATTCATTAATGAAATTTATTAATTAAACTGAGAGCATTGATACCCTAACTAGTCATTAATTAAAAAATAAGAAGAATTAATTATTTAATAACATTTGAGACATTAATATTAATCCAAAATGATAAAGGGTCCTTGAGTAACACTAAAATTTTAAAACTAGGCACTCAAAAAATATTTGTCCCCTTCAAAAGCTAAACCTGAAATGACACGTTTGCCTACAGAGCCGCATCGAAGGTGGGGAGATTTTTGTTCAAACCAGGGATGGCCAACCCGCGGCCCGCTTGAAATAATTTTGCGGCTCGTGAGAATTTTTGTAAGTTAAAAAAAAATCTTTACTCCGAGCAATAATTTTCTTTTAAGTTTAAGAACAATGTTTTGTTGCATTGCGATCTACGTTCACGTGCGAAGCTTTTCTTTTCAAAATAAAATTTACAAAGATAAATCGCGCACAAATTTAACCGATGAAAACTTGTAGAATCAATTGCGATGTGCTTCAATATTGACATGCAAAAGCTTATTGAAAGAGTTGAGAAATAAATCTCACTAATGCATAATAAATATCTTAATTATTAATATCACTATATCATCTATATATTTGTATGAATAAATGTAGTAATTTGCTGAAAGAAATGCAGTAACAGTTAGTTCATTTTCTTTTTCACTTAATATTTTTGTATGTGACTTTGTGAGCTTCTCAAAATGACAGTAGTGTGAGTCCCAGGGCCATAATATAAAGGGAGAACCCGAACTCCCCTCCCCGCGAAATTCCCCCCCCCCATCATACTCGAAACTCTATTATTCACAACCTTTTTATTTAGAAATTAAGTCCATCCAGATACGAATCCTACCTAAAAAATATTCATAAAAAACTACATTGAACCTATATTGAATATAATGCATGGGGCGTTCTTGGGGCTGCACTTAAAGGTAAATTTAAATAAATATTTTATTTAAGAAACTGTCACACTAAGCAAAGGATTTCAAAACTCCCTTATATTATTTTTATTTAATAACTTACTTATTTGTCATTCTGAGTAGCTCATATCATAAAATTTTATATGCGGCCCGCGGAAGTATATTATGGTTTTCCAAAGTGCTCCTTGCCGTGTCTGGTGGGTGTTGGTATGGAGATGTTGTCGTGGGGAAGCATCTTACTCATAGGGTTCAAAGGTTAATACTTTTAATTACACATAATATCTACAATTATATTTACACAAGTTAAGTTAAGCTTTCTTTCTGGTTTTACATCTCGGAATTCCCGGATTCCCCTATTGGTTACAGTTAACATATACATACCGTTAACACATTCACATAGATAGATACAGATAATACACCACAGTCCTCAAGGTCATTTGGGTTGACCATCCCTGCCCTAAACCTTAATGATTAATTGTGTTCTGATTTTTTTTTTCTCGTTGAAAATTCTGTATCATCCAAAAGAGTCTTTGAAAGGAGATAGGTAGTTCATGTAAGTAACTTTTTATGGTAAATAAAATTAATTTTTGAGCTTCGTGGGGTATTCCCTGTCCCTCCATGGGTATTCCTCGTTCGTCAAAGTTCCTCCTCGGCATGACAAAGGGATATAGATAACCATAATAGAAAAAGACGAGGGGTTTGGACATGGACAAATTGGTTAAAGTGGGGCTATTTGATACAACAAAATTCAAAATCATTTTTTGAGTAGAAAAAAAGGATTTATTAAGATACTTGTTTTTCTAAAAATATCTCTAACTTTAATACTAATCATTGTGCCCCACGAGTCAATGTACCCCACGTCAAAGTGTATCAATTTGCCTCATTATTTTTAAACAAATACCATTATTTTCAAAAATAGGCTAATGTTATTTAAAATTTAAATATATTTTCTATTGGTAACAATAATAAAAATTCTTATTGGAATTTACAGATCTCTTAATTCAAAGCAGAATAGTGTCAGGAAGATTTTACATTTTATTTAAAAATTTACTTTTGAAAATGTTTGACGAAAAAAAATTAGTTACTTTCATTAAAATTTATGGGTTCAATCTCGAATACAATATGGTATATTAATTTGGAGTGGAGAATACATTTCAAATATTAACCCATTAATTAATTTACAAAAGAAATTTTTATCTTATTTTCCTGCCAGTAATCTTTTGAATATACGTCAGTTATTGGTTCTAAATAATCTGGTCTTTTTTAAAAAATTTCCATCATGGGCCACAATTAACTCTAACTGAGTTTATAATCTCCACAGACAAAATTAGTACCTCGTGCCCACCCCTAGAAAAGAAATGTATAAAACACATTTTCAATACCTATCGGTTACATTTTTTAATAAATTACCAAGCCATACACACAGACTGAACCCAATATTAATTACTCTATAAAAAACTTTGCATTTCCTTGATTTTCGATCAAAATAATATCGTGACACTATTTTAATATGTCAGGTATAACTTACTGCAGAGTTTAACGGTTTCAGATATAATGTTTATGCATGTAAAGGCAACTTTTAGAAAAAAAATGACTTAAATAACCTTGATAGTTTTTAAGGTATTGAAAGTGTATCAATGTGCCCCTTGTGTCAAATCGCCCCTTTTCCCGTTGTTATTTTCGATACTAATTTCCTCGCACATAATTGAATATAATAATGTAAATTTCTAGAGCGTTAAGAGATGAGATATTAATCATGTCACCCTTCGTTTTTTTAAATTTTTGTTTATTATTTATTTATTAACTCTATTTTGGACATTTTTTGGGGAAGGGTACGACCCTTTTGGAGGATAAAACCCTTTCCTTTTGCTAGATCTGGAAAATTTAAAGGAGAAACCAGCGCGAAAATAACCACCAAAATTTCGGGGGAGGGGACGGAACATAAAACCTTCTTCTTTATACGGACGCCCCTGATGAACAGAATTTATCTTTTTCTTTTCCTAATTTTATGGAAAAAATTTTCGTCAAACGCCTTAATCTCATAAAAAAACTGTTATATTTATTAATTCCCTTCAGTGTCGTGTAACACAATGTTCATCCAAAATGCCCCCCTGATCCAAACTCATCGCAGTATATTACCAGTCCGTTTTGTTGTCCCATTTGAGAAATTATTTTACCACACATTCCTATTTTCATTATTTCGCCCTTTTTATTTCTCTTTTTTTATTTGAGAGTTCATCGGTTCTCACGGGAAGATCGTTTTCAGACAGTTTTACCTATGAGCAACACGGATCTGTTGCAAGAGGACTGGTAAAAAAAACGGCGTTTTATGCATATAATGCTCTTTTTTATAATTCAATAAGCATGTTGCAAACTGATTTATTCTTTTAATAGGGATACCTGAATGATCGTTTATCGATTATTTGGCGTCCGATATTGAAAATTTTAAACATTTTCCTTTTCGCATGTTTCGATATTTATATTTGCATTGGGCAGTGGGGGGATTTAAAGGGAGGCACATATGCTGGACAGTGCCCCCGCCCCTGCAATTTTAAAATGTTAAATTAAATTTTCGAAATGGAAACTGGGGAATTCATTATTTTCAGATACAGTGTACTTCATGAAAATAACGAACACCACCTGATTGGCGATTGTTGGCTTGAAATACAGAAACAGTAAACCATCCAAACAATCAAAGGTACACACACTTCTCCATCAGTACTCGAATTGTTAAGACCATCGAAATGCCCTCTCCTACACGACGATATCCACCAATGGGTCCCGATGAACTTTTCCCTAGGGCCAAGTACTTCTTCATTCTTTGTATTATTTTAATAATTATTTTGGCCTTACCATTTCATACTGCTGTGTGAGTATATTTTTTCTATTTACAATTTTATGTATAATTTTTTTAACTTATGCCTTATTGTTAATATATCTTACAATTGTGGTTCGTGAAAAACAATTGAGGGGGCTAGATGGATAAATAACTTGGTTTCTTTGCATACCTTTGCTTGAGATGAATGTTGTTTATAATTTTGGTATGGTATTGTATAATGTTGTTTATAAGACACATCCTGATCTATCCGAGGTTGGTGGATTTTCTGATCGGCCGATTTGGGGACTCTGAGGTAAATTTTTATATGGGGGTCCAACCATATTCAAATGGAAGATTTACTATCTCTAGTGTGTATTCCTTTTCACTAAATTGTGAATTCTAACAGACAGTACGTCTGCTAGTATTTTTTCTGAATTTCTATTTTTTGCTGCTATGTATTGAAACCCTAAAAATACTTCACAAAGTTTGGTTGCAGATGAAAGCTCCTGTTTCAAATTTTATAATATTTACAATTTTTTCTCTGATATTTCTCATATGTTAAGATATAGTAACGTTAATGGTTAGTAATATTCAGTTGATGGTATGGTTAGAAGTGGGTTTCGATTTCTTTTATTTTAGGCTTTATTGAATAAACTCGATTGCAGCTTGATATTCTTATGCCTATTCTTTTGCATTAAAAATTAGCTTATAAACTTCTATAACAATACTCTGTCAAAATATTAAATGTTCTTTAAATTTTTTAAAAAGGGGTTTGTTATTTTAAAAAATTGTTTGGTATTTTGTAGTAGAATAATTTGCTTCTGATTGAATGATTCCCAAATATTACATGCTTCTACTTGTTTAAAAATTAGCCCTTCGGAGTATTTTAATTAATTAAGAAACTGATTATTAAGCGTTAATTCTACACTATTTTGAAAAGAAAATTATTATTTAGACCATTTATAAGTGAATTACCTCTAGAAATGAATAAATTGGAACTACTTACATCTTTTGCTCATTTTTAGGTTCAGAGCTGGTTTTAGTTTTTTAAAGAGCTAATTATTAGATTTTTTTTTCAATTTTTCTCAAATAAAAAACTTAAAAAAACTCAAACCTCATCATCTCTAAAATAGCCTATAAATATGTACCACATGCTCCTATCATTGTTTTAGATTTTTAAATAAAACTTTTTTCAGTCATTTTTAAAAATTTAAAAAAATAAATTTTTCATGGACTGATTTTGTCCGATTTTTATAATGTTAGGGGAGAGTGGTGCACCTTGGGACACTCCACTTTTCAGACGCAGTTTTATAGTTATGAACTCGTGCTTATAGGTGACACTAATATATAAATGACACTAAAATATACTCTTCAACGTGTTTTGGAATCTTTAGAGTGTCTTGATAATTCTATTATTTACATCAATTTTCTAGTTTTGCGTGGTGCATAGTTACAATCACTTGTAGTTTGAAAAGCATTTTTTTTAATTAAATAAGTGTATTTATCTTATTATAATTATATTGAGATTAAAACACGTATATCCATTAATATTTTAGAAAAGAACGATAATTTTTTATGCTAAACCTTAAAGAGTAACTAAGTTTAATATCCAAAGCATCAAGAGGGGCAGGGGCACCTTTGGTCACTCAGGTGTGGAGCAACTTGGGACATGTTCAAAGATACCCCCAAACCTTTCATAAATATAGAAAAACATATTTTTATTAAAAAAATAAAATAATTTGGAATATTTAAATTTAGAAATTGGTGCGAAAAAGTATTTGGAAGAAAATAAAATAACAGTGATTTGGGTCATGACAAAAGAAGGAAATCAGTGAAAATTTTTAAATGCAAAATTTGTTTAATGTCCAATTTAAACTTATTAAACATAGATTTTTAATTAATTTGTGTTATTTTTGTATATAGAATATTTAATATATTAGCTGTTTTTTAATAAATATAATTGTATAAGAAAAAATTAGAAAAATAATTTAATAAAAAGTGCCCCAAGGTGCTCCACTCTTCCCTATTATTTAAATCCTTTCTAAATGAAAATCGTTAAAAAAACTTAAAGTGCAATTTGTCTGAGGTATGGCCCTTTTTCCCCCGCTGTTTTCATTATAGACTAACTTTTAATTAAACCAATATCGATAAGCTTGCTCTTATTTTAAAGATAAAGATACCTACATGTAATAAAGTCAAAAGTTTGCCTAAAATAATAGGCCAGTTTATAGAAACTGCAACTAATAAATTCTTTAAAGGAATGATTTTAGCATTTTGTAGGATTTTTTAATGGAATTTCAGATACACTTTCAATATCTCAGAACATATCAAGGTTATTTAAGTCAAATTTTTTCTAAAAGTTGCTTTACATCATGCTTTATACATGCATAAACATTACATCTGAAACCGTTAAACTCTGCAGTAGGCCAATAAATTTTAATGAAAGAAATTAATTTTTTTGTCAAACATTTACCAAAATTAAATTTTTAAGTAAAATCTTCCTGGCGCTTAAGGTTATTCTTGTAACCAATAGGAGATATATTTAAATTTTAAATAACACTTGCCTATTTTTTTAAATAAAGGTTTAATATTTATATTCATTTTCGAATCTGTGGGTCTTATCAAGTGTTTTAGATTGGAAACTGCTTGTATTGTAGCTATGCGTATTTTTAAATCTTGTAAAAACATGCAGTTGATAAATACAAGACCAAACGATCAAATCAGGGACTCTGAAGCATCTAAGATCTCAGCACTTTTACAGGAAACAAAGAACTGTATTTTCAAAAAATATTAGTTAAATCCAGTATCAAAGTAGTACTATTTAAATGGCCAAAAACTAATCAGTTAATTAGTGTCGCTTTTTTAAATTTCTGGATTGTTTTCGACATTGATACCTTTAAATTTTATTCAACTAATTCAGTAGCAATTATATCCCCATGAAATTTTCAACTTATTTCCTTGACCTGTCGTTAACTTCTTTGATTTTTTTATCCTATAAATGTCGCGAGTGGAAAATTTTTTATTTATATTTAAAAAACGATAGTGCAAAAGGGCTTTGGATCTTTCTCAATTAAAGAAGAGGACTAAAGAGTTTTCCGAAATTTTTGTTATTAATTACTATACTTGAGCAAATAAATCATTATATCAATGGGCCCCAAGCAATGTATCCGACTGCCCCACCGGTGGGACACAGTGATACAAATTTTTATATTTCACAAAAGTCGTTACATTTTAATTTTATTCTTTTTCTAATTGGTAATAATAAAATTGAGTCATTTTTAGATATTTTTAGAAGAAAATGTCCGAATAAGTCATTTTTTCTTCTCAAAAAATGGGTTTGAATTTTGCTCTATCAAATAACCCCGCTTCCCCTACATATATACCAATATATATTTAAGTTTTACCGCTTTAATTATGCCACAATAAGAGAAGTTCTACTTCAAAAACTATCTTAATATAATTTTTACGCGATAGCAATGAAAAGAAATTTTACTTTGCACCTTCCAAACGAAGCAAGTTTCAATTAAAAATGGTTCCGATGGGCATACTGCTCTAAAAATTCAGGTAAAAAGATGGTACTAATTGTGTTATGTACAGGGCCGTATCCAAGGGGTTCAAACCCTTCCCGAAATTTTGACTTAATAATAATAATAATAATAATTTATTTCATTTTTGTACAAAGCGATACAATCGAAAATAGGAGGAAGGCATATTAGTCAGACTGGGGCACATGCCCATTTAGCTGACCAAAAAAATTATTACAAGCAAATTTAGTACAGATGAGGAAATAAAATCGAAAAAAAAAAGTGTCTTAAAATATAACTAATACACAATACATATGTACATAAAAAAAAAATAATAATAACACAATTTAAATGACAAATACAAAGAGATAAATGGCAAAACAGCATAGGCATTAAAATTACATGTTGCTTCTATAACTTAAAAAAGACATCTAAATCATCAATGACCAATAAGAAATCAAATAACAAATTCTTAAATTTTTTATTACTTGAGATGTTTTGTAGGTCTAAAGTTAATCCATTAAATAATTTAGGTGCTAAATAACAAAAATGTTTGCGGAAGATTTCTTTATT
The DNA here is from genome assembly GCA_963680715.1 of Tetragnatha montana. Taxonomy (NCBI): domain Eukaryota; kingdom Metazoa; phylum Arthropoda; class Arachnida; order Araneae; family Tetragnathidae; genus Tetragnatha; species Tetragnatha montana. The sequence continues at coordinate 46,895,659 of OY796679.1, read as the reverse complement.
GAAGCGCGGTATTTGGTATATTTCATTAGGTCTCCGTTCTGAAATTTGATTTTTATATTCACATATTGTTTTATTACGATATAAAAAATAAATCATACGAAAGAAAGCAATGTAGCGTATAGGTAGAAGTTTTATAGATTTTAAATGGTTGGGTGTCGAAGGTTTGTAGTTTAAAATTTTGAAGCATTTATTTTGAAGGGAGATTAATGGAGATAAGTTAGTTTTGTAGTCTCCTCCCCAGACAATAATACCGTAGTTTAATAGAGAATAAAACCAAGAATAATATAATGTATTTAAGAACAACTTATTCACTTTATTCTTCAAGTGATGAAATCTAATTAAAATAAAGCGTAGTTTTTTGCATGATCACCTATGTGAGTTTTCCACTTCAAGTTAAAATCTATTTGAATACCCAAATATTTAATGGTATTAACGCGTTGCAAGGAATAACAGTTACAATTTTGAATAGCATTGCAGGTGTTACTGTGAAATTTGAAATTTAAGTCAATAGAGCATTCCTGCAATGTGAAAAATATATATTTAGTTTTATTTAAGTTAAGAGTTAAATCATTTGACAAAAACCATTTTCTAATTAAAATAAGATCAGATTCAATTTGTCTTTTTAGTTCATTTAAATCATGACAAGAATATAATAGAACTGAGTCATCTGCATAAGTTATCATTTCACCAAAAAGATTTAATTTACAAAAATCATTTATAAAAATTATAAATAATAATGGTCCTAATATTGAGCCCTGTGGAACGCCAGGATTTGTTGTGGAAAAGTCACTGTAGGAATCTTTTATTTTTACTCTTTGTTTCCTATTTGAGAGATATGAGATGAACCATTCTAAAATGTTTCCTCTAAAACCGGCATATTGCAATTTATCTATTAATATATAATGATTCACACTGTCAAAAGCCTTAGATATATCAAGAAAAATAGCCACTGTTTTCTTATTTTTATCGATACTGTTGTATATAAATTTAGTGAATTTTATGAGAGCGATTTCCGTATTGCGACCTTTAATAAAACCATACTGATTTTCAGCAAAGAAATTAGTATGAAATAAAAAATTATACATTTTATTAGATAATGCTTTTTCGATAATTTTAGAAAAAGTAGGGAGAATAGAAATAGGACGATAATTTGTTAATAGGTTTTTGTTACCGGATTTAAAGATTGGAGTAACAGTAGCTATTTTTAATGAATTTGGGAAATAGGATAAACTAATTGATAAGTTAATAAAATTTGTTATAAAACCAATATTTTTTACAGAAAACATCTTTACCAGCTTTATGCTGACACCATCATAATCAGTAGAGTTTATATTTGAAAAAGAATTAATTACACTAATAACATCGTAGTCACACACAGGAAGAAATACAAATGAATTTAAACTTGGTAGGATATAGGAGATGTAGTCATTTTGTGGTAGATATGAATTCAGAGTTAAATTAGAAAAATATTCATTGAATTTAGATGCTGTATCAGAGTCGTTTACCAGTTGAGGTAGATTAGAAGGTTTAGTTATGTTACAAATTCCATTTACAAGTTTCCATTTGTCTTTCATATTTTTACAATTTTTAAACTTATTATTGAAAAATTCTGATTTTGCAGCTTTGATATTACTCTTTAACTCGGCAACAGTTGTTCTATAGGCAGTTCTATAAACTATGTCCCAAGGATGTTTCCTCGTTTTTTTAAAAAGCTTACTTTTTCTATGAATTAAGTTCAAAATATGCTCTGTGATCCAATCATTTTTATGGTTTTTAGAGGCTCTTTTAGGGAACTTAAAATTATTTCTTATATTTTGAAATCTAAAAATTAAATTTTGATATTGAAGATCAAGATCATCAGAAAAATTCCATTTAAAACTATAACCAAGTAGATAATCATAGACTAGCTTATAGTTAATATAAGTTTGCTTGTTTGTATCAGAGTTACTTTTGTCTAAAGTTGATAAAATAGAATTGTTTAAATTGCAGATAGTCATAAAATGATCACTTATGTCAGTAATATAAATTGCAGTAGAAACTGTAAAAATTTTGGATTTTACAAATACATGATCAATACATGTTGAAGAAATATTGACACGAGTGGGTTTGTTAATGTAGCTTTGATATCCCTTAGCTGATAAGGAGTTTAGGTATTCATTAGTATCATTGTCATTGTTTAGTATATTTATATTGAGATCACCCATTATTATAATACTAGCTGTTACGACCCGGCAAAGCCGGGTCTTACAGCTAGGCTAGCCTTTTATGCGAGCTTCGCTCGTTACTACTTCAAGTTCCTATTAATTATACATTAAATAAGAAGTTTAACTTTAATAATTTATTATTGTTGAATTAGAAACCAACTTCCCTAAAAGTAACTTTTTAACCTTTATTAAGTAAACCAACTTTCTTGAAAGATATTTATTTAAAAGCTATTATATTATTTTAAAATTTTAATTACTTTTATTTATTTATTTTTCTGATTATTGCGAGATGGCATCGAGTCAGTGAGTGACGTGGGCTTTTATATTTTTCTGATGATGATGATTATGATTATTATTGCGAGATGGCATCATAGTGTGCGAGCGTTCCGTTCCAGAATCAGTGAGTCAGTGAGTCAGTGAGTGACGTGGGCTTTTATATGAGAGATTAGGTTGGTTTAGAGTACATAATATATTTTTTAATTCATTAGTAAAATGATCAATTTTAAAGGCGTGTGATCGATATATTGATAAGATTGCCAGATTATAAAAATTACTGTATAATAATATACTTTCAGCAGATTCAAAACATATGTCTAATGCGATCAGATTCAGATGTTTTTTACTGTATACAACAATTCCACCTGAGCGATTTATCTCACGGCAACAAAAAAAGGATTCAAATTTATCTATTGCATAAAAATCAATTTCATCACTGTAAATCCAGATTTCTGACAAAATAATGACATCAATAAAATCAACAAAATTTGAGATATGGGAAATAAAACTGTCAAAATTTGCACGAATGCTACGTATATTCAGATGTAAGATAATAATATTTGACTTACAGCCAGTTGGTTCGGATTTGAGATAATTTTTTAGTTCAGAAGAGTCTTCTAATAAAATACAACCATCAACAGTAGGAAAAGGATAAGATTGTTCACAATTGAAGATTCAGGTCATCAGTGGATTTAATTCTTAAAATTTTGGAAGACTCGTCTTTTCTAAGGAAGATCTTCCCATTACGAACCCAACAAAACTTGTAGCTGTTTTCCGATTTAGTTTTTCTGGCCTGGTGGAATAGGAATTTGAGTTCAGGGGTTAGATGCTCGTTGAAAAATATAGGCATATCACTAAATCTTTCATTGACTTTGTTTGCTGATATATGGCAAGCTTTTAGGGATTTTAATGCACAATCACGAACTTCTTTCGAGATGAATTGAACCACTATAGGTTTGGGTCTGTCTTTGTTAAAGCTGGGTACCCGGTGAGCTGCTGTCACGTTGTTTATCATTTTCATATCCGAAATATCTTCTAGCTTTAAGAGGACCTTGTTTAGATCTTCGTGTTCACATTCAGGAAGACAAGAAAACTTTTTACTAAACTTTTTACAAACAATCCAAAGGGTCTAAAAATGAGTTAAAACTCTACTTATAAGGCGAAAATTATTCCAAAATTTTTCTTGGGGAGGACCCCTATACCCTCCTAGAAATTTTAAAATCTATTATGTACCTACTGTTTTTCCGAGAAAATTTTGTGACTTACAAGAAGTATAAGTATTCCTCATTGGTGTAACCTAAAAGGTCTCAAAATGAGTTTAAAACACTACTTTTAGGGGCAAATTTCCAGAAATTTTCTGGAGCAGGACCCCAAATCCCACTCGAAATTTTACCATTTATTATACTATACTGTTTTTCCTTTAACATTCTGTCGCTTACAATGAGCTGTACTCTTTGAGTGCATTCCAAAGACTCTCAAAATGTTAAAACACTATTTTGAGGGGTGAATTTCCGTAATTTTTCTGGTGGGTCTGGGGGAGGACACATACTTGGGATTCCCATTGTAAAAATTATTTTGAAACTTAGTGCAACAAAATTCAAATACTATGTGTAAGTCATCTAACTAAAACATATTGTATGAAAGTACTCGTAAGGAGATTACCTCGAAATTAATGTGAAGCCAAAACCCCTCCCGAAACAAAAGTCTAGTTACGGCCCTGGTTATGTATTAGTATTTTCTTCAGATTTTTAAAAAATTAAAATAACTTAGGGAAATGGGAGGGGGGGTTAATGTGTCAATTATTCAAATTATTCAATTGTCAATTATTCAAATGTGCCCCTTCTCCCCAAACTAAATGTAAAATTTTCCTTTCCTCCTTACCTGGTACCTGGTAGAATGGGGCATCTCAAGCTTAAGTGTGAAAATACTGGAATAAGAACTCTCTTTAATAAAAAAAATCCATTGAATGGCAAAAAAATGTTTTGGAAAATTTACAAATTTAGTACTTATTTTTCAGAAGGAAATGGTTCAGTGAAACGTTTGGGAAAATTTTCTCCCGTATTTCGTCCTGCCTATGTGGAAATGATGGAAATCGAAATGAAGAAGCAAATGAAAGGTATAAGTTCCTTCCTCTAAAATAGGGCGGGGGTCCAAGGTGGGGGACCTCCGTATGCCCCCCCCCCTTGAACCCCAAAAAAAAATATGGGAAAGAGGGGAAAGAAAGTAAAAAGGAGAGAGAAAAGAGGTACAAAGAAAAAAAAAGAGGTTTAACAGCCGAAAAAATGTTTTTTTGGTCATTAAAATGAACCTTTTTCCTTCTTTGTATCACCTCTCTTCTTTTTACTTTCTTTCCTTTTTTTTTACTCCAGGGGGCATTTTTCTCGGGTTTATGAATTTTTTCAATAGTTTAAAACGTACTTTATTTCATTTGATATCTCTTCTTACACCGTGGTTTTTCTCCTCTCCCATACCTATTTAACTCCAGAAGGGTACTCACCTTAAGGTATAAAATATTTTCGGTCATTCAATAAAAAAAATGTAATTTTTTTTCCTTTTATATTTTGCATCTTTCTCTCCCCTTTTTCTCTTGTTTCCTCATTTCTTTCTCTCTTCTTTAACCCTTCCCTACTCTACTCCTTTTTAGTTTAGGGGTAAGGCACTTTCCCCTGGTCATTCAAAACGTTTCGACAAACTTTCGAATTTAATTATCAGTTTGTCTTTTTCTTAATTTTGTAGAAGTAAAAGTAAATTCTAAAATTTAAAAGCGCACATATCGACCAAAACCTTTTGCATTTAGCCTCTTTTTAAATAACTTTGAATTGAAAAAGTTATTTTTCCAAGATCCAAACATTGTTCAAACCTATTTAATATATACTCGACAGCAACGTTTCTTGAACCCAGTACGTCACAAATGCGGAAGGAGAAATCGGTAAACACAAAGCCTGTTGATTTGCTAGGAGGAGATTGACGTTCTTTTCATTTACTTTTCAAGAAGGATTTTCGAAATAAATAAAGGACATGGGGGACATAGAAAATTTAAAAAGGCTTTGGTGGGGCATGGGCCGAAAAAGATTGGGAAACACTCTCTAATGGAGTCCACTTGCGCCATACTTTCCTAAAAAGAACTTTCAGGTCAATCGATTGGATTATGTTTTCAGAATTCAAACTATGAGAATTTTATAGTCATTGAAATTTTTAATTCCTTCAATTCTTATTCCAGAGCTGATGCTGATGCAGCGGTACCTCTTCAAAGGCCTATCGAAATGAGAGAATTAGGTAATAACCTGATTGACATCCACCCGGTACAAAATAGAGACTATCTTAGACCACACAGGTGATAATATGTTTTTATGAATTCACTAAGACCATTTCTTTACTTGTTTTTTGTTCATTGAAATTTTGCTTCATGCAAGAACGCCGGGCAAAAATTTCGTCACCCAGGCCCGGCGTTTTTGCATTTACCGAAATTTTTAATCTCTTTAATTCTTATTTCCAGAGGGCCAAGAGTACAGCAATTTCCAATCCAATTGAGAAATGTACAGAATAACCTAAATAACCTTCCAAACAGAAACATTCGTAGACAACACGGGTGATAATATATAATGAATTCACAGTCACTTTCTTTATATTATTTTTATATTCATTGAATTTTCTGTTTACTTCAATTCTTACTTCCAGAGGGCGAAGATTACCGCAGCTGCCGATAGAACTGAGAGATATGCAGAATAATCTGATCGACATTCGTCCAATGCCTGACGAAGACATTCCTGGACAACAAGGGTGATAATTAATATATAATGAATTTACAAGGTCACTTTCTTGTCATCATTTTTATGTTTATCATATTTTCTGTTTACTTCAATTCTTACTTCCAGAGCCTACCGGCTTCCAGAGATTGTGGCCGAAATGAGAAATTTAAGGAATAATCTGGATAATCTCCATCCGATTCCAAATGGAGATGTTTGTAGACATCATGGGTAGTGAATTCAGAAATGTTTACCACGATACCCTAATTTGATATAAGAAGATCAAGCTGTGTATTACTTGATAATTAAAATATATCTGTATTGAAAAAAACTGTTGAGTGAGTTTTTCTTTTTTTTTATAAAATTTCAATAATCTAGTTTCAGTTTTGCCACTTCAGAGTTCGAGAATAAGTGAGAACATCTCGATTGATGAAAAAAAAAATTGTGTATTGTGTTTTACTTTTATCGAGGTGTTGTGGGTTCTCCTCAAGCATTACGCACTGGTAAGGGCACATACATTTAATAATGAACACGCTCACTGTAAGGACTAAATCAAATTACATACGAAAAGTAAGTATATGGCATAAGGAAATTAAGAAATACCTTTTCTTAATAAAATCATGACGAAATGTACGTTTTCAAAAGATATTTTTAAAAAAAAATTAATATACAATCCATTCTACCATTACAAAGTTAAAATTAATTGTAAATTGCATTTTGAATACCACGAGAAAGACAGGAATTTCTGAAGAAAAAAAAAGTAGGAATTCTTTCTTGAAATAGGTTTTTTAAGTAACATAAACCTATATTCTATTTTGATTTTTTAAAAACCTTTTTTAGTTCATTAATGCATTGTAAGTCAATCAGTTCTGTTTGAAATACTCTACTAAGTGATGACTCGACAGGGTGACTCGACATCATCATGAAAAACGGAGACCCACACAATAAGAGAGCAAAACTTAAGGAAGAACTTTTTTCCGATCTCACAGAAATATTCCTCTGAACGAAAATTACAAGATCATCAATAAGTGGGTATAAAGCAAATGTGATAAAATTTACCTTAAGAACAATTTTAAGAACATTAAATACGTTCCATTCCATTGAATATAGTATACGGAATAGTGCCATATATGTAAAATTCTGTTAAAAGATGCTTTATTTTTGTATTGGTGCAACATCCCTTTTCTTTTAAGATCTAATGAAAAATTTATTTAATGGGTGAGAAGTGGGAACCCACTGTTATCTGCGGAGAATAGGAGAGCCCCTTAACGCTCCTCCAAAATTTTGACGTCTATACAGTGTTTTTCTCTTGAAAATTCTGCCGCTTACAAAAGCGGTTCTCTTTGGGTGTTCCCAATTCAGAATAATATAAAACACTGGTTTAAATGGGAAATTTCAAAACTTTTTGGGGGGAGGACCCCCAGTCACCCTCAAAATTTTGACGTCTAGTGATTTTTTTCCTTGAAAATTCTGTGGTTTTTGCAAAAAGTTATTCTCTTAGGATGTAAACCAAAGGATCTACAAATGAGCTAAAACACTACTTTTAGAGGCAAATTCTCAAAATTTTGCCCTGGAGTAATTATAAAAATTTTATATAATGTGAACATAATTCAAATATAGGTATAAATGTACTCGTAAGGGGATAACCTTAGAAATAACGTTAAGTCACCCCCCGAAAGAAAAGTCATGATTTTTTGTAGTCTTAAAACGTTCTCCTTGCCCTGTTTTAAAGCATTAGACATTAGAACGTAGCTGGAATTTTCCCATTCAAATAATCCAATAAAAGGTTGTTTGAAAAATGAAGTGCCCTGAAAATTTAAAATAAAACGTAGTGTAATAAATATTCTTTTTATAAATGTCATGTGCCTTAAAAATACATATTTTTATATTCATTATGACTGGCTGAATATTTGCCCCCAGCGCAGTCTCTATTCAAAAAGCGCAATTTTACGCATTTATTAAATAGTGATTAGGGATTGCTATTATAGGTAAGTGCTTTAAATGCAAATTTTACTATTTTATCATTTCTTTGATATAGCTTGATTACTTTGATAATTGTGAATATTTAGGCAGAGTGATAAATGTTAATCATCGAGCATAAATGGACGATAAATATAGCATGATAATAACTACAGCCGATAAAAATACCTCAGAGAATGAATTTTATGGCATTTTGAATTTAAGAATCATACTCATTGTTTGAGATACATAAAAAGAGAAAACTTTTATGACAAGGAAGTATAGGTACTAATTGAGATACATTAAAGGGAAGAGAAATTTTCTCTTCGAATGAAGTGTTTAACTTAATCCTAAAACTGTAAATACCTATTTTTAAAAATCCTTTTTCATTTAAAAATTCTTTGTCTTTTAATCTCTTTACTTTTATGAAAGATAGTGAGAATAAGGCATTTCAGATATTAATTGATAATAATTTGAAAAGTTAAGCCGATCTAAAAAAAAATAAGTTTTTGGAATTTCACCCCCAACATGAAAAAGAAAAACAGAATAAGACAATGAGAATGTAATTACGTGCTCGTATTCTCCCCTCGTCAATATTGATACCTATTACAAAATCTAAATCAGAAAAATTAAGAGAGATTAAAATAAAAAAAAATTCTTTGCTCAAAATAGGAAGAGAACAAGACCGTAAAAATAAAAAAATGTCTTAATTAGTACTACTTATTTTCATGTATAAAGTTGAAAAGTGTTTCGATTCACCATCCCGTTTTACAGTGCATACTTCGTAAAAATATATAGTAGGTACATATATGGTTGAGAATATTAATTTAAAAAATAATTTATTTCTTGAAAAATCTGAAAATAGCTAACTAAAACTCTGAACCTTAAACAAATTACGACATGAGTAATTAAAACAGGTTTCTCTTAGAAGGAACTCTACCAATAACTTCTTACCAAATCAACCTTCCATGAGCTTTTAGTTACAATAACTTTTCAAGTATAATAGTCAAACTTCGAAACGTTTTAGTCAACTACCAGAAGTATACAATACACAATTATAAGCAATTTTTCAGTACTATTTCATATGAATTTATAAAACTGTTATTTTATTTTAATTTTCAGTGGAAATCTTCAAAATTTATTTTTTTATAACTTGAGGGGTTTATTCATAAATCCCATCGAAATAGTCAAAACATTCCAGACAAAATTATTTTCAAAAATTAGAATTATTATTTAAAGAACGTGTTAAATTATTTACATAAAGCTTTCTAAAGACAGCATATTTTGTTTAAATTTTTAATATTGTATTAATGGTAGTTTTTATAGAAATTTCGTTGGGAAATAATACCGGTCGCATAAAACAGAAAATGTGCATTATTCCAGCTAAAAAAAATGGTGATAAATTCAAAAATGGACACGAAAAGTATCAAAATAATTTAGTTAATTCAATATTTTAAAATAAAAATCTGAAATCGCTTTTCACTTGTTTCGGATTGAATGTCAGATCTGTTTCGGCCCTTACTTTAAAGTGAAATTCAACAATCGCTTTGAATCCAAAACCATTGTTTAAAGCCAATGTTTTTTTTTTATTGAAGGGCGTCAGATGCTGTTTTCACGCCCTTTTTAAAAGTCAAACTTTGAAATTAAATTAAAAAGTAAATAAGCATCGCATTTAAAAAAAAAACGTTGTGCGTATATTCTTCTTTTGGGTATCTATCGAATAAAAAAATAAAAATGCGGGAATTGCCAATTTTAAACTTTGCAGTATTTCCCTATTAAGATGTAAAAAAAATGCAAAAGGCATCTATTTTAATTCTTTCCTCCGATCAGCAGATAGGATAGAAAACAGGAGATGAAGCTCACGCATGGATCACTTTCAGGGCCGTATCAAAAGGGGGGGGTAAGGGGTTTAACACCCTCCAAAAAATTTTGACATAAATGTTATACTGTCTTTTTCCTCCCCCCAAACCCTCCTCGATTTTATTAGGTACTGTTTCACCCATGAAAATTTTGCAACTTTGCAAGTAGTCGGTTCTCTTAGTGTGTAACCTACTTTTACGGCACATTTCCAAAAAATAAGTTCGCCCCTCGAAATTTTGCCGTTCATTATGTAGTACTATACCGTTTTCCCTAGAAAATTCTGTCACTTACAATGAGCACGAGCAGTGATCTAAATGGTCTTAAAATGAGCTATAACACTATTTTGTGGAGGAAATTTCCAAAAATATTTTTTGGGGGAGGGGGAATATTATACCCCAGACCCGCCAATTTTAAAAGTCTATGGGATTTTATTTTAATTTCCGAGGTGCACCCTCTTTATGGTGTTACAAATATTGAAACATTATTAGCAGCAAATTTCCAGGTCTCTAGGCCAATTTTTGACCCCCGGGCACTTTAATAAAAGTAGTTATAAATATTGAAAATGGGTATTAAAAGGGGGGAATATTGAAAATATCGTAATTTTTTCATTGTTTTTAATTTTAATAAGCCAGAACGCTGTCAATATTGAGTTAAAACCTATATATCACCTTTGGGATATCATTCTCCCAAGATCCTATTGGAAAAACATTCAATGGCACCTGCTGGGAGAAAGTTCCCCGAGGGTTAAAAGCGCACTCTCAACGAAAAAAGAGGAGGCTCGCGGGTGGAAGGTGGATAAAGGCCATTTGGGAGTTTTATTGAATATTTTTCCTATTTTATTATAGCTGGTATCATCTGATAACCTTGTTTCTCGTTCCTCCCACCTTCCGAGAAAATTACTTTTAAGTTGAGAGGGGATTAAAAATTCGCCTAGAGACCTGAAAATTTGCAGGTAATAATGTTTCAGTAATTGTTACAACATGAGAGGAGGGCACTCCAGAAATTACAAAAAAAAAAGGTGCAGAAAATCAAAAGAAGTCTCTGGAGGGAGTGCTCCCTTTCCTACGGCCCTTGGTCTTGGGGGATAGGATTCAAGATAAAAGGTTGAGCTCTTGAATGGAGCATTATCTACGGCAGGGGTCGGCAAGTAATTTTACTAGGTGTTCCATAGTTCCATATAATTTTGAAAATTTTTATCGAGGTCCAGATGAAAAGAAATAATTAGTACTTTTAAATTCTTAGTTTTATGTACACATATTTCTAACATACATGTAATTTGAGTACACTGTACACTACCTTCTTAATTAAATTTTGTTAAGTTTTAACAAAACTGTTAAGGGGTTTCCCCGGGAATTCGAGATTCCTTTTTGGAAGTATTTACAAAACCTTGTTTTATTAACTACAAAGAAATATTTTTACACTTCGACACCCCTTTTGTCTTAAGTACTTGTATTATTATTAACTTTATTAAAAAGGAGGTCTGGAAGTTTCATTTCACCCCAGAAAGGTCTTGGAAATTTGACCCTTAAAAAGAAGTTCAGGAGACGGTCCAAAAATTTTGGGGGATGGCGCCCCCCACTGCCACTGATACGCTATTACGCAACTGTTCAAAACTGATGATGTTCATACATTTTCTCTTTGTCCCTTCTATTTTACTACTTATAAATAACATAATCTTACTATTAAAAATCAAAATTAATTGGTTATTTTATTTTCTTCTGAATGTTATGCAGTTAGCATGGCCACTAAATATTAATATCTTTTAGAAGTACTAATGTGGCAACACATTCGATCTATGCGTCATTCATATTATTTGTTTCTCATTTATTCCAAAACAAGATTCGTCGTACGATTTGTACTGACATCTAAAAGCAGCTGATCACTCACGCCGATAGTTAGTAGAAATTAATATTTTGGTGAGAAATATTTCGTTTAATTTTAATTCAAATGCTTAACACATTCCTAATTTCCCTCTGAAGAAAAATAAGGATTTTCATATACATCTTAAATTTTATACTTGTAGTACAAATATTTTTTAACAAATTGTAAAAAAGGCAATGTTTTTAAAATTTTAGATTCTGGTTTGATGAAACAAATAGGGGGGGGAATATATATTATATTATTCAATATAATAGTTAGGAGCAAAACTTTTGGATGGGGTCAACAAATTTATAATCAATAAACTGTTTGAAAAGAATGATTAATTGTTATATACAGCTCATTCAAAGTGCAAAACTCGAAACTTTGAAGTATGTAATCATTATATTAAGTGGTACAAAAATTATAAAACATCTAGAATGCATTATAATGTCTTTGAAGAAAAATAAGTAATGATAAAGTAAAAAGTATACTAATACAGTTCATAAAAATAAAATTAATCTTCCTAGAAGCAACAACTTTCTTGTATTGTTTTGACTTTTGGAAAAAAGCAAATAAAATGAGATAACTTTTATATTCTCTTAAAAATTTAGAATCATTGAAAAAATTTCCATGTTATGAATTAATATCTATGTTATTCTCTTAAACGGTTAGTTAGACTTTGGAAAACTACTAAAACAAAAAGTTATACAGAGTTACATATTGAATACCTGAAAACTTATAAAATATTCTGTGTTCATTTTTGCAATTAGAAGTTGGAATTTTTTTAGATAATTTATTCCAGATAGATCCTGTTGATCATTGTTTTATTCTATTGCAATCATAATTTTGAGGTAAAATTAATAAAAGAGCATAATTTGGTTACTTGAAAAAATTGAGGTGCATTAGGTTGCGTCTTCCTTTTAAACTTTTAAAGACTTAGCTACTTAAGATATAAAAAATGTTTCTTCCAGGTTCCACTTCCTAAACTTCTTCCTACTATTAATGAAGAAGCTGTAACTAAGTAAAATGGTGAAAGATATACAGGTAACTTTGATTTATAATTTAAAACTAAAATTACTATTTGTAAATTTCTATGTAACTATGATATTGCATCATAAAATTTTGGAATTTTAAGTTAACTATCAAAAAGTTATGTTAATTATCAAGAAAAAGTCTAATTATTTGTTGTTTTACATTCTCCCAATGATATGGTGAGATAATATTTTTAGATTCTAAATAAATTAAGTAGAAGGGTATGGGGCATCAAAGTAAGGGAAGTAGTTTTCCTGTATCAGCTTTTTCCTTTTTATGAATGAATCCTGTTGCAATTTAAGTGGGGAAGGTATTTAAGTTATGTGTAGTGGTTATTTTTTGAATTCAATGTATCTTATATGATTCAACAGATGTTTAACCACCTAGAGAAGTCCATATTATGGGTCCTTGCCACCTAGTACCATCATTTATTTTCACTGATTTGACTAATAATCAGGAGTCATTCTTTTTGAGTTGATTATGAACTGTCACATAAAGGAGTTATTTAAAAGTAAGGCAAATTTAAAAACTTATCGACTAACATTATAAGGGTTTGGGAAATACTTTTTTATACTAACACTAATAAGGTAATTAAAATATGTGTGCAATGAACGGTTCTTATGTGTTATCCCTTCAACCGTCAGATTCAGCTGCACAGTCTATAAGACTTGGTAATGCTCACTGGATTCGGCGGCACAGTCGACGGGATAAAACATAAACCCAATGAACAAATTAATAGAAAAAACAACATTATGAAGCACAACTTAACGATACTGTAATGATCCTTAATGAACTTAGCTAGTTGGGGGTCAACATCATCCCATTTTTTGGAATTTGCCCGATTTTTTAATTTATTTAGAATTCTGTATTTTAGATAAAAGGTTTGTTACTATTTTATAAAAATCCCAAAACATGCTTGTTTTTGGTTTCTTTTGGAGATGAGTTGCTGATTCAAAGGTTCTTTAGTGTATTATGCAAACATACAGCTATTTCTGGAATCCTTTGTCAGCGTAGGAGATAGAAGTGATAAATACTCAGAAGACTCACAGCCAGTCCTTGGCTTCTAGCTTGTACTAGCTGTGAGTGAATGTGCATTCTCTACATTGTGTAAGATGTTGTTTCTTCTGTTAATTAACTGCAATAAGTTTATATGCATACTTGTGTGTTGATGTGTTTGGGTCAAATTGAATAGAAATCGGACAGTAAAACGTAATTTTTTTTTCAGTTTAAAAATCAACTTTTTAAAAACTCGTGTTAAAAACGTTTGAGGCATTTGCCAAGGTCATATTTTATGGATATTGTAGTCATATAGCTATATAGCATAGAAACAACAACCACAATTGATGATTAAATCATTAGTTAATTAATTAATAATTTATTAAAATTAACTTTGAAAATACAGATAAAATCCTTCAAACAAGTGAAACAAAAAATATTTCGACAATATTTAGTAATAAATCCTCTAAAAATTAATTACATTTGAAAAAGAAAAAAAATCTTTTAAAGAATTTAAATTTTTAACAAATTTTAAGCTTTTTAAAATTTGTAATAGTATATGCCCATGTGATACTATATGTCTATAGACTATTTTAGTGCTGCTTAAGAATATCAGGCTAATTTTTTTAATAAAATTTAGAATTAATGTGGAAAAGCAAATAAGGCATTTAAAAGTTGCTCCTTTGGGATAAATTATTCTATGATCAATGTGTGATTATTTCCCCCTATCATGTGTTTTTATGAATATTTATATAAAATTTTATCCATACGTAATTATTTATGTATTTTTTTTTGTTATTTCTAATAAATTTGATTTGAAAAACAAAAGTATTAAGAGAAATGCTTCAATTGCGGTATTGATTCAGTTGGTAAACATTTATAGAGAATCTGGAATTTTTTAAACTTATTGAACACTGAGTTTGAAATCTTTTTAACCAATTTTGTATTTTTCAGGTTAAAGTACTCTATGATTTTGAAGCTCAATCTGGCTCTGGAGAACTAAGTATATGGACTGGGGAAACTATTACTGTGACAAGACAGGTAAAACTTACTTAAGTTATTAAAGGATTTTAATCACCTAGTACTATTTAAATATTTCACTGTATGTCATTTTTTATTTCTTACAGGTTTTGTTTAAGTATATCTATTCAGTTTTATTTTTTCTCTGTATTTTGGTTATAGAGTATTTGGTAAAAAGGGGTACTTGTGTGAAAATCTGGAAAAGTTCTGTGCAATAGATGGGTATCCACAGACCCTACCTAACCTCCCTAGAAATTTTAAAGTTCATTTATATACTTTTTTTCCTTGAAAATTTCATGGTTTACAACCAACTGTTATCTTTGGGTGTCACTCAAAGGGTCTCAAAATAAGGTAAAACTCTATATTTGGAGGTAAATTTTCAAAATTCTTCTGGGGGTGGCTGCCCAGACCACCCCATTTTTACTCAGAGCTCATATTGTATATACAAAATTTTGGCATTAAGTGCTCCAAAATTCAAACACTCCTTGTAAGTGATCTAAAGCTAAACATATAAATGTACTCATTAGGGGTACCTTAGAAATAATGTTGAGTCCAACCCCTGAGATAAAAGTCTGGTTACTGCCCTGTTATGAACTATAGTCTGTATTTCTTTGCTAGGCGGTTGGGAACGGAGAAATCCAAGTTTGAGTAGGGGTGCGGGAAATTTGGGTAGGTAACAGGGCTTCTTAAGCACCTACTTCTTTGAAGAAGAGGAAAGGTAGGTGGGAAATATAGTTATTGGTGAGAAATATCCAGTTTAGCTCTCTTTCTATATACCTCTCCAACCCTAGGGAGTGAATGGCCTCAGTCGTTTAGGGTTATACTAACCGCCTAGCAAGGAAATACAGACTTTATCCCTGATTGTTACAATTTGGCTTATCTGAGCTTGGTTGTACAATGATTTTTCCCTTAAATAAAGTAAGTCATAATTCTAGATGAGGAAAATAATGTTATGTGATGTTATGTGAGAAAAAAAAACAAATAAGAAAAGTATTTCTATTTCAGTTAATAAATAGTAAAGTTAAGCATCAGTTTTTAAATATATAATACTATATGAAGGCTTCAATTCCCTTCTTAGGTATTTGTTTTTATTCCAAATGTAATGAAATATGTTAAGAATTTTACATATGTTTTAACTTATTTTATTTGTAAAAGTTTTGGTTTTTAAAGTAATTTTTTTCTACTTCTTAATTTGCATTCTTAATTCGTCCATATTTACAGACGAGAAAAGTCTGTCAATTTTGAAATTCTTCCCAATTCTTTGAATTTGTCTCTATGAACCCTGTATGTATCAGTACTAATTGTTAATTATGAAATAACTTTTTCAGGATGTTGGTGGTGGATGGTGGGAAGGAAAAAACGATACTGGAGAAGTTGGATTGTTTCCATCCTCTTATGTTGAGGTAAGTTACCTTAAATGTTAAATGTAGTATAACTACAAGCTTTATCAGTTAGATGATGGCATCTTTGATTGGTATTATGTGAATTGTATTTGGTATTAAGTCCAGGATCCACTAAGTTTTAACACAAGTCCCAATTTTAAATCTTTAACAATATATCGAATTCCAATGTTTCAAATTTCTCATCATGTTTTTTCTTGGAAAATCTACTGTCCGAGTTATATTTAACCAGTACTATCCGGGAAAGAATGTCTTAAGTATTCCAATGAACATATTTTCATTGCCTAATAAGAATGCTTTTTAAAGTGGGACGAACTTTCTATAAGAAGTGACTAATTTAAAAGAACTTTAAGAAACTTGGTGTGAATAACATTGATAGTCACATATACTTTTTTAATGATAAAAAGTTGAAGCATGTTTAATATTATGGACTTTTTATAGGTAATCAACAATGCTGAAACCCCAGGACAATCATTTCGCACACCTGAATATTCAGCTGATGACATTCAAGTATTAACTCGTCAAGATAATGAGGCAGCTCAAGATTGGGAAGATAGCTGGGATGAAGATACTGGGAGTGGGAATCATGTAATTTTTCTAGATTTTTTATTTCTCGTAATCAGATGCATATTTTAATCAAAATCAAAATATTTGTATGATGTAATAAGAGTTCAACAATAACAAAGGGTTTTTTTTGTACCTGGTAAGAAAAGAATGTAGCTTGGTTTAAAATAATTACTCTGGCTTTTCAAGACAGAAAGAAGCTCAGTTATTAAGTATAAACTAGGTTCTGATCTAAGTTCTTAGAAAACCTCTACGAAATTACAACTTCTAAATCGTCAGATGCTTTTCACTACCTTAAAAATGGGGTTTTTTAAATTTTAATAAACTTATTAGTCCTACAAGTTGTACTATTTTCTCATTTTAATTTTTCTTATATTTTTATTCAAAGTCTTATTTTTGTAGAAAACCTCGGATCCCACTAAAGATGCAAAGGCTGGATTCTTATCTATACCTTCCATTGAAAAGAAAAGCAGCAGCACTGGTGACTTGAGTGCTATAGCTAGAGGTGATGCCAGCTCTAAGTTGGGAATGAAAAAAAGTTTCAACAGGTGATGAATTTTTTTAATTCATAAAAATGTTTTTATCTTAGTTTATTTAATTGAAGTTTGGGGGGGACTGAATTTTTAAGAAGATAATTTATTAATAACTAGTGCTGTGTTTCCATGTAATTAAAATGGAAATGAGCCTTTGAATGATGGACCTTTGATTTTTGTAGGTGTGGGATATTGTAAATAAATACATATTATTTTATTAGTACATCTGTACTTATTAAAATAGTATGTATTTATTTAGAATATCTTACACCTCTAAGAATTCAAATCTAGTTAGTATTATCTCTGTAAGTTATTTCATTGTTTGTAACTACAATGCTTCGTGACAGTGAAGAAAAAGCAGATTCTCTATTTCATAATGTAAGATGAAAATATCATCGGCTTTCAATCGAAAGGCACTTAAGTCACTTCTGGCTCAAATACTCTGTATGAGGTTACGCCAAATTTGGCGTCAGCTGATCGCTTTCTTTTGCGCCATGCAAATTTATTGCTTCACAGCTTGGCAAGATTTGGGGAATGCTCCTAGGCTCCACTCATTTGTTGGCGCTGTTCTACTGTTTCAAAAGATTCACCAAAAGTGACTTAGTGTCTTTCGCTTGTAAGCCAACAATATGATGTATGTCTCTCTCCAATATTTATGTCCCATATTTTTTTAGATTTTCTGCATTTGTGAAATCTGGGGGAGAAATGTTTATTTTAGGAGAAACTAGTGTTAATGTCTCACCAGAAGATTTTGTTGAAATAATGGTATGTATCAATTTATCATTTATAACTTTGAATAAATGAGACGTTTTTTCAGTAGTATGATTATGGTAGTATTATTGTGGCTTTAGCTCTTATCACCATCATCCCTAGTATATTTTATTTTATTTATTGTTGCACATGGGCTAAATTTTTTACTTTTAATTTCTTTTTAAATTTTATTTCCATGGACCACATTTAAAATGTTGAGAGTACTTCCAAAGCTATTCCTCTTCTGCGGAATGAGATTTATATGTACTAAATACCAGTTATTTGTAACATTTCCTCTCAATAGTGTAGAAACAATCTAAATGAGGTTTTCATTAGAAATATAAGTTTTTAATGCTTAACTTATTACATTAAGGGATAGATATTATTCAAAAATTTCAGAGATTGAATATTTCTTACAGTTTTTTATAATTTGTGTTAAGAATGTCTTGAGATGGATGTAATAAAAGAAATGGACATTTTGACTTGTATTTTGAACTTTTTAGGGTCTATTAAGCAGATTGTAGAGTTACGCTTATGTTGGTAGATATCCTCTAAAAGTTTTCATCCAAATTGAACTGCTGGAAATGATTAACTTTCAAGAGAGGAAAAAATATTTAAAGGATTTTCATAGTATGATGCTTTTAGATATTTGTATAATAAAACATTATAGCTTTCTCTCAAAAATGTGTAAAGGGTTTGAGTCAGTTTGAAAAATTTTTATGATCTATTTAATTTTTAGGAAGAGGATGGTGTAGTTGCATGGGTCACACCAGGTGAACAATATAATTGCACAGTTTCTAAACCTAAAAAGGAAAGCAAATTAAGAGGATTGAAAAGTTATATAGCCTATCAACTCACTCCTTCTGTAAGTAAATTGCAATTTAGATAGTTAAGTTTTCATTAATTTCTATACAGACAACACTTGTTTTAACAAACTTATGCTGCTTGCTAAAAAAACAAGTTTGTAAAATCTAAAAACACTAAGAAAATATATGGATATTTTTTTAGAACTGTTTCATTCTTTTAAATGAGTTCTTCATTTAGAAATATATTTTACGAAAGAAAGTTAAGGTTGTATTTTTACTATACGTACTTCAAACAGGAATACAAAATTGTGTGCATAAAACCTTTTCTCATTTCAAATAAAATCATTTCATATTTTTCACTTATTAGGTATTACTTTGAGCCATCAATTTATTTTGTTCTAAAAATAATTATTGTTGTTTATTGTACTTAAAGGCAAATATGCCATGCCTTTAAATTATCTTTCTATATTACCTCTTCATTTCTCAGTAAAATAAATATACTGTTAAATGGCTTGAATTTGCTCCTCTTTGAAACATTATTGTGCATTAAGTATGGATAATAATTTAATTACGTTTAGTGGGAATTCATAATCAACAAAACTTATGTAAAACTTATGTTCTCAGTAATAAAGGAACTATAATGTGATAAATTCTTCCAAATTTAGTTAGGCCATGTACAAAACCCCTCTGATATTAAATGAAATTATTTAGGCATCACAACTGTCCTTTCTCTTAAGTCATTTAAATAAAAATAATTCCTTACTTCTGCTTTTAATTAAGCACACATCTAACAGACTTTTAATTCCTTAGTTCTCAAGTATTGAAGTAAGTCGCCGTTTCAAACACTTTGATTGGCTTCATGAAAGATTAGAAACTAAGTATGCCCTCATTCCAATACCTCCACTTCCTGGAAAGCAGTTTTCAGGTGCTTATTCAAAATCCTTATAATAAATGCATCTAATTGTAATAGATTTTAAACTTTTTTTTTTCAATTTAATTTGTCTTTTTTTTTGTAGGGAGATATGAAGACATGTTTATTGAACACAGAATGATTCAACTTCAAATGTGGGTCAATCGCATCTCTAGGCATCCTGTTCTTGGTCATAGCGATGTGTGGAAGCACTTCATTACTTGCACTGATGAAAAGGTGTGTTTTACCTGTAAATTTAAAACATTTTAAACAACTGCAACATGTCAGTCATATTGTCTTAATCTGTGTTGGCCATTTAGGAAATTGATTTTTAAATTTTTTGTTCAACAATGATACCTAGACTTGTTTGTTGCTCAGTCTCACCCATCCTGTTAAGTTTAGATTAGAACTGTACAGGTTGTCACAATTACAAATGATTTCATTTTTATTGATTGCCATTTCCAACTATTATCGGCTAAATTATTATTTGCTAACACACAATTGTAACCAAAAAAATAGTTGCAGAGGCTTTCAATTGCAATTGTTCATAAAATTTTCCAAGTTGGCTAGTTATGCACCACCAATTAAGTTGTGCTAGTTAGCTCTAGAAGACTAAATTGGATATATCTAAGAAGTTAAAATTTGTGTTTTTTTCTTCAAAAGATGTGGAAAACTGGGAAAAGAAGAGCTGAAAAAGACGAACTTGTTGGAGCTTCCTTCTTTCATGCCATTAGAGCTCCAGATGCACCACTCACTCTAAATCAAGTGTAAGACTTTTAATTTAGTTTAAATCTTAAATTCTTGTTGAAAATTTGTTGAAAATTTTTATATTTTTTAGAGAAACACAAGTTGAGAGCTTTTCAAAATTTTCAGCCAAAATGGATAACACTGTAAAAACATTGCATGGAACTGCCCAAGAATTGTGCAAAAAATATTCTGGATGTAAGTTTGGCACTCTCCAGTTATGTTACATAACACCAATATTTCTTTTAAGCTTGATTACTGGGATTAGTGAGTGAGAATTATCAGCATTTTCTTGCAGTACTATCCTAAATTTATTGCTTCACAGAAAAAATAATGAATAATTTTATTGGTTCCTATTATTAATTTTTTTTTTAATTTTAAAGTGTTTTTCTACCAAATAATAATTGTCAATGTTTAAAGTGTCTTGTTTCTTATTTTTTAAAATATACATAATCAAACCAGCTAAAGTAAACCAAATAATTTTTTGGTCTAGTTTACCTTAACAGCCATACTCAATCCATCAGCATCAGTGTTAAATCCTCGGTCAAAGAAGGATTCCACCAATCAGAGTCAGTGAATGCTAACTTTTTTCTTCAGCTGCTGGTTAACACTGATGCTGATGACTGTGAATATGGCTGTAAAAGTTGTACGATTGTTTGCAAAATTGGTATTGTAATTCATTCCAAGTATTGCACAAATAATTATTTCCATTCATTATGTAAATATTTTTATTTCATCATCCGTGTTGAGATAAAATATTGATTAATAATTTTCTTAATCCTTTGCAAGGTAGTATGTTTTAGACTGTTTCTTATTCCCTACAGCTTATAAAAGAGAATTCCACAAACTTGCATCCTCTTTTAAAGAATTGGGTGATACATTTGAAATGGAAACATCACCTTGTAAGTTGTTTCATCTGTTAACTTCATTTTGCTATAAGTTGTACCCTTAATGATTTACCCTTGACATTAACTTATAATTTTGATTTAGATTCAACTGATCTTACAAAAGCCATTAGAGCTACTGGGGATGCTTATGAAGATATAGGTGATTTGTATGGTGAACAAGTGAGTGTAATCTTTAACAAACATATTTTAAAGTTTAACACATTAATACTATATTAATACACATTAATATTGTTTATTATATGTTATTATAAGCATTCTCGATAAAAGGTCAATTGGTGTATAACATTTAAATAATCTATGGTAGAGTAATACTTCAATTTAACATTAAACATGAAAGAGTTTCCATACTTTTATACAATATTAATTGACTTGTCTTTTACATTTAGCCTAGAAATGATTTGGAACCATTTGGAGACATTTTGCATGAATATAAAGGAATATTAGCATCATGGCCTGAAATAGTTCAAATTCAAAAGGTAAGAAATTAAATAGCTTCATCTCTGATATTAAAATCAAATTTCACTTATATTAACTAAAAGACATCAGATTATGGATGATAATTTCTTTTTCAATTATTGTCATTTTGTCTCTTTAGTGAATAAAAAAGTTTGTTTGTTTATCATTGATCTAACATATTAGCATGGTCTTTTTATCATTTAAAGTAAAATTGTAAACCCCTTTATTACTGAACTATAAATGCTTTTTATTTCAGTCATAAGTTTAAAGCACCAATTTGAAAAAAAAAAAGAACTTTTAATGAAACATCTAATACCTGTACATATAGGTTAGGGTGCATCAAACGCCCCTCTAGAAACAAATCGCTTTGTACCCAATCTAAAAATGTTCCTTTACTCATAAAAAGTTGTCCTGCCAAATATTTTTGTGTTCCGTAGACTTTAAATGGGTCCACAAACGCTTTGAAATTTCGGATTTTTCATTTAAAACACATAAAATCCGATTTTTGTGTACTAAATTTTAAATTAAATCCTTAGCAAATTTTTTCAGACAATCTAGGAAAATTATAACGTATTTAAACATATAAAATATGTTTCAATCGCAAAGGAAATAAATTTAAAAAATAATTTAAGCAGTATTTCTAACGGCTTCCTGATCGAAAATTGGGATTTTCCCTTTCACCCGAGAGTAGATGGCAGCACTGGGTAGAGCTAATTTTGATTAATTATTAATTAAATTATCCTTTATTTCATTAAATTGGATGCTATTAATGCACTCAAAGCTTTTCATCTGCTCTAGTATTGGGGTAATTATTTTTATTTGTGATTTCTTGGACTCATTTTATCTCGGACTCTCATAAACATTTTTTTTCGTATTGATGAAAAGAGAACAAAATGGGAGTACTCAAAGATAGTCCTCTCACAGGTAAAATCTTTTTTTTTTATGAAAAAGCTAATATTCCTATAATAAGTGACTGAAAAGCATGACAAAGAATAATAGCACTATTAGATGCAAATGCAAAACAAGAGCTATACCTATTGATAGGAGGTCTAATCCTATTACAGCATTAAACATTGCAGATATTGAAAACACACTTAGTTCTACATTTTCAATATGGCCTAAAGATGTGAAGAAGTTGGTAATTAAATCATGAAGATCTTTTATTTCTTCAATCAATGAAAAGTGACGGATCAAAGTCGGATCACGTGATAAGAGCCTTTTGGAAAAAATCAAAAGGAAAGAAAAACGCCTTTTGTTGGAAGAAAAAAGAAAGAATAAAATGAGTTTTTCCGCACGAGATGATTTTCTCAAATTAAATAATCATCCTGAATGTACAGATAGTGTAGGCCAGAGTGATATTGATGTACCAACAACAAGTGAGCCCAGCAGAAGTCATCATCGGGTTAAAAGAAAAGGGATAAACGTTTTCATACCCCATGACGCCATGACCTGGTAAAGAGACCTAATCTCGTGTCAATAGCAACGCGTTTGAATTGAATATGAATCCAACACAACAAGCAGCCTATACGAACGCTTTAATTGAAGAACTTGGAGGAGAAACTTCTTCCGTTGCAGCTTCGTATGCAACAGTCGATAGGTCCAGAAGACGAGTATCTGAAGAACTTTCGAATTCTTGCAGAGAACAATGGGACTTCCCAGAATATACAACTTTGCCATTGGGATACTAAACTTACAAAAACATTGACCAGTAAGTATAAGACAGAAGAGCGTCTTACAATAGTTGTTGGAGACTGTCAAAAGCAAAAACCTCTTGGGGTGCCAGCATATACTCTGGAAAAAGATAAAAATATGGGTCGGTGATTTCTGAGTTAATTTATGATCACCTAGCTTCTTGGAAGTGTGAACAAACTGTGGTAAATATGACTTCTGACACTACTGCTTCAAATACAGGCCATGTAACTGCTGCCTGCGTCAGCGTGCAGAAAAAAATTAGGGGGAGCACTTCTTTAGACATCTTGTAGACACCATATTGGGGAAGTAATATTGACACGTGTTTTTAAAGACTTGCAAATAGAAGACTACAAATCACCAGATATCATCATATTCAAAAATTTTCGCGACAACTTTGATAATATTGATAAGAGTAATTAAAAACCTTTTAACTCAGAGAGCGTTCCAGTGAAAGTTGGAAGTATTGTGCATGAACTTAAAGCCACTGCAGTACACGTAGGAGAATGTGCCATCAATTCTGGGAAATCCAGAGAGGATTACATGGAATTCGCCAAGCTTTGCTTAATGTACCTAGATTATCCAAAAAATACACAAGTGAAACGGAGTCGATCGGGAGCCGTTCATAGAGCACGTTGGATGGCTAAATTGCTGTACGCCATAAAAATGTGCCTTCTTGAAGATCAAATCAAACTCTTACCTACTGGAAAAAATAGTTTCAAATCAACAGCTATACTAGTTAAAAACTGTGTGACTTTGCCAATTTCATTACTCTCAAATATGTTACATGATGGTTAACTTGTGATAC
Organism: Tetragnatha montana; assembly: GCA_963680715.1. Lineage (NCBI taxonomy): Eukaryota > Metazoa > Arthropoda > Arachnida > Araneae > Tetragnathidae > Tetragnatha > Tetragnatha montana. The sequence goes on along the minus strand of OY796679.1, from coordinate 46,871,138 downwards.
AGTCACAATGCCCCTTGGTTAAACTGTTCTTGAATATATATTTACATTTCTAATATGTTTAAGTGATACTTTAAAAATTGTCATACTTTTGTGAAGTTTCTGTCTGGTGGATTAATTAAATGTTCTTGAATATACTTAGTAGTACTTACTGAACTTTCTATGTATCATTTTATAAGCATTTAAACAAAAGTTCTATAGGTACATAACTTTTTCTGTAGTACTTTTTTTTAGGTACAACTAGTTTAAGACCTTTATTTCTTATGTAGGGTAGAATTATTGAAATTCAAACTGGTTATTTTTGGTAAAAGTGTTTGTACTAAGCATAAAATATTATATAAGCTAGGTTTTTAGGATACCATTTTTAAAAAAAATTATAAATACGTTATTAATAAATTATTAAAAAATTTTTAATTTAAAAAATACAAATTAAAGATGTAGTTTCACATATCTATTGAAATCATATCAAATTATGACAAAATGGCCCAAATTTCATGTCTCTAATTCAATAAGTTCTCGAGTTATCACATAGAGTACTGTAACAAAAACAACTTTACTTTATATTCTTCAAACGTAAAAAAAATTATAGCGCCTGAGTGAACAATGCTAGATTAATGAAACTTGGGTCATTATATACAGCATATATGTAGCTTTTCATAAAAAAATTAAGAACAAATTGTGACGACTTTATCTTTGGAATTATTGCACTTTTCACAAAAAATGACCAAAAGTTCAAAACTTTAAGCTCGATGTGGACCCATTAAATATTATTTTATTTTTACAAAACTTCATACGTATCAGTTTTGAAGTATTTGGAACAAAAATAACTTGGGTACAAAGCGATATTATAAAAATTTAAAAATCATGGGGCGTTTGATGCACCCTAATATAGGTCATTCCATGTCAAATCAACAAGGCACTCAATCTGACCCTCTCTGCTTTTAATGAAACTTTCAGGAATTGTTCTTTCTTGTGATATAAATGAGAAAATGTTTTTATTATTCAATTTTCTTTGTAAATTTTATTAAAATTTCTAAATAAATTCTGAAAATTATGGAATGGGACAGCCATGGGATCAGGATTTATAGCAAAAAGAAGTGGTTTTAAATACTACTTTGTAGGGGAGGGTCAGATTGAGAATCACCCATATAAAAAATCCAAAAATGCCAGAAAACTGGACAATATTTTTTAAAGTTATAAGTCCCTAAATTAAAGGAAAAAATATATCCACAAAGGAAAAAGTTTTAGCTTTTAACCTTTTTCCTATTTGTTGCACTTATTTTTATAATATTAAGTATTACAAATATTTAACATGTTCATTTTAGCTGATACCTCTATTGTTTTAAATTGCACATTGTGTTACAGGGTGCTATGCTGAAGAAAAAAGAACATCAAAAGTTGATGGAAGAGGGAAAGCTTTCTCAGGATAATGTAACTGCCATAGCACGTCGTACTGACATCATATCCTATGCTGTTTTAGCTGAAATAACACAATTTCAACAAGAGCAAGTTGAAGAATTTAAGAACATGATTCAAGATTTTCTCAAAGCACAAGTCACTTTTTATTTAAAGGTAAGTTCTCTCACCACACCAAGAAACTGGAGAAAATATACACAAATATTGTGACAAAACTTTTATTTCAAATATGATTAATGTTATACATAACTTCAAACTTTTATTTCAGATTGCAGAGAAGTTACAGTCAACATTAGATCTCTATGACACATAATTTTAAGAATTTCAAGCATTTTTGCATCTATTGCTTTATTGCTGCCAGTTCAATCTAGTCTAAGGTATTACTTTAAGTCGTATGTGCTGCTGTTTGCTTTATATCAGTATGCTTATGTTATTATTTAGGTGTGTACTTTTTATACTGTTTGTTCAAACAGAACTTCAGGCAGCTTCAGATTTATTATATGAACTGTTTTGTCTGATTTTGAAATAATCGCAAAACAATATTTGAGAGATTAAAATGTGCCATATCTCTCTTAATGCAGAGATAGTTTTATTTTTGATAGTGTGCTTTCAAGATAGGAATGTTTTTTTAAGGCAATCCTTTTAAAGTGTCCAGATACTTTTCTAGTCGTTTCAAGTTTTGTGTGCTTGACTTTTAAATGAACTATTGAATCTCATTTTTTCTTTATGTTTGGATTTTTTCCTGACCAACAGTGTACCTTAGTATGTGTACTAAATTTACTCCATGCACAAGTTAGAGCAAATTTTACAGGTATCAAGTGAATTTATCATATGGAAAAACAAGAGAAAATACTTGATCTTCCACAAAAAAAAAATCTTTATTAGTGTATATTATATATTAATAGGATTTTTTATTTAAATACTACTCAAAGCGATTCTTTTTTAAAACAATCTACCTTAGACAATCTACTAATATCAACCATTTGGCCAATTTTCAACAATTTCAGTTTTAAATGGAAAAAAATATGACCCAAAGATATCTTATTGAAGATCAACTGGCCCTCAACAAGCTCTTTCCCATTTAATTATTAATAATACTCCAACATCTAAAAAGTTTTCGAGAGGATTGCAGTGTTTAAGTGCTAGAGTCTTACTTACTGATTTGCACAACTTGAGTATCTAAATGTGTGTATTATTATTAGCAAACAAATCATGCTGCATAGTTAAATCATTTTTGTGCAGACTCGGAGGACAACAAAGGGCAAATATTTGAAAGTTTTCAGATAAACTCTTCTACAATAATTTCTTGTTGAGTTTAAGTATTTGAATCTTGTTTTTTTTTCATAGAGAATATATATTATATACATGTAATGTGTGATCTGGCATTGTATGTTTTCAAACTTGGTGCTAAAAATGATAAATCCCAAAAATAATTTTCTTCATGTTACATTTTTTGTTGTGTTTTAAAAAGATGAAAAGCTATTTAATCTTTGAAATTTCAAATATTTATTGGAACATTTGTTTTGGGTTGTAGTGTGTTAGTGATTTGATAAATTTAAGGCTAAAAAATTTGGTCCTAAAGATCAATTGTAAAGTTTATCTAAAACAATCTTCATTACTCTTTTAGAAATGGGTGCTGTAGTCATTGAATTGCTTTTACCAGATGCCCCCCCCTGCAGGCAGCACTTTCTGTTAGGGATGGGCTGTTAGTACAGCTAAGTTAAACTTCGAAAATAGTACAAACTTCTGAGGCATGAAAAGTAAAACTCGTATGGAATTAATGCAGAATGAATTTAAAGAATTATCTCGATAGTTATTTATTTAACCTATTAAATAAACTGCAAATAATAAACCTTTCTGCATGCCGAAGAGGAATATTACCAAAAAATATAACAAAAATAACAAAATGTAGTACAACACATTAATAAAGATATTTTACATAATATCTTGGAGAAAAACCACTTAACTTCCTCTTTAAAAATATTTTTTCAATCTTAATTTCAATTCCTCATTTAAAAACATGGATTATTTCTCGCTAAGCAATACCTCTTGAAACAGCCGAGTTCTTTTCCTTGTGTAATGATTTTAGCTTACTAATAATATTTAATCAACATCTAGTACATAATAGCAGAGGTAAGTTATCTCAGACTTGCTTAGTCTTATTTATGCTATGCAAAATGTTCTTAACAGTGTGACCTCTGCAATATATATTCCACTTCTACTAGTATATTTTAAGCAATATTTTTAAAAATCAAACTAAAAGCATATTGAGGTATCACTGTATTAACATTTATCCATGACATAAATGTATTTAATGTCTGCTATTTTATTTGTCTATTTTGCTATGTAATTTTAAAATAAAGTACCAGTTATTTAATGTAAAAATCATTAAAATTCTCTGGTTTCATGAACTTCCAAGGTGCAGGGGGTAAATACTGTTTTGGATGCATGTAAATATCGTGATGAGTTTTTAAATAATGTAACATATTTATGTGCTTTCAAAGTACCTTAATGTCCAATACTTATATATTTTTAGTAATCTGTATTACTAAAAGTTTTCTCGTACTGTTACTCTTGAGGCTTCATAAAGTAGAATGAAATCTCTAGTCTAGATTGTGTGACATTATTTTTGTTCATTACAAAAATACCTTTACATTATTTGAATCTCTAAACTCTTAATTTTATTATCAAAGCTTACATGTAATCAATTAAATTTAGCTTTAAAATACCAAGGGGTGTGTTATTTTACTATAATATATTGGAACTAAGGTTTTATTTAACTATAAATCATCCTAAACTAACATATTTACTACATGAAGTAGGAATATACTTATAATAGATTTCAGTTATATTTGTTTGAGGTGTTGAGCAAAATCATTCCTAACTTATACCTATTTAACTAACATCTGAATTAATATGGAAGATTTTAAATTTTAAAATAAATAAAAGTACTTTATTGGTATTGTAGAGATTTTTAATCTACTTCAGAACTTTTTAAATTAATTAAACGAAATGTGTGAAGTGCATTTTCTTGTAATGTTTTATTGCATATTTTACATTTAAACAAATTTTTGAGTTTTTATATTTAGATTATTATTTAACATTTATTTTTAATTCTATTTACTTTTTGATATAAAAGTTTATTGTTTGATACTATATTCATGAATTTTAGTGTTGAGTATTTTGTAAATGGAATAATTACACCAAAGTAATTTCATACCTATAACTAATGCTAGATTCCACACTATTCTTAAAGTCTTGAGTTTTTTTTTACTTCAATGTGCAACTTTATATTTTAATCAAATGCACTATGTTTGAGAAATCAAAACAAGTGAATTACAGAGTGATTAAATGTCATTTGTCACAATGTAATCTTTTAACTGTTATGTATTTGAAGTATAGAAGCTATAATTTGTTTTATTTACATCAGATATTGCCAAGATAGAACATTATATTCCACTAAGTACCACATAAAAACTTGATAATTAAGATTTTTCAACAATGCACTTAAATTTGCAACTGCAAAAGGCTTTAGTTGAATAATCATATCTTTAATGTGGATAATACCTTGTAAAATTAGAAGGTCCATCAGAACTCATTTTTTAATAAATATCATAAAGTAAGAAAATGTTATCATGAGGTATTTACACACAATCATGTACTTTTAAATACATACTTCAGTTTTAGTAAAAGTATGTATTTTAGATACTTTACTTACAGCCAATTTTAAGATATCAATATTTTACAATTTTTATTTTTACAAATGGCTCCAAGACATTTTAACAAAGGTTTTAACATTCCTTTAAAAAACAAATATCACTGAGGAATATAGATACTCATTTGAATTTTATTTTCATATATTTTCCAAATGTATTCCTTCTATACTGTCAACTTCATATGTAATGCAATATTTGTTTTCAATTATTGAGGATTTTTTGTTTTTTAAAAGGTTTTTTGTTTCATATTTCCTGCGTAAATGTAGGCGACCATTCCGTGAATTTATTGACTACCTCGTAGTTTATACTTTTTATCCCTATGCATACTATACCTGTTTGATAATGGTTGATGATTTTTGTTGGTTATGATTTTCACTTGTATGATTCAATTGCCTTAACAGTTGACATACTTCCTAGCTTAAAAATATTTTTATTTTTGAGTGTATTAGTATTCTAAAGGTATTTTTACTTATTAACCCTTAACTACTCGTGCCAGCTCATACAGCAATTTTTCACACTCTGTGAACTTTGTTCACCCTTTTATTCTAAGCCTCTAGATAAAAAGATTAACATTTAAGTAAAATAAAATAGCTATGAGTTACTATAATTCTTAAAACCAGCATTTCATTTTTTTTTAATATGTATTAATTCCTTCTTTTAACTGCAAAATTTTCAAGCACTCATTTAGTTAATTTGGTGAAATTTCATAAAATGCTCTTCGCAAACAGTATTTTGCTTTCACAGCACTCTATTATGGTCATTCTATGTGCTTAGATATCACAGATAACGACGGAACTCAATATCCCACTTGTTGCATTCCTAACACCAGAGACTTAATGATACAAAGAAATCCCCATAACTCTTAATTTAATGTGAATGATGACAAATACCCACCTTCATAGATCATTCATCACTGTTTAATTTGATGGAAGGAAAAGTTTGAGGGTGAATCAGAAATAAAATGAAAGCCTTTATAACTCAAATGGTGAACAAAATTCACCAGCACAAGTAGTTGAGTGTTAATGTGACAACTTTGATTGTAATTTGTTTTGCTACATTCCATTTTATTAAAATAAATAACACTTATTTTCTAGCATGGGACCAAAAAATTATTTTAAAAAGAAAAATATCTATTTTAAACAATCTCAACATATATGCAACCTCGTAAGACGTTTGAAAATACAGTAAAACCTCCCCGAGTGACTACCCCATTACAGTGACCAGTTTTGGAAGGCACCGATTTTCTCCTTATCTTCTAATGTTTTAGTACCCCCAGTGAAGCAACCAGTTTTCTCAACTCGCATAAAAAAATCCCCCTGATTTAAGGCTGGTTAGAGACTTTCAATAAATGCATCTCACCCATTGAACTACCCTGAACCTACTCACCCATTTATTGCCCTGAACCCTCTTTTTTCTTACCACATGTGTTTTTGTTGCTCCCTCTAAAACAGGACTGGCAACAAGTGATAGTACTTGAGATATTTACAAGTCTGTTTATCGAACAATTTTAATAGAACATAACTTTATTCTTTATTACATAATGGTATAGAAATAAATTGATTAGAGCTGTTTTACCTATAGTAATTTGAAAAATCTTTTGATTAAGTTATAGAGCATTACCTCTAAGTTTTTTGGCTTACCCCGTAACAATAGTTTTTTCACGGAACAGAAGATGGTCACTCCTGAGAGGTTTTACTGTATTTAAACATTTTTGGCAGAAGAATCTTGATTATTTAAGTTCAGTTATGTCTTTATAAAAGTATTAATAACCTAAATTCATCATATCATTTTTTAGATACTCTTAAAACTTCTAATAAAATATTATACTTTTTGAGTGGAAAAGATTTTATGCACTTGAAATTATTTTTCTTTTTTTTTTGGCACTTGGTCTAAAATGGCATGAGCATGGTTTATGACCATGAGATTTTAAATATGGCATCTAACATATGCTAGAAGCTGTTAGCATATTAGATTGCATAAAGATATATTCAGTGAGCCAAAGCTGATAGCTTATTCCAGTGTAGTAGTTAAGTTTTAGAGTGTTATAGAGAATAAATGTATAGATAATGATCAATTTCCAATTAAAATAATTTGGAGATGAAATATGCTGCTGATCACATTAGTCCTCATACATTTAAAATAAGTGTCAAAATTAGGTTTTTTTTGCAACATATCAATCATTTTATTTGATGGCAAACATTCTTTTCAAAAGATTATTTAAATGTCATCAATCTTGTTAATTTTACCCATTTTAAAATGCTTGTTGAAACAATTTACATTAAGGTTATTAGGATTAAAGTTTTAAAAATGTGCCGTTACAAGATTTCAGAATATTTTGTAATGATAGTTAATAAATGTATTAGAATTGTTGAATTTTTTACATTTTATTACAATGTTGATCTCTGTGTTTTCTATTTATATAGTAAGGTAGCTTACTTTTGTAAATATGTAATTTGTAGTTATGCCTTCAATGTTGGTGTACATTATGCATGTTAAAATTAGATGACAAGATATTCAAATCAGTCAAAATGCATATACTTGAATGTAATCGTGCATATAAGTGTGCAAGTAATAAATTGTGTACGTGTGTAAGAGTAAAAGAATATAAGAAATTAAATCTATGTATTCTTTTCCTTCTTTTATTTAATATTTTTTACTACAATGCATGTTCACAAAAAAATGCAAGTCAACATGAGTATTGGTAAAAATAACTTTCGTGCAAAATTTTTTACATTTCTCCATATTACAATCACACAATCCAACTTCAGATACCATTCTATAATGTTCACTGTTTTAGGGGTCTAAAGTAGTCTTCTCCCAGAGAGTTTTGGAAAATTTTATCTTCATAGTTCAGTATTTCATCATAATAGTTTTCCAAAAAACAAAAGTAAAATTAGGGCTTTTTAAAGCCCATAGAATCCTATCATATTACCAATCTGTTATTTGTTTGTATAGTACTTTCAGTTTTTAAATAAGATTTAGGTTTTACAATCGATAAAGGTAGAACATAGATTTTAAAAAGTTACATAAAAATATTTAGTAGCAAAAAAGCTGTCGAATTATTTTAGGAATGTAATGAGTTAGAAAAGCTGCTACAGCTTTAAACTCTTTAGAAACTGTTAAGGGAGTAAATTCTAGAATAAGGCATGGAACTTGTGGTACATTACTTTTGTAACAATGGCATAGACACCAAAGTAATGGTGTAGTACTGGAAAGTAGAGGATCAGATACAATGTGTTTTGAAATATATTCCTCTTTTTCAAAAACATTTTCAAAGCCTTCAGAAATTAGAGATTCCAGCTTCATGGTAACATTTTTACGGTCAGTCCAAACACGACTATAAACAGCACATTGAATTGATAAGGTAAGATTAATGAGATCAAATGGTGTAATATTGGAACTGCCATTTTCATCAAGCTTATTGGTACTGAATTCAAAATTACTTTCAATTTTATCAATAACCTCACTTTCAAACAAAAGACCCTGGTTTAGAATTTGAAATATTACTTTAGACAAGTAATCATACCATTTATCTTTTCTTATTTCTAACCTTTCTAAAGCCGACACAATTTCATTATTTAAATCAATAACTAATGATACAGACTGTTTACAAAATAGTGAACTAAAATTACTTGGTATTGTATATTTACTTTCATCAAATATTTCTTCAAAAGTCTCTGTATTCTTTAAAATTTTTAAGGCTTCATACATGCAGAATTTTAGGCTCCGCAAACCGCAAGGCTTGACATTTCTTGTAACATTGTGGGAAAGATTAAAAGGGTCCTGAATACATACAGATGATAGCTGGAAATAAAAACAAGCTGAATAATTCTTTTCAGCAAAATAAAGTAAAACAAATTTAAATAAATAAGTACCGTTTTCTCCTTTTAAATTTTATTCATTTTAAAATTAAACTAGTTAGCATAAAATTTTCTGTTTTATTTTTTATTCGTAGGTTAAATATAGTGTTCGGCAACTAGTGGTCAAAAAATAGTTAACTACCAACTACTAACTAGTCTGGGAAATTGTAGTTGTAACTAGTAGTTAACTATTTTTTACTGGGACTAGTTGCAACTAGTAGTTAACTATTTTTTACTGGGACTAGTTGCAACTAGTAGTTAACTATTTCCCAAAGTAGTTAACTACTAGTTAACTAGTCTATTTAATTTCATAACCTACTTTTTGGCAAAATTCTAATATATCTTTCTTATCTATGTCACAAAAAACGTTTATACTACGCGAAAAAATGGTCTTTATTTCTGGTTATGGTATTTGAATATACTCTACTTTTGATAAAAATTTTAAATATCTTTTTAAATTTTTATAAAAAAATTTTTCAAGTAGTTGAAAATTTGAAAGTAGTTTTAACTAGTAGTTGATTAAAAAAGTAGTTAAACTAATAGTTGAACTACTTAAAACTAAAAGTAGTTAAACTACTAGTTGATCAGTAGTTAACTACTAGTTGCAACTAGTTCTAGTTAACTAGTGCCGAACACTAGTTAAATATCTATTTCATACAGTTAAATATCTAAACTCAAACAGGGTTCCTATTTTCATAAAAACCAAATATAGGGCTTTTACTTTATTTTGTGATCCTATTACATTTGCTGGGAATATTTAGAATAAGAAATGGGTAAAAAGAATTATACTTAATATTATTCATGAATAATTTTATTCAGATCTGTTCAGTAGATCTGGAACTATTAGCCTCTGGTACTACCAGTTTAATTTTTACCACCCTGTATCATATACATACCTTAAAATTTGTCCACTCATCTCTAATTTCACTCAGGTATGTCATAGGTACAGCATGTCCACTTCGAATACATACAATGCTTTTATTGAACTCAAAATTCCAATAATAGTTGAAAAACTGTCGCAAAAGCTGTTCTAGAAAATATGAATACGTTAGAAACTAGATATGAGAAAGAAGTTAAGCAACAAATTTTTTTCTGGAAAAAGTCAAACACATAAACAATGTTGGAAACATTTGAGACTTAACAAATTCTTGAAAGAAATTGTTTTATTACTTAAGAGGACCATGTCTTAGTTAATGCGATGTGATTGACATTTTCAGGGAGATCTGGTCCTGCCATTGGATCTTATCTATATTACATAGTAGCAATAACTGCCAAGAACAAATATGCACTCCCTAATCTATTATAAGACACTGGAGTTGAAATTTTTAAAAAATTAAGTATTAAATTAATAATTTAAACACAATTTCCACACATCTAGTTTTGTTTTAAAAAATCAGATTGTTTTCATACAATTATTTTATAAAACCTTTAAGGTATTCTTTATACAAGTGGGTATAAGTCAACCCCTAACAGGATTAAATTAACTTTCAAAATAACTATCAAATTCATCCAAAGACCATAGAAAGATACTGTGAACAAACACTTGGGATTAGAATAAAAAAAAATCTATAGCCAATTTTAATGATTAAACTTATTTATAAAAACTGAGTAAAGCTTTTGTCTTTTAAGGGGTTGTCTTTAAAATGTGACAGGAAGTTTTTATTGATTCCAATAGCATCTCTAGCATTTCATTTTCCCTGTTAATTTTGAATCACTGTATTTATAGCACTGAACTTACCATTATTGCTTTCATTTTTGGATTTTGGTACATTACTCACATCATAGTTACATCCTACTTTCCAATTTGCTACCTGTGCAGTACATCCTAAAAAGTAAAAACACTTACTTAAAGTATGCTAAGTATTGATTTTAAAATAGTAGTGTTTCCTTAAAGAGTATCAGTATTACACTTAAGTTTTAAGGAACAAAAAGTATTATTGTGATATCAGTAAACATACCTGCTTCACTCATGAGGAAATCCACTGAAGGTAAAATTGGAGGATCAAGGGTTTGAAGGAAAAATATGACCATAACAGTAAAAGCATAAGTTGAAAAATTCAAAGACTGAATATGTTTGAGGCTTTTAGCCCAACAACAAAGAGTAAAAACTAGAGGGTGAACACGACTATCAATAGCACCAAGAAATCGTAGTAATTCTGTATTGTACACAACTAACCTAAAGGAAAAATAAATATTAGATTAGCTGCCTATAAATCAATACACCGCAAAAATATCTAAAAAAAAAAACCCTACTTTTTTTATAATGCAACTTCACAGCAGAAAAGTTCATTATACAGGGTGTTTCAAAAGTCCGTTTCACGGCTTTTATTTGGAAGCAACATCTCCTAGGGTCATGGACGTAAGGTCTACCCCTAGGTAAGTGACTCTGGAGAATCCATTGAGATCACTTATAGCGCCCCTAGCGGCGACATAAAAAGTCTGAAAAATTAATTAAAAAACTAGATAGAATGAAAACTTTAGTACAAAAATTGTTGGTAAAATCATAAAGAACACGAGGAAAAAAAATTTCATGAAAATATCTTAAATATTCGAGGAGATATTAACTATCAGATTAGCACTCTTTTGAACCTTGAAAAGGGACCGTCCAAAATTAAAAATCATCTCCAGTTCAAAAATGGGATTTCTTTTTTGTATGAATTCATAATCGTAGAAATTTGTTGACATGAAATCAGAGAAGTTTCTAAACCTGTGGACGGTCCCTTTTTCAAGGCTCAAAAAAGTGCTAACTTTGGTCGTTAATATCTCCTCTAATATTCAAGATATTTTTATGAAACTTTTTTCTGTGTGTTCTTTATGATTTTGCCAACAAGTTTTGTACTGAAGGTTTTGTTCTATCTCCTTTAGTTTTTTGAATAATTTTTTAGCATTTTTATTTTGCCACTAGGGGCGCTGTAAGTGATCTTAATGGCTTCTCCAGGGTCACTTACCAGGGGGTAGACCTTATTTCCATGACCCTAGGAGATGTTTGTTCCAAATAAAGGCTGTGAAACAGACTTTTGAAACACTCTGTATAATGAACTTTTCTGCTGTGAAGTTGCATTATAAACAAAGTAGTTTTTTTACACCCTGTATAATAAAGGAATACACAATAATGTTTATAATTTAGAAATAAAAAATAGTATAGTTAACACTCGTTTCTATGAACATGAAGCTAGTCTAATACAGTCTCATAAACATGATAAATATAAATCCTATTTAGAAACTATAATTTTTAAGTTTCTTTTACTAACTAATTCCCACTCTTCAACTGAATTCATTTACATTTACCAGTATAAAACCTCTTTTCTTTCAAACATATTTTAATAAATTCCAAACTGACCAATATAATACAGTAGGTAGATGGTTTCTAATTAATAAGCGTAAACCAATGCCATAACATTATTTTAAACAATGCTTTACGGACAGCTTAAGGTTGGCAGGTCTTGGTTTGAAAGCTTCTACCCCCTTTTCTAATTTATTCAACATGGTAAAAAGCCCATCAAGAAGGTACAGGGGAATGAAAAATTGAAAATAAATAAAACTAACATTCTTTTTAAAATTTAATTACATAACTACACCTCTCAAAATAGCAAAATTGTAACATATTTCAACTTTCTTTTAAGAGTTTTTCAATTCTATGAACTAGTTGAGTGTTTCAATGTGGGTTGGAAAAACTTTGAGAAAATTTGTAAAATACTACACATAAATTTTTTATAAAGCATGTGACATCTTTTAGGTAATTTCTTTGTCAGATGAACTTACTCTTACTGTATATAAAAAAACCTTATATTTTTATATTTTTTTTTCATAGTATTTTTAAGTTAATTTAGCATGGTAAAAAAGAAGGATAAGGATAGGACATTAGCGGATGAAATAAAATACTTTTGTACCAATAGAATAAAATATCAACCTAGCAAGATTTGGTCTCCAATGGGCAGTCAAGTCTACCTAAAAATGGCACCAACTATTGAGAAAACTTGTAAGACACATAGCAAGAAAGAATCAGCTAAAAATATTCTTAAATAATCGCTGCTTCAGGACAAATTTTTCAATTTTAAAACTGACAAGAATTTGAAATTGTTTCCTTGTAATGTAAAAAAAAAGGATTTTAGTAATTAGAGATATGAAAGACAAAATTATGCTTCAACTTAAAAAAACTAGCATTGCACTAAAGTTACATGACCTGCCATTTTGGCATAGTCAAGATATTCATTCTAATATTTTAACAAATAAATTTGAAAATACATAAATATTTTCTATAAACATAAATGATAGTAGTTTTAAGATTCATATATGATAACAGATTACTAATTAAATAAGTTCATTACTTATTCTGACAGGACAAGTCGCAGAAAAACTTGTACCCTATGTGTTGAAAAATGAAATTCAAAATTGGGCACTTGGCAGGTATAAAAACAATTCTCCAAAAATTATGTGGTTTCTTTTTAAGAACGTTCTTTACAAACCAAAGTTGAGACTTTTCTCCCATTTTAAGCAAAAATGAATAAGGGATTTCTCCAGATATTATTTTTTGTGGAGTTGGAAAATCATCAAACTCATCTTCCAAACCCTGAAAATAAGGTAAAAGAATTAAGATACAATTTTATCTAGAATAATTGAAATTTTAAAATTAACTACTACGTACTTTCATTTAGTCAGGTTTTCCAGAAATAATAGGGAATTACTAAAAAATGTTTTTAGAAGTTTGCCAAATACAAATACACTAATACAAACCTAGGAATGCAAAAAAAAAAAACGATACATTAACTTAATATTTTCATATACCAAGCTTGCTTGGGGAATCAACTGGGGGTCCAGCGTCGGGCTAGCCACTCGGCCTGGACACAAGCTAAGTAATTAGCACCCCAGGCCCAAAGGCTATTGAAACGGAGATGGGCACCGCCTGATGGGCCCCTAGGCCCGGGCAGAATTTGATTTGATCCTCTACACGTCCGAATTTATCCATACTTTTTACTAGTATTTGTAATTCTTTGTTTGATATTAAATCTACTCTTCAATTAGTTTTATTAAAATGATAGATTTCTCACTTTTTCTTTTACTTTTGTAATTTGCCAGCTATTAGCGAACACTTTCTCCAAAAACAAGCGTTTAAAACTAAACACATCAACGCAAAGAAAGAAAAACGCGATCGCGACCGTCAAGTTGTTTTTTCAGTCAGTCGCCATAGAAATGCGAAACGCCAACTTTACAAGGCAAAAGTTCAAGAGCATAAATGAAAATTCGCAAATCTTTCATTGAAATGTCGGGATGTAATACGATTTCAGGACTTTCACATAATCAGTAGACACCTTGAAATAACTTTAAAGGCTTTTAGAAATTAATTTTTTTTTCACGATTGCAACAAAAGTATTTTTAAAAAATCGGATTATCGGAGAAGAAACCAAAAAAAAAAAAAAAAAAGTAGGAGTAGCTCCGATAAAAGCGGAGTACTTGGTAGCCATGCCATTGGAAAAAATATTTAGGGGGTGGGAGCTAAACATTTAAAAAGTTCGAAAATAAGGTACACTGGTGGTGTCCTTGGCAGTAAAGGTCTCCCTCTGAAGTTAAAAATCGCTACAGATTACAAGAAAGAATTTTTTGAACACATGTTCTTAAATATTAGGGGACGCGTCTCTAGTCCCCAGGGGGATAGAACACCATCCAACTAAGTTGTCCCCCCCCCCGAGAAACCTTAACAAATTAGCTTAAAAACACTTTTTAATGCTAAAATTCCATAAGTGTAATTGTGAATAAATTTCCAAATAATAGTGAATAACATTCCAAAAGTTAAAAAAAAGTAAGCATTACCTCAAAATATCCTTTTCATACTTTAACAAAGTTTGGGATTTCATTTTGATATACTCGGAAAAGACCTTAGAAAATTGGGGGCCAAAACACCTCTCGGACGGAACAAAAGTCTGGTTATGACCCTACAAAAATGTTTCGACCTCCACTTTCGGAAACGTTGGCACCTCCCTGGATATCCTCTAAGTACTTAGTGAGATAGAAACAAATGAAGGTTACAGTGTAGTATTTGAAGTTACTATAACCCCCTAAAAAGCTGCTTAAAATGCTGCTTTACGATGTTAAAATTCAAAAAACTTTCTGATGGCCTTGAAGGCTCTGAGAGTATTACATACCTTCTCTCTGATATGGCCCCCTCCGACAATCTGGTCTGGACCCGTCCTTGTATTAAAGCAGCCTCTGAGTGAAAACCCCATAAATCCCCATGCATGGAAATCCAATAGGATAAATAATTTTGATACAGCACTTAGAGATACATAGGAAGGGGGAGATATATCCATACCATAACCCCCTACATTTGCCCTGATAAGACTTGCGCGAATCCCCAAAGATTTAGCGGGTGATTTTCAGGTAAATCAGAAGGAAAATGGAGATTAATTGCCAAATCTGGAACACATTTCAACTTTCCATTTTTCCACTAATCCCAATATTTTTTTCTAAGGTCTATCGTATTTTATTAGCTTTCGCTCGCTTATCTAATTCATATTGAATATTAATGAGCGTCTGAGCTTTGCTAGGTAGGTTTCTAAATGATTAAGCCATCCTAAAGTCATTAAATCAACCAGCTTCGACCAAGAGTTATTATAGTTTCTAGTTTGATTACTCATACGGTGGAGAGGTTTGGCATTTTCTGCGTCACCATTTCATTGAAATCTAACGCACAAGAATCCGGACCTCTAACAGTGCGTCTTTTTCATCACAAACTTCAGTACCTTTCGATCAACATCCACGTAAACTTTGCTATGTTTGCGTTCGAGGTCGGAGCAATGCATACAGCCAAGAGATTTACCAGTGTCTTCATGCCCAAGATGTGGTTCCGCAAGGAAGATAAATGCGGATTGGATTTCCTTTTGAGAAAGGTTGATGTGCATTTGAATTTTAAGGATATTTCAACCGGATACTATGCCACCATGGTAAGTTGTCCTTTTTCACGCTTTTTAGGGAAAATTAAATTTCAATTTTGCGATTTGGTGTGGGGACATTCTTTCTCGTGGGGAAAAAGGAATGTTCTGAAAAGTTGGAGGAGCATTGCTCCATGACCCTCCGTAAATCCTCCCTTAGAAAGGATGTCATTCCTAATATTGGATTACCAGTCGGCTTTGCAAACGCTATTAATTCAGAAGTCTGCAAAGTTTTCAGCTCAAATGCCACATTTACTGTTTCATAGGTCCTGACTCAATTTTAAATTTGAGAGCAAAACATTATCATTAAGAATGCTGAGTGAAGAAAGTTATGTTAGGAAATTTTGATGCCTCATACATTGTTTATATAATTTAAGTACTATAAAAACCCTTAAATTGTGATAAATATTACCAAACTTAACAACGATTTTCCTTTTTCAATATATGTTTTAAGCAATTAAACAAATCATAATATTTATAAATCAAGCTAAAATAGACATAAATCATGTTAAAAAGACGGGGCGGAAATACACTATTTTTTTTATCGAAACCTGCCTGCGGCTGGTTAAGTTCAGCAAAATCAGAATCCTACCTAAAAATATATTAAAAAGGTACATTAAACTTATTAAGTATGCAAAAGAGGGTCTTAGAGATCATTTTAGGTTTCCTCCCCGATGCAAAAATCTAGTTTTGGGCCTGAGAATTACTCAATTTCCTTGGAGGATATTTGGGCCCCTCCCGAAATAAATTTTCCTTGAAAATACCTCGAGTATGTAGTTAGCCCCCAAACTGCTGTTTGATAGTTAATGCGGCCCTCGAGCTGAAAAGTTTGGAGACCCCTGATCTAGATCAAAGTCAAATGGCTTCAATAAAACGCATAAAAATATCAGCTTGATACGATGCGCCCCAAAATTAAAATTTCGTTAATTACCCATTTCGGAGCGCAGGTAAACAGAAACAAAAATTGCACCGAGCCGGAAATTTTTATACGTTTAGGTTTTATTGAAGCCATTTATCCCTAAATCCACTCTACGCACTGTAAAAAAACCTGTTGGTTTAACGTCGCAGTGTGGTCCAACCCGCGGACCGCATGCGGCCCTCGAAGAGATTTTTCACGGCACTCGACCACAAAATTTAAAGCTTTTATTCAAACTTCATAGAATATTATCCACTTATTACTTTTTATTACAGAAATCGGCTAAAAATCTGCTTTTTCGGGTCAAATTTTCGAAAAAAATTCAGGGGAAAACCCCTGAACCTCCTTAGGAGCTTTTTTTTTACTTGAAATTAAAAGGGACGTTAAAATCAGTAGAAACTCCAGTTGGGGGCAATAGTTTATAAATTTATATTTTATCTTCACTTATGGCTATATCGTTTCAGCCACGGACGTAGCTATAGCTTTTACAAGGGGGGGCAAGAAACTTCATTCAGGGGACACTGTGGAAGTGTAGCTAAAACAGGGTTTTCCAACTGGCGGGCCGCATGCAGCCCGCCGGGTCATTTTGTGTGGCCCGCGAAGCTCCCTGAAAACCCCCTAAAAAGTAGCTTTAGAAGACTTTTTAGCATACTAAAATTTAAACATTTTTGGGGGAGGACCCCTGAAAACCCCCTATTACATTGGGAGTAGCTTTAATCGGTCGTTTTCTATAGAGAAAAAGTAAAAGTTTGAGGTTTCGAAAGGGAGGTTGTATACCTTGAAATTCCCCCTGAGCGTAGCAAGGAGTTATAAAGGCTTAGGTTAACCTTTATCACGAGTAGGGACAAAATGGAGTATGCGTAAGTTCAACTCTTTGACTGGGGGGGGGGCAAAACCTATAAGACCTCATGACCTAGAGAGCCGTTACTAGACTATTTCGAAGGGGTTCTGGCCCCCAAAATGTTTCTAACAGTTTTCCCTTTTCGAGTAAAATGTAGTTGTATTTTCACGCATTTTTTGGATATTTGGGACAGGAACCTTTCTGTTTGGCTGACATAAGGCTTGGGCTAAGGGGGGGGGGTCTGGACCCCTAAATCCCCCCCCCTTATACGTCCATGATTTCAGCAACTAATTAGTTTCTTTTAAAAAGTATACATCAAATTGAAAAGAGCTATCAAATTAATAGAAGCCGTGAGTTGTAATTAAAATTTCATCTATAAGAATTATTTTATAAATGTTCTGTAGAGGACCGCAGTTGTCTTATATGTCTATGTGTTTACAACTCAGTTTTGTATTTTTTCTAACCTGTTAACACCCAACCTTTTCTAACCCCTTTTTACCAGTAAACTTAAAAAACCCTTCTTGCTCTTTCATTTTCAAAACATTGTGAATGGCCTAATTTCTAAAAAAGGTCTTTCTCTTTAATTTGGATTAATATATTCTTTAACAACATATTTTCAATTCAAATAAGCTAGAAAAATTTGTTATTAAATTAAATTTAATAAATATGAACATCAAGGAAAATAGTTTTTAAAATGTGGCACCAACTATATCACATTGCATATACATAAGAAGAGTTTTAATGACCCAGCGAATAATTTTGCATTTCCTATTCAAAGTGAGAAAATCCTTAGGTGAAACGCATCTAATCAGTCTAAATAAATGTTCCAGTGTTAAAATAAGCTTGACTTGCCTGTGTTATATAAAATAGAGATGCATAATTTTCTCTTTTTATTGACTGTGGCACTCCACTCCCTATAAAAAGTTAAATTGGCCCTCGGGTAACTAAAGGTTGAACCACACTGATTTAACGGATATTCAACAATACTTTTAACAGTATCGTATCTATTGTTTGTAACAATACAAATTCTATCCGTTACCCAGCACATTATATGAAAAAAATTCTGTTATTTTTACAGGTATTCTTTGACAAAAATAACAGTTCTATAAGAGTAATATCAGTCCAGAACAGAAAATCTCCATTTGATACAAATTTTCTCTAACTCAGCTTTACGCTTTCCGGCGCCATTTTTTCTTGTGTTCTTTTGATCGCTAAAACCCTGCATTATTGTTTTTATTTTTTTAATACGATATCCTTTCTTACTTTAGATGCGTATATATTTCATATCAAGGTGAAATTTTTTACACGTCTTATGAAGCCATTTGGCCAAACAAACGCGAATGGACATGGCGCTCAAAATCCACAGCCCCTGCTAGGGTTCAAGCGAGAAAAAAAATTCCTTAACCAAAAAAGCTAAAATGGAGAAAAAAAGCTTCAACAAAATTAAGTGCTAAAATAACAAATGTAATCAATCAGGCATAATATTTAGCTAAATAATTTACTAATAGAAACTACACTAATTCAAACTTGATGCTGAATATTTTTCCAAAATCATTATAATACAAATTTTTTAAATATTAACTTTGGTTTCTATGGGAAACACCGCGATGGGAACTACTTCGTTAATAAGTGACGTTTTGGGGTCAACTTAAGTTGCTGTCTAGTATAAAGAAATTAAGTCAAGGGAGTCCAACCCGGCAGAATACATATAGTCTGACCGCCTTGAGAAAAACTTTGACAGAATAATAAAACTTTGAAAAGAAGTTCAAATCTAAATGATAGCTGCACAGATTTGGCACAAAATGTTTTTTCAGCCTTGATGAATAACCATCATCCCGAAATTTAAGTGGAATAACCAGTTTCCATCAAAACCACCACAATATTGTATGACGTCAAAAGTTTTTCTCGTGGCGGTTGGACTATACCTCCTCTGGAACCGCCATTTCCCCTGAAAATCATCACTGATGGATCAGTGATGGACATCAGTGGTTCTCAACCTTTTACACGATTATACCCCCAAAGGAAAAACATATTTCCCTGCGTGTCCCTTGCATGTAAATGCAGCTAGTAGTTTAAATATCACATTCGTTTAAATCATAGGTTCTCAAACTTTTTGGGACCATCGCCCCCTTTTCCAAGAAGAAATATTTCCACTGCCCCCTTACAAATTTTAGCCTCTAATTTGCTTACATTTCATAGAATTTCATACCAACGATCTGTTATGAAAAGAATATGACCAAATGAAATAAAATTTTGTAAAGCTAAGTCTGTCTCTCCTCGCTTGGCGGAGGGATGCGGGGAAATCTAAGTTCGAGTAGGGGTGCAAGAAATCAGGGTTGCTGGCTTGGCTACTTAAGCACCCCATTGGCGATAAGATATTTCGGCTCCTTCAAAAGAGAGGGAAAGGAGGTGGAGTATTTGGAGAGAAGTAACCAGTTTGGCGCTCTCTCCATACCTATCTAACCCTGGAAGAGAATGTCCTTCCCTGTTTGGATTTACCATTCTCGCCTAGCCGGGGCAGACAGACTTTAGTATATGGACAATAATCAAAAGTTTTCTATGCACCTTAAAATTAAATTTGCAACAGTTAGGATAATAATTCAACTCTACCTTTTTAAAAAATTTAATTCAAAAATAATTCTTTACTTTACCTAATTTTGAATATACTGAAACCTTTTGTGTGATACCCAGTTTGCTACCTCCAGAGTATATTTGGTATCTCCACCTGAAAATTTCCTTTCATCTTTAAAATTACATAAATTATTGAAATATCAAACCATAGGTAAAAGGGGGTCCTCCCCTAGGAAATTTTTGAATTTCAGCTTATTAAAAAGTGATTTAAGCTACTTTTACGGGAGTTTTGAATGTTTTATGCATAAAAATGACATTAAGCAATAGTTTAAAAGTAGTCAACGCCTCTTTTACCCTAAAAACGCCCCCCTATTTCCTATCATCGCCCCCCTAGAATTCTTCAATGCCCCCTTGGAGGCAGTACGGCCCACTTTGTGAACCACTGGTTTAAATATATTACGCAAATATACTACATGTACTATACTTGAAAAAACATTCTTACTTACCTACCTTTAACCTAAGTTGTTCAATCTTTTTCATTTGTTACATTTTTAAATCTATTCTGGTTTTAATTTACATGAAACACATTAAAAAATAAATACAAAAAAAGTTGTCAAGAGGATAAAAATATCTATGAAAGGAACAGCTTTAGAAAAGGTCCACTTTATGCCATATTTAACCACAGCTTCCACAACAACATGAATAAGTGTTTTCAGTATAGAGATCTAATCATACTATTAGATCTCTAACAATATCATACTAATTACTGTTATTTTAGGATCTAATAATAATATTAACAATTCAATCTGAATGGTTGTCTGTCATAAATTGAGCTGTGGTTAAACATGGCGGCTAGAGGACCTTTTCTAAAGCTGTACCCTATGAATTATAGAATGATAGGAGAAAGGAGTTTTTTAACGATAAAATTTTTTTTTTTGATTGGGCAAGATTTGGTTTTGACTGGGGTCCAAATGTCTGGGAATTTATGATAGTAATATGGAGATCAGCTAGAATAAGAGTCCTCCATTTGGCGATCGCGTCGGGATCGCCAACTGTACACAATAACTAATCGCGCCGTTAACTTGGTGACCGCAACGCGAGGCACCAAATGGAGGACTCATTCCAGCTGTATTGTAATAAGAAAAGGATCAGCTGGAATAAGAGTCCTCCATTTGGCGATCGCTACGCTACGATCGCCAACTGTGCACACTATAATCGTGTCGCTAACTTGGCAACCGCAACGCGATTCGCCAAATGGAGGACTCTTATTCCAGCTGTGCCTAAGAAAATGCTACAAAAAAAACTTGAAAAATCATTGAAAGTTAAAAAATAAATAATTTGTGGCGTACCCCCTGTTGAGAAACACTGATACACATGGAAGCAACGAAAATCTATAAGGACTCACCAAGTGACTGTATTCAGGATGTGGTAAAAATAAGAGATCAACATCACAGTCTTTAGACCCAAATCCATTGTTAGAGGATCCATAGATATGCACTTCGCAATTAGGATAGAAAGGCTTAAGAGTTCTTTCGACAAAGCTACGGAGCTCTTCTCGTAACTTATAATCATCAGCAGTCAGTTTACTAAGTGTACACAACATTTCCATTTTAGATGATACCTATTAAAGAAATAATAGCACCATTAATTAAACTGCTTACTTCAAAAACCAATCAAACACCATATTTTTCAAAAATTAGCTATTGGTGTCCTGTTTCTTGGGGTAAATACATATTTACATATACTGTAATACATTATACTAGAAATTTTTGCAAAATTCTTAGGTTTTCATAACTTTAATCTATCTATAAATTTTCTTATAAAGTCAACTTACAGATTTGCATGTCTTCGTTTGCATTAAATTTGCTTCCAATTTCGTTTGGAAATTCCCACTAGCGTTAACTTGCACAAACGGCATTTTGCTTACAATATCAACAACAAATTATATTTATGCTATCATACTTTTTTATACGAAAAACTCCGAAGTTGTGAATAGGGTTTCGCGGGTTCACGAAAATTCAAATGTGAGCATGCAAGCCGTGCAAGCAGCGTTGGATTTGTGGTTTGTTTACATTTTTAGGCGAGTTTAGTTGACTTGGTAATTTAGGTTTTGTGTGTATATCACAGAGTGTAGTAAAATCCTATACTTTTATATTCGGTAAATATTTAGCGTCCTCTTTGGTTAGAAACTAAACTAAAATGGAAAATTTAAATCTTTGGTTATAAACCTTAAAATCCCCCTCAATATTTTGATGCTGATGACGCCTGTTTTGCTGATAGGATACAGCTTTTGACGCGGTGGTGTCGTAATGAGCCGCGAATTTCGCAACTCAAAGTACCTATAGATGGAGCTTTGCAAACGTTGATTCTACGGATCCTACGGAACCAATCACGGATGGAATCAACGTTTCCAAACAAGCAAGTGACGCAATGACTAATGTCGTCTATTTGGATTTTTTATGGGAAATTGAGCCTTGACCCGTATGCCAAGTTGTCAAAAGCTACCACCAGAGGGCGAGCAAGGCCAACCCGCGGCCCGCTTAAAATAATTTTGTGGTCCGCTAGAATATTTGTAAGATAAAGAAAACTTTACTCTCTCTTCAAACAATAATTTTCTTTTAAGAACAATGCTTTGTTAAAAAAAATCCTGAAAATCCCAAAAATTGTTTTGTGGCTTTGTGAGGTTTTCAAACTGTGGGGTGCGCCTCCCTTAGGGGGTACGATAATTCCAAAAGGGGGCGCAAGCCAAGTCCAAGCCACTCCCAAAATTTGGACTAAATGGACAAAAATGAGAAAAACACCTGTTTTTCAAGGTCAAATTTTCAAAAATTTTCTGGGGGATCCCCAGACGCTTTGTACTTAGAACTCTATCACCCACATTCTTTCATGTGATATTGAGTTCATCAAGATGCAAATCCTACTTTACTATTTCTAAAAAGCTACGTTTTTTAAGGGCTTTGGAATAATTCCATCCTTTTCGGAACAAAAATATAGGTATGAGTCTTGCTATATAAGTATTGGGTCCAGGCTTTCAATGTATCTCCAAGAAATAGCTTAGAATTGCTTTTATCACACTAAATTTTTTTAAAATTTTGGGAATGGAACTCCAGACCCCCATATCCCCTTTTACAAGCTTGTAACCGAATCAAACAGTTTATCATTTAAGGGGGTCCGGGACACAAAAATCGTCAGCAATGTCAGCCGAATTTTCAAAAATATTTTTTTGCTCTTAAAAGTTAACCCAGTTTCTTCTGCTTAGAATGATGTTTGAATTATATTTCTATCCTAAATAGAACCAGAGATACAATCCTTTATTGCCGGCTGCTTTGATTAATATAGCATTCTACGTTCTACATTCAAATGCGTTTTTCTCTATGATGCATTTTTACACTGTTTCTCAACTTTAAATTGATATAAGTCAAGAACCGTTCAAGATAAAGACTTAAAATTTGAAACACATATATTTGAACACTTTACTTTAATTTAGATTCGGCAAATTTGAAAATTTTGTTTACTTTTTAAAATATGAATTTTTAAAAACAAATGAACAATTTAAAAACAAATATAAACAAATGAATATTTTACTTAGGTTAGGAACATATATCCCTAATCAATACTTATTTTATACTTTTCAAATTACGTCACTGTCATTCTGAGTAGCTCATATCCTATAATTGTATATGCGGCCCGCGGGAGTATTGTGGTTTTCCAAAGTGACCTTCAAGATAATTTGGGTGGTCACCCCTGGTCTAAAGCAAGGGTTCTCAAACGATTTAACACCACGACCCACTTTTTATCAAAATTTAACGCGACCCATCTCATCATAAGTTAATTTTCCCATTCCCCCTGCAAGACATTAGCTTCGTGCGTTATGGGGGTAGGTGTACAACTATTTTGTTACAAGAATAAATTAGGTACATTAAGGTATTAAAGGAACTTTTCTTAAAAATTAAGCATAAAAACCAACCTTTTTTTGAATAATGGTTTAGTAATATTATAGTTTAGATGAAAGTTGCAAGCTATTTCCCATTTAGAATTCGCACAAAAACCAACCTTTTTTACCGACTTCAAAAAGGAGGAGGTTATCAATCCGTCGAATATAAATGTTGAATCTTTGCCAGGCACTTTTAGTATGTTCTACTGGACCGATTTGGACGCGGTTTGTTGCATTAGATTAGAATTGTTTTCAAGTTGGTCCGATATAAATTTAAACGCCCTCTAGCGGATACCAGAGGAGTTATGATAAATAAATCAAAAACTTGTGGCGAGCTTACTCACCACTATAAGAGTCAGATTATTGAAACGGGGAATAAATACCGACTGAACCTTAGAAAACTCTGAAGTAAAGAATCTGTTTCTTAAAAAGAAAACTTCACTTAAACGACGCCGAAGGCGTCGTTGGTCGGGCGGATAATTTTTTTTTCTTTTGGCATGAAATTTCTGGAGCCGCAGGCGACTTGATATAAAAAGAATGAAATAAATTAATTTTTAACAAAAAAGATACCGACTTCAAAAATGCGCCTAAAAGTGAGAAATAATTTTTATCCAAAAAACAACAATACTACTTTTTAACATAATTTTTGAAGTCGAAACACTTTCACAATAAATGACGAAACCACATGTTTGATAGTAATTCTAAATACAATACATATTACTAGTAGAGAGGTCTTAACTGTACTCTTTTCGTCATGTCATTCGTCAAACAGAAAATAATATACTGTGCCTTTAATTGTAAATCTTCTTTTATCTTATGTTATATGCCAGTGGTTCCCAAACTATTTTGCTCGTGGAATACCCCGAATTTTTGTCCAATGATCGCGGAACCCGGAATATTTTTTAATCAACGACTTTTCAAAATTTAATATGTGATATTAAATGAAACAAGCCAACTTAATGCTAAAAAAGTTGTGATTAAGCGTGTTCCAAGAACCTTTAAGAAGAAGAAGTTTAAGAACAAGAAGAACGTGCAGAAAATTTTTGGAAATTTGATGATTAAAAGAGGGTTTTAACTTGTTTTGGTACACCTAATCCGAATTTCGGACATTCATTTTTAAAAATTTAATACATATTTTTCTAGGATTTGCATTTTGATGAATTTAATATAAAAAACACCATTCTTATTTTCTTTAAAGAAATAAAATTTGTCACGCGGAACCCCTAAATTTTTTCGTGGAACCCCTGGGTTCCGCGGAACCCACTTTGGGAACCACTGTTATATGCTAATAAAGTGTTCTTTTTTTAATGTTAGCTAAGAATGTTTATTTATTGTGAAAGTGTTTCGACTTCAAAAATTATGTTAAAAAGTATATTGTTGTTTTTTGGATAAAAATTATTTCTCACTTTTATTGAATAATGGTTTAGTAATATTATATTTGAGATGAAAGTTGCAAGTTATTTCACATTTAGAATTCGCACATAAGTTTGAAACATAAAACACATACATAAGTTTAAACATTAGTTTTGCACTCTACTTTAGTTACCTTATCAGAAAGTAATGAAAAGGTTTGAAACCAGACCAGAAATTTCATGCCAAAAGAAAAAAATTTTATCCGCCCGACCAACGACGCCTTCGACGTCGTTTAAATGAAGTTTTCTTTTTAAGAAACAGATTCTTTACTTCATAATTTTGTAAGGTTCAGTCGGTATTTATTCCCCGTTTCAATAATCTGACTCTTATAGTGGTGAGTAAGCTCGCCACAAGTTTTTGATTTATTTATCATAACTCCTCTGGTATCCGCTAGAGGGCGTTTAAATTTATATGGGACCAACTTGAAAACAATTCTAATCTAATGCAACAAACCGCGTCCAAATCGGTCCAGTAGAACATACCAAAAGAGCCTGGCAAAGATTCAACATTTATATTCGACGAATTGATAACCTCCTCCTTTTTGAAGTCGGTAAAAATGAAGGGATGAAGAAAAAAAAAATGAAGGGCGTTATGGTTTAAAACTATCAAATTTAAAATTTTTTAGTTGAAAAATGGTTTTAAATAATTTAAAATAATATTTTACTTTTGCAAAAACGTCAAAAAAGTCACGTGATCAGAAAACGGGCTTCTATTGGATGTGACGTCACGGCTCCCCAAAACAAGTGTGTTTACTGTGTTTCGAATGGTATTCTCGCTTCGTTCTTGAGCAAGTGCTATTATAATTCATTTTTATTCAAAATTTTTTAACATCTTTGAAATGCCTCTTCTACCTGGATTTGTCAAAGGATCATCGGACAATTTGCCGAAGATAGATACAGTTTGTATGTTCTCTTTCTTGGGTAATAACCCTGATTTCATGAGTGCGGAAATGAGAGGAGTGAAAGCCATGAGGAATCGGCTGGCTATATTCGAAAGAAAGGTTTTAAGAAAGATTTTGGGTGCTGAAAACATCGATGGTACATGGAGGCACCGATACAACAGCGAGCTGTATAACCTTTATAGTATAGAGAGGCAAACATCATCAACTTTATAAAAGTCAACCGTATGAAACTTGCTGGACAACTCTGCAGGTTGAATCCTTCCTCTCTAACTTCAAGGATCTTTCACTTTAAGCCAATCGGGACCCGTTTAAGAGGCATACCCAAACTTATGGTGATGCTTATGAAGATGGACTGCGTTGATGAGGATTTTAAAAAATTAAGAATTAGCAATTGGAGAACCCTATCCAAGAAGAGAACAGAATGGAGGAAGATTCTTAGGAAGGCCTTGGCCCACAAAGGGCTGTGGAGTCAATAAAGAAGAAGGAGAAAGCCATGAGGTACATATTCATTTTCTCTTCTACTATTTTTCCATTGATGAACAATAACTTATCAATCGTTTTTAAAGGCATAAAATTAATCGCTCAATTATGTAAACCGTCTAAAAAATTATTTAAGAATATAAGACAAACATCATCACATAGGAAAAAAAATGGTTTTAAATGTAACTTTTGTGAAAAGGAAATGGAAAAAATAAACTGTTTAATTGTGTTTTTACTCATATCTTTGAATTTATGGGATTTTTATTAATTATGTATCCACTATTAATGTTTTTTTAAAGGTACACAGCTTTTAACACTAGAACGACGGGATGGGCTTTTTTGGCCCATCGCGCTGTTTGCTGCTTAATCATTTCTACACTAATATACCGAATGGCTTGAAATTTTCTGACTTTTCCTTATTTGGTTCTAAAGTGCATACCAAACCGTTTTCATTTTAGTCTCATTCTCATAGGATAGGAGCAATACTCAATAAGAAAAATGTACTACCGGAAACGCGAAAGAAATCGAAAAAAGAATGAACTCTTATTTTTCTTTCCTTTTTCGCACGTGTGAGCGTAAAAAATATGAGATCAGGGCCGTGTTAAAGGGGGGGGGGCAAGGGGGCGTCCGCCCCGGGCGCCGTATTCAGGTACTTAAGAGGGGCGCCAAATTTGTGCCCGAACTTTTTTTTTTGCAATTTATTATTTTAGTATTTTTCAATTTAAAAGTATTTTAGTATTGGACTTCGTAGATTCTTCCGTACTTTCGAACGGAACAACGATGAACGTGTTCAGGGGGCGCCAAATTTGTGCCCGGACATTCTTTTGCAATCAAAATTATTTTAGCATTGGACTATGGACTTTATATAGAAGATTCTTCGATACTTTCGAACAAAAGTACGATGAACAGGGGGGCGCCAAATTTGTGCCCGATCGAACATTATTTTTGCAAATTTGGGGGCGCCAAAAAGCCATTCGCCCCGGGCGCGATTTTTCCACAACACGGCCCTGTATGAGATTCCGAAGAAACCCCGACTGTTTGCCGTTAGAATATTGAGCTTCGCAGTTTAGATTCCCGTCCGCACAGATTTAATGTGCCGAGGCCCGAGGCCTTCACTTTTGCAGCACAGCTTTCTTTTTTGACGTCTGATTGAATTGATTTTTTTCGGCTAATTGAAAAGTACGAGTAAGAGCATTTTTTAAACATAATTTATAAATCTTTTCATTGAAATATGTCAATACTTTTGTTATTAATTACGATGCTTTTTAAGTAATGGCGTATTTCCGTGTTTGAGATAAAGCATCTTTATTTTTTCCAATTGCCGCTGGAATAAAAAGTTGAAATAGAGAACTTAAGACCAACACCTCATCTGGCGCTCTTTAAAGATTTTGTACTGAAACTAATTAAGAGTTGTATTTTCTTAGTTTTGTTGGGATTTTGGCGAAGCTGAAGCATCAAGTCAGATCATATTGCGCTTATTACACATGAATGTTTTCTTAGGTTATGAATCATATAAATATCCATTCCTCAAGGAATTTATGAACTATCCATTGCGTTATTGTTCTTTACTATATTATTTTGTGGGAGTGATAAAAGGGACAAAATAAAATTTCACTAAATTTTATTTTATTTTTTTATGATAGAAATTGATTTCAAACTTGAAACTTGGTAGAAATGTTTCTTTTTTTGAAAGATAAAAAGAAAAAAAATTCATAAAATTAAAAATTTTAGAGAATGGAAAACTTAGAAAAGCGGAATTTTCTCAAAGAAATGTGGGGGCGGGCAACGGAAAGGGACTATTCGGCACTGGCGATTCGCACCAAAATTTTTCGTTTGGTTTTGGATCATTTTAGTTTTTGACTGACACACACGCACGCCTTCTATTTTTGGGGGACTTTTCAACGAATCACCGTACAGATGAGGATTGGCTTGACACGGACTACAGAGTCTTGTTCTTGTTCTCACCTAAATCAACTCGTGCCAGGGGCTTTGAGAGAGGGCCCTTTCTTCTCTTGCCTCCTGGATATCTCTCTGATTTAAATCCACGAGGATGAACAGTTAGAAAAAATGACAGACAGATCTCTAGGATTTGTTGATATTTTTATATTTATGTAATATTCAATTTACTGATTTTGGCAACAAAATTCTCTGCAGATGCTTTTGGCTTTTAGCAGAGCTAAATTGTATCATGGAATTGAGACTGTGGGAAGTGCCCTGAGAGGGTTTTGCTACAGGTTTAATTGATGCCACTTCTCGAGCCTTGCATACGTACGTGCGACTCTCACGCCCCTAATTAAAACACTTAAGGAATAAAAAAAGATAATTAAAAGTGTGTTCTTATGATTACTTTAACTGACATGAGACTGTAAATTTTTAATAAAAGTGTTCAAAAAAATCACCAAGAGCGTTTGTTTTGGATAGATGTGGATAATTGTGTCCCTACGCGCACCACATACTTTTGGCTTCGTAGTACGTCATAAGGGCACTTTCTTTTTTCTTACTTCCAGGAGATGTATTCGCTGTGAAATATGTTCCGTTTACATTTGTAAAAGATTCCAATCCAATCTCCAATCGTAGATTGTAAGATACAAATGAGAAATTCTATATCGCTATGAGCTTTGTAAACTTTATTTATTTCGGTAAGTTCAATTTGAAATTTCATGTGACAAATTTCTTGGAATTCCATTAGGCAAAAATTGACATTCTGTCAACGCCTTTATATTCTGCAAGATTGATTTCTATTTGTTTTTATTACCTAATTGTAGACATAATGTATAATGAGATCCTTCGATCATCTTTGTTCAAACCTAAATTTTCTCATTAATGTAATGTTTTTCGTGTTAGTATATAATCTAAAAGTTAAAATCAGTTGCTTTGTTTTGAAAATTTTTGGAACGAGAAGGGTTGTATATGTGTCTAAAAATGGAAACTGCACTGCTTCCAACACAATCTATTGCTATTTTCTATTAAGTCGATTAATTTAGAAGATTTTAGGTCTAACGATTAAGTTTTTTTTCTAGGTTTATAAGGTATTTAAGAGTTGTCTTTATTCTGACAGATTGTTCTGAGTAATCGGAATTATTTCATCCCGAGTTTATCAAAACAAAGTCGTTCATTCTGTTTAAGTTCGTAAAACTCTATCAGAATATTGATTGTTCTTACGTTAAGAAGAGTTATTCCGATTTGAGAACTAGAAATATTCTTTTTGAGTTAGAATGTTCTTTTAGAGAAAGGGGAATGATGAAGTAGATTCTTACAGTGAAGCATTAAACTTATTTTGAATTCTGATTTCTGTTCCTTGTATTTAACTGTTATAATTAGATCCAACCAAATGATTTTTTATCTTATCTGGAAATATTTGTCAAAGGTAAAGAAAATATTTTACTAATTACTCTAGTAAGAAGGATTTATATGTGCAGTTGAAATTTTACCTCCTTTCTGTAGTTTACTTTTCTAACATAAATTTGTATTTTACTGGAGATGGCAGTAGTACTACTGCTATCTCCAGTAAAGTACAAATTTAAAATACCCGCCTCATGGGAAAAACACAGAACGATTAGAATTAATCAAAGAATATAAATCTTAGTAGTATAATTTATTTCATTGGAGGGAATATGTAATCTTGATTCTTTTATTCAAATAGAGCTGCTAGTCATAAATATATTTCCCACCTAGTTCAAGAGTCATAAACAATTAACATTGATAAGGATCAGGGGGAATGAAAATGAATCAATAAAGAGAATAAAAACTATGTAAAAATCTATCTTTACGGGATGGCTGTTTCTGTAGCATATGGGAGCCATCACTCTTCACCTACAGTTGAAATTTATGTTGATTATTCATTTTGATCTGCAGCTACATACTTTGAGGAATGAGTGATTGGAAAAACTGTTGGATGTTGAATTTCCAGAGCTAATATTAACACATAAAAATGTTCTCAACCCTTTAATTTATTATTTCTCCGGAAAGTTTCTGCATTTATTATTTCTTTTCTTGATCTGTTTTTCCTATTCACATATTTTCTATTAGTTTGCAGCTTAAGTGCAACTTTTGGGATTTATGTTCAGATCTTAATTATAATTTAATTTTAAAATTTCTGTGCTATCTGACTAAATTGGTAATAATTATATAAGTTTAACTGATAAAATATTTTAGTTTTATTTAGTAAAATATTTAGTTTATAAAATAACTGGTTGCCAAGGTATGGAGAAGTATTTTTAGTATTTAATTTTGCATAAAATTCATTGTTTGAATTCTTAGAATTGTTTAAAATAAGAATGTGTTTGATCTACATGAATAAAAAATATTCCCATTCTTTGAATGTCTATAATTTTATCCTTCAAATCAAAGTTATTTTTAAATACTTTTAAAAATAAACTAATATGAAACAAGCATCATTTAATTTTTAGTAAAGAAAGATTGTATTTAAAGTTGAATTACATTCTGAAAATAATTTTGAATTTAAATAAATCCATAGAAGTAGTTTTAATATAACTTTAAATATTGATTATTTTTAATATGAAACTGTGATGTGCTTCAATAAATTAATAATTTAATTTAATAATAAAAAAATTGTGCACAGATAATAAAAAAAAGCACATTAAAGTTTTAACAGTTTAAGCTTAAATAATAATTCTTTATTGGTGATAAGGTGATAATTATGCTATTAAGGTGATGAATGCTTCCAATTTATTAGTTAAAATTTTAAAGGGATTTAATTTTTCTCTATTCAATTGTAAATAAATGGCATTATCAACTATGATTTCATCCTTCAATTTTAAAGTTTTAAGTAAGTCTTAGATATCAATAACCCTTTATTTTTTTGTATGAGTAAATAACTCATTTTTTAAAATGAATTAAAGATATATATTAAAATTGTGTTTTTAGCTGGAGATTATGGTAATAGTTTGAGAGAGAAGAAATCTTAATTTGAAGTTTTTAAGTTAAATTGATGTTTATGTTTCCTAAAAAAAATCCTACTTTAAACTAATACTATTTTCTAAAATATCTACTTGGGGCTTGTATAAAAGTAAAATATAGGAGAGCATACTTGCCAACTATTACGGAATGTCCGTAATGGTTACGGAAATTCGGTTTGTACTACGGAATTACGGATAAGGCATAATTTTTACGCAATTCCGAAAATTTTCAAAGAAAAAAAATCATTTTCACGCTTTTTTCCGTACGTTTGCCAGTAAAGTTGGCATTTTGACGGCGTGGACGCGGGCAGAAAAAACAACTTGACCAACTGTTCGCGATCGCGTTTTTCTTACTTTGCGTCAATATCCTAGGCTTCAAATGCTTGTTTTTGGAGAAAGTGTTCACTTTTTGCAGTTCAAATGTGTCCGATATTTAGCTGGCAAATTAAAAAAAATATTAGAGGAATTTCTTGTTGTTTGCAAGAAGGCAAATAGAAATTTATGGTTTGAACTTGAGAGTTCAAACAAAGAATTACAAAGTATGCAGATAATAGGGTGTATGAAAAGTTTAAGGTAAATAATATTATTTAAGCATTATTTAATTTTTTTATAATAAATATAAATTATAAGTGGACCTTAATACCCAATCAACACTGAGGCACCATTACCTTTTATATTCATTTTAAAATATACATGTAATTTAATTTTTTGACCCCTTGGTAACTATTCAGTCAAGAAAACATTTCAATGTAGAAAAAATAATTTTAATATAGGCGAAACAACTATTAAATGATTTGGTATAATTGTTTCCTCATATTAGTGTCCTGGCTGCATGGAAATTTTGTTTAGATAGTTTACTTTTTTGTCTTTATAGTAAAATCATTAACTTTGCTTTCACAAATGAATAAAAATATAGTCATTTTAATTATGCTGTAGTTTAGTTGTCTATTCTGTAAGTTGCCTTTTGTATGAATTTGTGCTTTGCACATTCAATTTATTGAAATATTGGGTTTCCTCTTTTTTGCCTTTTTGCCAATCACATCCCTGAAATTAAAGCATTTATGTTTATTTTCAATTTAATTACAAATTTCTTTGATTCATGAATTTTTTTATACTCTAATTTCACATTTAATTTACTTTTTTACCCCTTTTATATAACTTTGAATCATTAGTTCAAATTGTACTTTTGAGGAATGAGACGCGAAAAATATTACTGATGATAGTTTTCAAAAGTTGGCAAGTATGCTGGAGAGATATAAATAGATACTTCTAATTTAAATTACTTGAAATATTTTAAAAATCCATATAATGTTACGGTTGGCAATTAAATTATGTTTATAGTAGAGAAAAAATCTTGATTATATAAGTTAAAGTAAAGGTAATTTTTCTATAAAAAGTTGTGAAAATAAATGAAAGGTTATATTTTTAAAAACAAAATATCCATTTTGTGCTTTTATAAAAATTTTCTATGTGTAAGACATATTTTTAATAAAAATAACATACTTTATTATTTTTTTAATAAATAATATTACAAAAACTCAGATTTCACTGTTTCCTACAAATTGAAAGTTAAATTAAAGGTTTATTTTTATGAAAAAAAAACCAAAATATCCATTTTGTGCTTTTATAAAGAGAAGTTTTGTGGAGAACTACGTTCACAACAATATAAATTAAATTGGTTTGCTGAATTTTAGATCATGCTTAATTTCAGTGGCGTATATAGGAATTTATTTCGGGAGGGGCCCAAAATTACTCCCCAGCCCCTCCCCCCCACATATTTAATAGGTCAAATGTAGCTTTTTAGGTGATAATTTAGGGCCTAAAAAACTTAATATAGGAAAAGTTGTTATTAATAAAAATACAAGTACCAAAGGGGGGTCTGGGGGTCCTCCCCCAGAAAATTTTTGGAAATTTGACTAAAAAAACCAGGTTCTTAACTAGTTTTGATATACTAAGTCCGAATTTTGGATGTACATTTTTATGAACTTAATATTTAAAAAGTTATTAAAATGGAGTTCCAAGTACAAAAAAGGATCTGGGGGTCCATCCCCAGAAAAGTTTTGGAACTTTACCCCTAAAAACAGGTTTTTATCTTGTTTTTGGTACACTTAGTCCGAATTTTGGCCATATAGTTTTTGGTAGGATTTGAATTTTGATGAACTTAAAACAATAAAAGTTGTTCATAATAAAATTCCAAGTACAAAAGGGGGGTTTGGGGGTCCTCCCCCAGAAAATTTTTTGAATTTTGACCCTAAAATACAGGGTTTTAACTGGTTTTGGTACACCTAGTCCAAATTTCGGGGGGGGGGGGCAGGGCCCCCTCGCCCCCCCCCTTATATACGCCACTGCTTAATTTTAAATGGTTTTAAAAAAGAATTTGATTTCTTCTGTAGGGATTCAGAAAATGTTCCAGAGCCCAATATTTCCCCTGAACACAATTAATTTCATTCAAAATTTCCCCCAAAAATGTTTCCAAATTTTTATCAAAATTTTTCCAAAAATGCTCCATATTTTTCATTCTTATATTATTTTTCATTCTTGTATAAGTCATCTTAGCTATAAAATGTTCTTTAAGTCAAAAACATCGTTGTGATTAAACAAGAAGTCTGTTTTTAGTGAAAATCGCTAATTCCGCTACGGATACGTTGTTTTTCCTGCATATCTGTCCAAATGGAAGGAAAAGCCATTTTTCAGTTATTCAGCAAAGAAACTCGTTTTTTCGGTGTAAATCCGTAGTTTTTGCCTAATTTCCGTAAAATTTAGGGGGTATAATATTGTCCCCAGCCAAAATATTTGTTACTAATTACAACTTGGATTTGAAGAGGTTTTTTTTCTTTATAAACTTAGGAAAAAATTTCCCCAAAACTGTCTGATCAGACATATTCTGCACCCCTGTTCTTCTGTGATGTAACTTAAGACTCGTTTTTATAACCTTGGAACCGCATAACATTTTCGTACAAAGGAGTAAAAGAATGCAAATAATTTCAGGCGCCTTCTGACATGTCCAGGCAACGCACCTCATCGGCGAATGGGCAGTTCCAGAACATCGACTCTCCTAGCCCGACCCACAAGCGGCGGTCGACCCCTAGCGAGAGCCGCTTGAGTTCGCCATCCACTCGGCAGAAGCCAGCCCGGCGCAGCAAGCAGTCTTCGCCCAACCGGCCGGCCACAGCTGCCCCCACTGCTAAAATCGAGAGAGACCAGACGCCCGAGCGCCGACTCCTCTCGGGCCATCACACAGCCTGTTTCTCTCCCGGTAGCAAGCATGGGCGTGCGCCTTCCTCCACCGTGACCCCCAGCAGTCGAAAGAGCACTCGACGCCCCATACCACGCGTCGGCTCTGCTGACCTCTCGGACGACTCGGGTGCCTTGAAGCGAGCCAGCAAGCTGCCCGGGGTTGTGCGGAAGGGGAACCCGTCTCCCGCGCGGTCAGTGTCAGAACCACATGACGTGTCTGCCGCCTCCATTGAATCTCCCACCTCCCCGCCCAAGGGGGATGAGAAGTTCCGTAAGGTGTCGCCACGTTACAACATCCGTCTGATGCTGACCACGCAGGATTCCTTTGCTCAGGAGAAGTCTTCGCAGAAGGTGGAGGTTCCGGAAGCAGCCAAGACGCCTCTTGAGCTGACCCCTGAGGTAAAGGAGAAGGAGGAAGTGACCGAGAGGAATGAGGTGCGTGAGAGGGACGAAATGCGGGAGAAAGACGAGGCTGAGAAAGCTCAAGCCACCTCCCCTGATGGCCGATTTCTCAAGTTTGAGGAGGAGGTAAGAATGACCATAAAATAAAATGGAGAATATTGTTAACCCCTTCTTCTGTTGCTGTCGCATGTCATGCGTCCAATGCCAAGTGGCCCATTTTAGTAACATCATGGGATAGGCTGAAATCTTGCTGTGCTGTGGGCTATTTTGTTGTTGTTGTTGTCCCAATACACTTTCCTAGCTTCTTTCCATTCAATAACAAAAGCAAAGAATGTAAGGAGCGGAGGCACTGGTATGGATATTTACAAGTCATAAAACTGTCACAAGCTTTCCATTGTAAGTTCCTTAACCTGTTTCTTTCTTTGCTTATCCCTTAAAATCCCCGAATATCACTTCTAGCCCTGTCTTTGCAATTAGTGTATTAATTACTGACTTAAAGTAATGTGTAGTTTTATCATGAGCTCTTGTTGAAAAGGTTCCCCCTTGTACGCAGGGAGTTGATAGTGGACCTGTGCAGTTTTATTGCACCAATGGCTGTCTTATTTTTGTGCTTCTTGCCTTGCTTTGAATAGGAGGTCCCTTCGTGAGATAATGATTAGCATTAGCAGTGGTGTTACCAGAAAGAAATTTTGGATTGGGATACTTCCCTTCCTTTTAAACTGCTTTATTATGATTGAAAATTAGACTATTTCAACCTATAAAATATTTATATTTAACATATAGATATATATTTTTTCCTATTTAGGTTGGAAGGGGGTCCTTCAAGACAGTGTACAAGGGCTTGGATACATTGACTGGTGTAGCTGTGGCATGGTGTGAATTAAAGGTAAATTATCTTCCATTTCTTAATAATTTTTTGTAGAATATAGATACTTCTGGTTTCTAGGAATCAGGGTTTAGAGAGAGTCTTCATGCATACTGGGGATATGATTCTGAAACTTTTTTAAAAATATATAAAAGCCTGATGTTGCATTTGACGAACTTTAGCCCTTTAATTTTGTGGTATTATTTTCTTTGGATTGAGAAAAATGAAAAAACCTGGCTCACCCAACATCATTTCACTTTCTCATACAGCAATCACACATCACCTGCTTAACTGACATCAAACAATGCCCTAATAGCTTTTTTCTTCTTCCAAAATGGAGAAATCAGAGGAATTCTATTTGTGACTTTGTCGTTACTGCACGAGCAAATGCTTGGTTTTTGAATCAGCCAGCACTATTTCAAAAGTATCTAATGAGCTGCTTTCAGCTGTATCTAAACTTAGTGCCCTCAGGCTAGTGGCAGCTCATGGGTAGTTGAAATGGGGGTTCACAATTACATTTTGAAAATGTATTACAGGGAGTCTCATTCCTTTATCTTCCAAGGGACAGAAATGAATATCCATGCTTAAACAGGGTCTGAAACCAAACTGGCTTTATTTTCTGTTATCCTTACCACTTGACTAGTGTGCCTGGTTATCATTTCAGGCCCCCCCCCCAAAAAAAAAAAATTAGGACTTGGTGTACTGAAATAAGTTAAAACCCTGTTTTTTGGGTTTAAATTGCAAAAATTATCTGGGGGAGAACCCCAAAACCCCCTTTTGTACTACAGATACAGAAGATACAGGTTTTATTTTTGGGACCTATGTTTGTGAAAAAGAAATTATTTTTGGAAAAAGGAAGTTATTTATGTGAAAAATTGAAGTTAAATGCTATTTGATTTTCAAATACTAATACATTAAGTACAATAATAAAAATAGTTTAAAAGGGGCTAAAAAAGTACAAGATTACCCAGAAATTAAAACTTTAAAAACATTTTAAGATCCTATTGTATCAAAATTACCTTGTGAAGAGAAATTTTATTATTTTTTATAAAAAGTTTTTATAGCATCTTATGAGGTTTTATTTTCTGGAGTCTTTTTACTTAATTGAAAAGAAAAATTTGAAAAGACAATTTTTCTTTTTCTACCAGTTTTTTTGCATACAGTAACTCATAGCTTTAAATTATGACTTTAGCCACAATTGGAGAAAATTTTCTGTTAATTTCTTTCTCCCAATTTTTCAAATGATTGGAGCTATCATTGAGAAATAATTTCATAATCAAGTCTTTAAGTTGAGAATATCTATCTTCCAGTAAATTAAAGTCCTTTTTCTTGCAATCCCACAAATGCTATAAGCCCACGAAGCAGTCTATTTGCAAATAACACTGGGGTACAAATTTTCGGTTGCTCAGGGTTCATAGTTGTCCTATATTTTTTACTCTTATCCTATATTTTTTTACCACTGTCCTATATTTTTTCTCCAGTAACTTGTTAACCATTGCAAAGCAAGCTGCTTTGGCATCTGTGAAAAGAAACATCTGCTGCAAATCTTCATAAATATAATTTTTCCTCCTACGTGCTTTTTCTCTCGCGTTTTTTTCATGCTATTCCTATTAAAGGACGAAAATATATTCAAGTTATCTTCGAAATTTGTCGAAGACAACTTATTGAAGTTTTAAAAGGCATTCAAGAATGTCTTTAAAATTTATCAAAAGCTTCCTAGAAAGTAATGTAAAATTTAATGAAGTAGTTGGAATTGGATTGTACGGAATTTAAAGAATTTGATGTATATGTAGTGTTGGCAGAAATTGTGACGGTTAATTATAAAGAAAGTTGTGAAAGATTAAAGTTTTTGAAATTTTTCTGGGTAGGAATTACGCATTCCATTATATTCGAATAACTAGAATATAATTTTTCTCAGAAGATCATTTGACAAGATTCTCTTCCTTTCATTTTTACCTCGCGATGGCGTCACCTCCGCTAACTCGCTTTATCGGCTCGCCTGTTACTATAAAGAGTAAAAAATGGCCTTTTATCCCAAATTTCCTGTATTTAATTAAAAAACATGCATTGATGATTGAAGTACTGTTCATGTCAAAAATTAAATTATTTCATAGCTTAAGTGTTTATGAGCCATGGGAAATGAATTGCCATTATCGGGGAAAGTCACGGGTAAAAAAATCATTTTGCCTAGATAACATGTTGCTGGACCATTCGGTAGCAGTGGTTCATCGATTTATGATTGCTCAGGATGAGCTAGCTACTGGCATCTTATAAATTGGACTTAACTGGTGCGATCGTTTGCTGTTAGAATCATGGTTAGAATACAAAAACTATCTTTTGTTTTCTAACCATGAAACTATCTTTCGATTATAGTATCAATGAGCCTTTCTTTCCATTACTGTTAATTTCCATACATATCAAAATGTTTTTTAAAGATGAACAAAAAAACTTAAAAAGAACTACTACTACTTTTTGAGAAGTTACGTAATCGTGTTGAGAAATACCTAGAAATACGTGCATCCAAGTATTCATTGACAAGCTAGCTACCTGGTATCATGTAAATCCGCCCTAAGTTTCGAAAATCTTGATGTCACTTGTTTTCATTTCGAAAATAGCGCCTTTTGTACTTGGCTAAAAATGTTTTGCCAAAAGATGCCAACTGGAATCAGATTCCAGAATTTATCGTTATGATATGACGTAGAAACGATAGTTTTCCTCTCAAGTACTGAACTATCAATGAAATGAAAGAAAAGTTAGAACCACCGCGAGTACACGATTTAGGTTTTTAACTTGGCTCGATTCCAAAATAGAGAGGAATTAAAATTAGTTTCTTGCTATTGTTTCGAAGGTTCTGTCGTGATTGATGGCATATAGTAAAATAATCCTTTGTTTATGAATTGGTTTGTGTTCTGTAAAGAAGTATACGTTGTTTTGTAGTAGACTTTCAATGGTTTTGATAAAAGTATTTGGCCTAAAGAATAATAGTAGCATGTTAAAAAAAGGAATAGATTAAACCAGACATGCACAACTTTTAACTTTGAGGCGATCGCCAAATTTTGCTGTCAAAATTTGCCGCCTGCCAAAAATTCAAATTTGGATTGATCTATGTGGGGCCAAAAGATAGACTAAACTATTCACAAACTTTTTTATGCATCGACTCAATGAGAGAATTTAGGATAGTCTATCAACTCCCTATCAAAAATTTAGTCCATTCTTTTAGAAAATGTTGGTTACTGAGGGGCGTTGGCGCTTTCATTGGAAATTCGAGGAGGGCCGTAACCAAAATTATTTCGTGGATTAAGACCTTAAATAGTTTTTAGAGATTCCTTCCAATTGTACTAAATATATGTTACTTTTTGGCTGACGAAAAAAAAAAAAGGATTTTAAAGGAAGGATTTGAATCTCTGTGTATTTAATTTTAAAATATTGTTAATATTGCGTTATAAACAAAAAGATGGGAGTCTAGGAACCCTTTCACCAGAAAATGTTTTGAAATTAAATTTATTAAATTATAATAAAAGTAGGTTTTTAAAATAATTTTTGGACATTTTTAACCCTTTTGTTGACACCCACGCTGGATGTTAACCGTGGAAGTCCCAAAAAACCGGCCCTTGTACGCCACAAAAATTTCGAGGGGAAACCAATACATAAATAATCCTCAAATTTTCAAAGGGGCTTCAACCCTATTGGCAAACTGGGAGGTGGAATAAAAATTAGTAATCTGGAATTATAAAATAAATGCCCTGGTAATTTTGAATGCAAAATGAAACTTTTATAGAAGGAAGTTGAATACGATCGAAAGCGGAGATTCAGAGTACCGAAAAATAAAGCGGAGGTCGCATTTTGCATATTTTAATTCAAATTTAATGCAGTTATAAAAACTTATGACATTTTTATTTTAATTTTAACTACATTTTCTATTTATTGGGTTCACCTTTCATAGAGTTCATTACACTAAATTTGCCCTTTTCTATATCCGAAAGGAATTCAAATTAAAGTAAGATTTCGAGTTTTTCCCCTAAAGGTAGGGATGGCTATGAGTTATTATTCTTAACTAGATTAAATATTTTAAAATTTATTGGTGTTTTGTTTGTTTGCGTGTTTCTTTTTGAGTAATTTTTAAGAATGTCCCATTGATGCATTTGTTAGCCCAATATAAAAAAAATCATATTTATATTTGAAAGCGCCGAAACGAGTTTAGCTATCCTATTTGAACTCGTTTAATTTTGACCCTGTAAAACTGTGTTTTAACGCCCTTATGGAGAAAATAGTAATGATTTACAAGGTATCAAATGATAGGTAGTCAGTTCCTCTCAACGACCCCCTTAAATTCATATAATTGGCTGAAAAGGCATGGGGAGGCTGAACAAGATGTACATTATTTTCTTTGGGGGTAATTTCTGGATATTTTCTAAGAAAACTGCAGATAATCTGCAGAAAAACAACTTTACAGGCATAGAAAATTTACGGGTTTTTTAAAAGTTTCAAAAGAAAGGAAAATATGCAAACAATTAAAATTTTTATGTGACTTATTTTTACCATACATAAAACAGTTCAAGTCATATGATGCCTATGTTTGCACCCAAAGTAACATTAAAAAAAATCTGAAAAAAAAAATGCTCATTTTTAAAATTTTTTGAAAATTTTAAGCTTGATGCGCGACCTGAAGGTGTTAACATATTTTAAAAATTCTTGCAGGGTTTTTCTTTTCATTATATAACCCAACTTTTTCCATGGGCATCATTTTGAATTTAAAAAATGTTTTTTTTTCGCTCCACCTTACTACGCAGTTCAGTTTTAATCGATCTTTGAAGAAATTACAATCCTTGGCTCTGTGCCACCTGTAACCTGTAGAAATTGAACCCTTTATATATTTCTTTCATATATTATTTTACGATATGTAATCCTTTTGTTATATATAGATAGAATCAATATGACAATCGGCCTATTCCGACGGCTGTTACAAAAATTGGTAGATTTCTTTCTAAATACAGTAGAACTCCAATTATCCGAATGCTGCCTTTTCATTTAATTAATTAAAAGTTCTCTTTCTTTAAAAATGTTTTTTTACCCATTTTCATCATACATGCAGTAATTAATTAAAATGGACCTTTTTCGGAATCATCCGAATTTTTTATCATACGTATGGAGTCTGTTCCCAATTGATTCTATTTAATTTCTTACGCTGTCATATTTTATCGTATTCTCATTTATATTCAACTTCGTTTTTTTTTCGATTCCTTTTAATCAAGCTATTAGTAGTCAATGATTTTTTTGCTGTGACTTTCTGGAATCGGAATGTTATACTTTCCACTAAAGTATCCCTACCCATATTGCCAGTGGCGGCTCGTGAGTTTTTTTGCAATTTTTTATTGACTAAAATACGATAGTTTCGGTTTTGAAGACTACATCTAGTTTCGGTTTTGAATATAAACATTTCCTTTGTATATAAACATTTTCCACATCATTCTTCACCATTATATTTACACCATAAATTGCTTCATTATTTAACTCAAATTATAATGAGTGTAATATTCATGTAATGATTTGAATACATTAGTAATTTGTAGTGTTCGGCAACTAGTAGTCAAAAAATAGTTAACTACCAACTACTAACTAGTCTGGGAAAATCTAGTTGCAACTAGTAGTTAACTATTTTTTCCTGGGACTTAGTTACAACTAGTAGTTAACTGTTTCCTAAAGTAGTTAACTACTAGTTAACTAGTCTATTTAATTTCATATCCTTATTTTTGCCCAAATTCTAATACATCTTTCTTATCTATATCACAAAAAACGCGCAAAAAGGGCCTTTAATTCTGGTTATGGTATTTTGAGTACTCTACCATCTTAATTAAATTTGTTACAGTACAATTTTTTCTATATTTTGATAAAAATTTAAAAAGAATTTTTTTGAAAGTAGTTGAAATTTTGAAAGTAGTTTCAACTAGTAGTTATTAAAAAAAGTAGTTCAACTAATAGTTGAACTAGTTTAAACCAAAAGTAGTTAAACTACTAGTTGATCAGTAGTTAACTACTAGTTGCAACTAGTTCTAGTTAACTAGTGCCGAACATTAGTAATTTGTAGTAGATTCTATATAATCTACATTTTTAAAAAAAATTTAAGCCTTTAAGTTCAAATGGTCCTCGTCAGTAAATTAATTGTAAAGGGGGTCCTCGGCAAAATTTTATTGGGAACCCCTGATCTAGAAAGAGAAGGGATGGTGGATCAATATTCATAAATCTAACTTCTTTTAACTTTGAAATAATTTTAAAAACCTAAATTATTCAGTTATTCACTGCATGCACTTTTATTTTTAAAAAAATATGCATTCAATGGAAATGAACACATACTTTTGAATAAAAAAAAGAAGCCTTTAATTTTTTTACACATTGAGCTTTATACATTCAAGTCATTAAAACATTTTTTAAAGTCCAATCGCCTATCTTCTATTGAGGCAAATAAATCAATGACACTATCATTGAAATGACATCACACCCGCACATCCATTTATATTTGTCAT
Organism: Tetragnatha montana; assembly: GCA_963680715.1. Lineage (NCBI taxonomy): Eukaryota > Metazoa > Arthropoda > Arachnida > Araneae > Tetragnathidae > Tetragnatha > Tetragnatha montana. The sequence goes on along the minus strand of OY796679.1, from coordinate 46,828,223 downwards.
AAATTTCAGAGGACGTAAGCTCAATATTCTAACGGCAAACAGTCGGGGTTTCTTTCAGAATCTCATATTTTTACGCTCACACGTGCGAAAAAGGAAACAAAAATAAGAGTTCATTCCTTTTTTCGATTTCTTTCGCGTTTCCGGTAGTAAATTTTTCTTATTGAGTAGAGAAGGGGGGGGGGAGAAACATAATTCTGAGCATAAAAAAGAAATTGAGAATATATTTCCATTGATATTTATTTATCTTTATATTCGATTTTTGTTCTACTTTTTCTGTGGGTGTTCACGTGCTCCTATGGACGATCCGCCACTGCATATTGCTTAAAATATTTGAGCATTCTTTGTAATTTACTCGGCTTTAAAGTTTCTCTTCTCTGTTTGAACATTTGAAACTTCCAATAGCTCTGCATCGAACTTTCGTTCCAAGGTCCAATGTTTTTCCTCTTGGGCGTTAATTGGCGACCTTGCGGAACCCTTGATTCTAGGCACGTCCGTCCCTCGGTCCGCTCTTCGCATGGAGAACGCTGTGGAGTTCGCGTTTCCTTCCTTTTTTGGAACGTTTTTTATTGAATTGTATGAATCTTACGGATAACATCTTTTAGTATTATAATTTTTTTGTGAGAGTGATGGTCTGTTCAGTAATACGATGTATGCGTAATTTGTATTGGGTTGTAACAGTTACCATTTGAACTTATTTAAAAATTTTAATTTTGTAGTATAGGCATTTGATACATGTCTGTGGGCTACATTTTTAGTGCTGTTTACACACATCAGGCCAACTTTTCAATAAAATTTAGAATTAATGTGGAAAAACTGATGTTAAACTAACTGCTAGGAACTAACTGCTTAATTTTTTAAACAAATATAATTAATAAAAAAATTAATAATTAATGAGGACCATCCGAATGGCCCCATCTGAGTATCATTATTATTTATTTATCTACGGCACGCGACTCCATTAATATTTTCATATTTCGTCCGCTACTTTCCGAAGGTTGGCCTACGTGATTTACCTCTTTACCTCTTGTTAACTACAGATACACATGCGGCCGAAATTTTTTCGTAGCCCCCGCTTTTGAGCCTTTTACAAAATTCAAATCAGCTGTAATTATTATTTGCGAAAAATAATCTCGAAGTCTGAATATTTCGTGATTTTATAGGTTTATATGCCCTTGTTTTAACATTATTTACGGAATGGACATGATCTGTTTTTTCCGCGACAACGCCTGCATAGGTGTCTTCTCCTTGTCGGTTGGTTGTTATGCGGAAAACCGACTCGACTTTCGGGTTCGATGGAAGATGAATGGTTTTTTTTCCCGCAATGCAATAAGTAGATGAGGAGAAGATAATATCTTCAAGGGCTGTATATTATAATTATATTATAGAATTAAAAAATATTTGGAAAAACAACTGACGTACTATCACGATCTTTTTGATAAAAGTTAATATCTTTTAACAATCCATTTCGCATTTTGTATAGGAGAAACATCATTCTTATGATGTATGTATTTAATGAAAAAATTATACATTAGTATAAGTAAAAGTTATCCATTTCACCTTATTATACTATTAAAAGCCTCAAATTATGATCCTATATCACTTAAAGACGTCAAAATTGCATTTTTTGGACAAAAACTGGCAGTGATTGGCTGATTGGGAGTGACTGGCCAATTTACCCGCAAATCGTATCACAGCACTTAAAAATAAGTATAAAATCAACCGTTCATAGTAAAGATATTTTTTCAACGGGTTCTAAAAGTATAGATTGGGACTCGAAATGTGCTTTTTAAAGCATTTCAAAATCTTAGAAAATTTTTGCCAGCAGCTCAAAGTTCAAAAGTGATCCGATTCACTCCGTTTTACAGTAATCAAATTTGATTTCTTTGCGGAAAACTGTTCTTAACATAAATTTAAGGTCTTAATATTTCTGAAGCTATTTAATTTGGATAATGGGATGCCTTTTTTCTAATCCATCCTTTTTTGTATTAATATTCTCTCAACTTCATATGAATTATTGACATTTAACTGGATCTTAAAGATAAATATAATCTATTTTACTTCACTGATGTAGGAAATTTTAGGTTTTCTCTGTTCTTTTTCTCCCTTTATTTAAAGTTTGAAAGGTTTGTTTAGTACTCTTCTTAACAAATTTTAGTTAATCTATAGTATTTCTTAGAGATGATTACAACACTTAATTAGTATCTCCTTTGGTTTAAAGTTACTTTTTGGTTTATGCACCCCAAATGCAGGGGATACTAATATGAGGGGATTTTTTTTTTCATATTACTGACATTTTTGTCTTTTTACAGCAGTCCATGAAAAACTTAAAAGCTGCTTTGTAAATTACATAGTTTTTAATCACATGAGACTAGAGTAAAAGAGATGTTATTTATGAAGATATATTTTATATTTGTATTTATTCATATCAATTCTCTTTATTTTAATGTTGTGTTTAAATATCTGTAGTAATTAAATTAATGCAAAGCACAATATTGGTTGGAAAAACCTATTTTTATTTTGACCTGTGTATAACTAAACTTAATAAAAAAAGTTCATTAAGTATTTTAAATTTTTTTTATTAATTTAAAGTTATTTTACAAATTTCTGAAACTTTTAGAGCTTTTAATTTTTTAATTCAATAAAAAGTCTTCCGGGTTTAAGGAACATGGTCTATTGGACCCGGAAGTCTTTTTATTGAATTCTGAATCTGACCGTGTAAGCCTACACTATTTTATTTGTTAATTTTGTCCTTACTTAAATAGCATTTGACATATTTTGTTTTAAAAAATAAATAATAGTTTTATAAAATAAGTTTTAATGAACTTAGTGATTTGATTGTCTAATTTTACCTGTCTATTTAATTTCAGGAGCGGTTGAATAAGAACGAACGACAGCGCTTTCGTGAAGAAGCTGAGATGCTAAAAGGTCTCCAGCATCCAAATATAGTTAGATTTTTTGACTATTGGGAAATGGATATGCCACCAAAAGGCAAATACTTGGTTTTAATAACAGAATTAATGACCTCTGGAACTTTGAAGACGTAAGATTTTAACCTTTTTTTCGAAAACTTAATATAAAAAATAAATAAACCTAGGGAGCCAATTGGTCAGATTGTCAACTTAAGCAGATTGTCAAAATGTAAATTCAAGTAATTATTATTCTTGGTTGAATTAATGGTACAAAAATTATTTGCAGGTATCTAAAACGTTTTAAGAAAATCAACAACAAAGTGGTGAGATCATGGTGCCGGCAGATTTTAAAAGGGTTAAATTTTTTACATTCACGTCAACCGCCAATCATTCATAGGGATTTGAAGTGCGACAACATTTTCATCACGGGAACTACGGGATGTGTAAAGATAGGTGACTTAGGTTTAGCAACTTTGAAGAATAGGTCTTTTGCAAAAAGTGTGATTGGTAAGTACATTTATGAAATTTAATGTTCCAGGTTTATTTAATGTCTGATTTGAGTGTTATTTTAGTAATATTAGGGAATTATCTTGAACAGTAGAACCTTGATAGAGTAACCCCTCCTGTGACAAACAGTACATGGTCGTTTAAACCGAAGGACGTTGTAAGGAATAAAATTATCGCTATCATAAAACAATCATTACTTTTATTACCAGTTGTAAAGTAGGAGTCGCTGTATCGGGGTCATTGGAAAGAAGTTCTACTGTATATTAAATTAAAGCTAAAAGTGCAATGTTTTGTATATGTTTCAGTGTCTCCTTAATATCAAGTGACATGTCTACAACTTTGCTACAATTATTTCTCAGCTGCTAATGTATTTACCCTGGAAACATTCTTTTCTCTTAATTGGCTCTGTAATTGAAATAAACCCTGTTGAAATATTCATGGGTGACTGTTGGATTTATTTAACAATCTCAGGATTTATTTGGAATTTCCCGCCCTTTAGCTAAGTTTTTATGGTGTTTATTTACAGCATTACTATTATAGGAAAAAATTAAATTATTTTTACAGGAACTCCAGAATTCATGGCGCCGGAGATGTATGACGAAAATTATAACGAAAAAGTTGACGTTTATGCTTTCGGAATGTGCATCTTAGAAATGGCCACCTCGGAGTATCCATATAGTGAGTGTAGTGGCCCAGCCCAGATTTACAAGAAAGTTACCAATGTAAGTGTATACTAGACAGCAACTTAAGTTGACCCTACGACGTCACTAACAAACGAAGTTGTTCCCATCGCGATGTCTGAATTTTGAGTGAAATGAAAAACGTCAATTTAAAAATATGATTATTTTGTTAAACCCATGTATATATAGTGCTTTTCAATCACGATTTGCGTACCGTAACTCCTCCTATCAACCCAACAGGCTTTGTGTTTACCGATTTCTCCTTCCCCATTTGTGACGTACTGGGTTCAAGAAACGTTGCTGTCGAGTATAGTATGCCTGTGGCAACCATGCTTGCTAATCAAATGTTCAGCAACTCTATCTGATGACTGTTTATAAGCCAACAAATGAGGGTATTCTTCTAAAGATCTTTAGAATGATCTGACCCAGTTGAACTTCCAAACTGTTTCCATTGTTTAAAATAATTCAGCTAAGCTATGAAAAGCCTTCACCACACCCTTAAAAAATCACCTTATAAGTTACAAAAGTTGACTTACAATCTTTTCCCTATGCTCTGATGGAGTGTTATTCCAAAAAAAAATTTCTAAAACATGAAAAAAAAGTATTTCAATGGAAGAATACTTAAACATTCTATTTTACCTGGAATCTATTTTGCCCTACTATTTCTAAAAAGATCATTTTAATAAGAGCAACTACTGAACTATTAACTATTGAAAAATATTCTACTCTAACATGATTCCTTATAAAAACCATTTTCTTCTTAGGGTATTTTGCCACAAAATTTCAAGAAGGTTGAACAACCTGAACTGAAGGAAATAATTGGAATTTGCATTTCCTCATCGAAAGAAGATCGGTATATATCTTGTTACAGTATCTGGTTTCTAAGTAATAAATAGTTTTAATAACACTACTAATTATAGATTCTCAACCCAAACATTTTGGCCCATATAGGCTTTTATGTGTAATGTTTTCTTAGGTTGATTTAATCTTTTTGTTGGAATCTTGCATTTTATCAAGATTTACTTAAGGCATGATTCTAAATGTAACAAATGAAATGGGTTATTTTCAATTTTAGGCCTACGGTTAAAGATCTCTTGCTCTATGAATTTTTTCAAGAGGATCTTGGTCTCAAAGTGGAGTTTGTTAATAAAGAAGAGAGTATTCAAAGTTCGTCTCCCAAAGTTGAGCTGTGGCTGAGGCTTCTCGATCCCAAAAAAAGAAAAGAGAAGCACAAGGAAAATGAAGCCATTCAATTTGAATTTGATATTGAAACTGATAACTGTGATGAAGTTGCACAAGCCATGGTAAATAACTGTTATAATTTAATAAGGAATTCTTTATTATCATAATTCATTGTTCACTCTTTAAAATATTTATGGTGTAGTTTAAAACTATTAATGTGTAAAAATCAATTCAAGTCTCAATTTATTGGGAAAATGAAGGATATACTTTTGTGCATATTTTAAGTATTTGTTTTTGTTTCAGGCTAAAAACAGCATTATTTTAGATGAAGATATTAGAACGGTTGCTATGCTGGTTAGAAATCAAATATCTTATTTGACTAGAGAAAGAACTAGGTATTTGAATAAAATGCAGCAGGAACAAAGCATGAATCGACCACAACTAATTACCCCTTTACCGAATCAAGCAACTAATCTTACTCAGCAGGTTCAAAAAATTCCTGTTTCACATCAGTATCAAAATCAACAGCAGTCTGATCAGTCAAAAATCAATCAAGAGATGTATCAACAACAAATCTATCAAACACAGTTGCAACAAATGCAAATGCATGCACCAGTTCCTCAACAACCTCAATATCCCATTCAAAATTTTGAAGCAGGCGATTATTCAAATCAACAGCTGCATATGCAGCAAGTTAAAGATATGTCGCAATCTCAGCCTTCTCAAATGTCTCAAAATCAAAATCAACAAATAGTTCCTCAACCTGGGCCAAACCAACAGCCTATTCCCTCCCATGTTCTCTCTGCGAATGCATCTATGACGATGTCTACATCTCAGATTCCTAACCAGCAGATTGTTCACCCCCAACAAGTACAAACTTCTAACCAATCTATGTGTTCTCAGTATCAAGCTGGAAATATTGCATACTCACAATATCAACAATTACCTTCAAACCAACCTCGATATTCTGTTTCAAATCAAATGCAGCCTGATGTTATATCTCCTGAGCAATTAGAAAACCAATGTAATCTAAGTCAGATGTCTCATGTTCCACCACTTAATGGTTCAACTGTATGTCAACTTCCTTTGCAGAGTATGTCCTCATCAAGTCAACTTCCACCACCTTCTTCAGTGATAACATCTCAGATTGGGTTTGTACAACAACCCATGCCCCAAAGTGTGCCAACATCTTATCAGAGCCAACCATTTAACCAGAGTCCTACAAAAATGCCTCCTCATGTATCCCAAACATCTTTACCTAGTGCTAATTATGGTAACCAACCTATTCTCTACAATCAGCAAGGTCTGCCTATAAGTCCCCAGAAAACTGGCTTGTCCCCCCAGCAGATTCATCCATCTCAACCTCTTACTTCAGATTCAAGTCCTGTTCAACCTCCTAACCTGCAAAATAAAATGCCCATGAATCAAAACCTTACGGCCCAGTCACCTGTGATCAACCAACAGTTTCAAGATGGTGTTCCATTTCAGACTTCTCATTTTGAATGCTATGATGTACATCCTTTATCAAATGCACCTTACAGCTTTCAAGATCCTCGTTTGGCATATGCTCCATCTGAAGTATCAGGTTTATCATCGGTGAATGAGCCCTGTCAAGACAATGACCATAAGGATAGAGGTGGCTACCTATCTCAAGATTCACATACTAACACTATGTCTCGGCAACCTTCACTAGAGTCTGAGGGTATAATGCCAAACACTCCAGATGGGGAAAAATTTCCTCCTTCAAATATGTCAGCAAGTGTTACATCTGAGATCGTTGCATCAGGTTAGAATTGTTTAATGTATATATTTGCTAAACTTTTTGTTTTGATGAGTGCATATTTAGATCATTTTTCTTTCAGATACTCCTGAGGTCGTCCATTTTATACCAAATACATCCTTAAGTAATGCATCGGTAAGATATTTTTGTCCAATTAATTTTCTAGGCTATGCACAAAATATTTTGCCCCTATTTTAAAAGGGTTATTTTCTCTTTTATAAATTTTTCCTTTTCCCTCATAATATGAATCAATATTACATAAGATTGATATTTCATAATTTTGAAAAACAAATATTACTGAAATAAAAGGTAAATTCAGAAGGTTAACTTCAGCTGTAAGTAAAGGTGCATCTTCAAGATAATCTTTCAGGTTATAACTTAGATGAATCTGGAAATTTCCTTGTAGTATTTTTGACTTTCTACCATAAATTGCTGTCACAGTATTTGAAAGTATGCTGAAACAGTATTTGTATTTGTTAATTTAAGTAGTATTTAAGGTTTAGTATATTTAGTAATAAGTAGATAGAGTGCAACAGGGGTGCAGAATATGTCCGAACGCCCAATCATGATTCGGGGGAAATTTAGGCAGTTGTGGGGTAATTTTTGCTTAAGTTTACAAAGAAAAAACTCTACAAATCTAAGTTGTTATTAGTTATAAATATTTTGGCTGGTGACAATATCATACCCGCCAAATTATACGCGGCTGTATAGCGGAAAACTATGGATCAACGCCGAAAAAACAAGCTTCCTTCGTGAGCACATGAAATTTGGCTTTTCCTTGTGTTTTAATTGATATGCAGGAAAAACAATGTATTCCGTGACGGGATTGGTGAGGGGCCGTTCAAATATTACGTAAGTACCTAAGAGGGGAGTTTTTTTAATTTGCTTATTTTTCCTGACAAGGGGGGAGAATGAGTGATGCTTACGTAAGATGTTACAAACACTGCCTTTTCGAAACTTTCTTGTTTCTTGCATAAATTTCAAAATTCAACCAAAAATAAATTTTCTAGGCTGACAACGAGAGAGGGGGAATTAAAAATGACAAAAAAAAATGCTTACGTAATATTTAAAAGGCCCCCAATCACAATGATGTTTTTAACTTATAAAGTTAAAGAGGATAGTTTTATGTAGCTAAAATTTGAGGAAAACAGTTTACAATTCATATTTTAAGACTAGTCATTTTTCAGCTAAGGTGACATCTATATAAGAAAGAATAAAAGAAGTTATGTTCATAATTATTATGGATTATTTGGAAATTATTGAACCTTATTGAAGTTCAGTATAATTAAGAAAACTATTTCATAATAAAAACTCTTTGTACTTAAGTAGCAATATAAACTCGAATGAAAACATGGAGACATTTTGGACAAAATTAATTGTGTTCTGGGGAACATTTCTGCACCCCTGAAGTGCAATCCCAGAGAGGGTTGGTTGTTCAGGGACGGTGGTTCTTATTCTAGGCTTGATTCAAATCATAGTTTTCGGGAGCCATGTGTAGTCCAGTAGTCTGGACTTTCAAGTCATGGAGAGTTTTACATAGCAAAGTCAGGTCTTTCAGTATGAGGAGTTGATTTTTAACATCAAAGCCAAAGGGCTAATAGGAAAAGACAGTGATTGTCTGGAATGATCATAATTTGCTTGTAACAGCGGGATGGATTAAAGCCCAACTAAGTGAAACTCATCAAAAGCTTGCTTCGGAAGTGTAAAATTCATGGTAGGTTTATTTACAGCTAAGAAGTTGCTGAACATTTTGTGGTAAGTTTGGTTGTTGGAACTCATTTACTCTTTTGATTGTTTGAATTGGACTTAAATTGATATGGCTTTTTTACTGTAGATTTTTTCCCATAAGTTTTATTTTTTAATTTGATCATCAAAACCACCACCTCTTTTCTTATTGAGGTCTTATTTGAACTTAATTTTCTTTAATATTTTCTTGCATTTGGATCTGAATTTAAGCTGACTCGCACATCGACATTGAAAAGTTTTCCCTAAATTGTCGGCTTATGTTCAGAAGTACGATATAAAGCCTTAGAAAAAGATTAAGAACCTCTCTCTGACTTAATATGTAAACTCAAGGTTATTTTATGGACTAGTACAACATCCAGGAACTGGAAAAGGAAAATGTCCCAGTCGTTTTTTATTTCAAAAAGTGTAACCTCTATCCAACTCTCATTATACTTGTTCATGAACAAATTTTAGTGAGGTTTAAAAATGGCATATAGGTTAAAAGATGATGAAATTAAAGATACTTTATTTGAGGCCCTTGCAGCAATAACTAGCTAACTCAAACAGCTTAACATTAGAGTTAGCTTGTTGCTGCGGGCACCTTTTTTAAAATTTAGAATTAGATCCTTTTTTCTTTCTTGTAATTATCATAACATGAACAATTCAGTTCTGGCATCAGCAATGTTCAGGTTTGTTCATTACTTTCTAGAAAATTATCGACGAGGTTTTTGTGATTTTTAAAGACTGAGTTGCAGATTTGATTAATAAAATATTGCTTGTGTCTGATTAATCCTGTGTTATTTAAAAAACAAAGTTATTAACCCTTTCAGTGCTGACCACCTCGAATTTTCTGTAAGAATCAATGGCAATCTCGGGTGGTCTAGGACTAAAAGGGTTAAAGTTAAAATAAATTTTGTTAAACAAATCTAAAAACTTTAATTTAAGATAGTTCTTTAAAATTGGTTTTGAATTATTAATTAATGTATGATACTCCCAACAGCAGGTCTTGATCTTTAAACAATTTAGTAATATATAAGTGAGACCTATAATTTTTTTTTGTAAAGGGTTAGTTTTCATTTTGGGAGAAAGTTTGGAAGTATTCAATTAAAACAGTTTTTCTAAGTTAAAATTTACTTCTTCAGGTTTCATTTATTTTTTAAGACTTCCCTATTTTCTTTTAGACAAATCTTGATCAAGGATGTCAAAAATATCTTTATGTCCAAGGTGTTCAGCAGGCTGTCACACCCAGTGTTGAGGCTCAAATAGCATCTGTTAGGCATGATCAAGGAAACCCCGTAGCTCTACATAGCCAGTCAGGAATCCAGGATCCCAACCTCTCTTATGGAGGAGTATCTGGAAAACCTTTAGTAGGTTTTTCTGCTTCCTTTTCCCATCCCTCACCTGGAGCAGATACAAGTCATTTATCTCAACATGATCTGAAATGTCCACATTGCTTTGCTATGAAAAATTATGTCAACATGTGGAATACTAGATCTACTTCTCCACTTCCTAGGGGTGCTTCCGTATCTAACTGTAATCAGCCCTATAATTCTAGCTTTCCCAACCAACAGAATGATGGTTCTAATCCTGTTTATGTTGTTATGCAACAGGGCAGTTCTCCTAAAATTTTGAATTGGTCCACTAATGGAGTTTTGTTCAATTCTGTTGAAACTCCATGTGCTAATAGCTTGAATACTGAGTTTTCTGAATGTGAAGTTCCTCGCTCACCTAGATCTTTGTCTACTTCCTATTGTCCAATGTCTAATCAATCTTGTGGTAGACATGTAGGTCCTTCATCTTTAAGTGTTCCACATTCAGATTTTTACTTTAACCAATCAGGAAACTATGCCAAGTATATCATACCTGTTGGAAGTAGATCTGTTTCACCAGTTCCAATTAAAATAGAAGACGATGCTTTGTATCAGACACCACCTCCTCAAATTATTTCAACTCCCATTCTAAATCCTGAATTAGTTCATCCAGAATCAAGATTAGGTATACCAGTAGTCTTTTCTCCAAAATCTTCTCCACCTTCTACCCCAATACTTGTTAGATCACGCTGTACAACTCCTGTGAGATCTCTATCTGAATATGCTCCACAAGCATTTATATTTGATACACAAAACCATAGCATTCCTCCCAACATGCCTACCAATAACTCTAATCAATTTTTGAGTGCACCCTTACCTCAGAGAGAATTGCATAGAGCTCGATCCAAAACCTTTGGAGGCATGAGTGCTCAGCAAACTGGTTACAGAAGTTTATCTTCAAATGAACCACAGCAGTATTTGTCATCAATTTCTCCATCTATTCTACACCAACTCTCAGTTTCCCAAACTAGAAATATTTCTGACCACTACAATAGCTTTACTGTAATACCTTTTGATAAATCCAGCAATCACATTCCAATTCACTTATCCAATAGTGGACCATTTGCTCCTCCATCTCGCTTACTTATGTCTTTGCCGGTTGATAATAGTAAAAAGTCTAACAATGCTCCAGACAGTCCCTGTCAAAAATCCTTTCCTAAACAGAAAAATTCTGATGAACATCCATGTAGTGTATTTAGTCCCTCTGGCCACCAAAATATACCATTACCTCAAAAAACAATTGATACCAGTTTCTATCGACCAGGGTCCAGCCATTCTACAGTTCTTTTACCATCTGATTCAAGCTCCAACCAGCGTCTCAGTCCTGTTGGATTGAGAACTGTTTCGTCCTGGTCTAATGCCTTGAACATCTCGCAAGTCAATCAAGTCAAGGTACCTTTAGAACAGCTGTAGTCTTGAAGGTTGTTCTCCATCAAGGTGCATGTGCTTCAAGCTTCCGTTCCGTCTTTTCATGCTCTTCCTTAGTAAATCAATCCTCACTGCAGTTATGGTCGACTCATTCAGATGAAAGCTTGTGTAGCTCGTGGTGAGCACCTCTGAGGGGGCTTTCTAGGCAGGCAGTGATTAGTTGATAGAAAATTGGGGTGAGTTGGTAGAGTAAAAGGGGCATTGACTTCTAAATTATTCCTTAGTTGTAATTATTTTATGATTAAAAGCATCTAAAAGTCTCTGAAAATTTGCCTAAAATCACTTTTTAAAGGTTCAAATTTTCCTGGGCAGGACCTTGCCCCCGATTTACCTATGGCTAAGGATGAAAGTAGTTTTAGTCGTGTTTTTATAAATTAAAAACAGGAAATTTGCAGTGTGTAAAGTTTCCAAAATACTAAATTTCCTTTGGCCTAGTAAAGAGGAGGGTATATCCCAGTTATCACTCAAAAGGTGTCATATTCAGAATTGAGTTGGAAGTAATATTTTTAAATTCAGATTTTTTAAAAATCATGCATTGGCCACTAGAAATCCTTCACTGAAAATCTACTCTGGAATCTCCCATTTTTTGGTCATAAACATGTTAATTGTCATTTAACCTGTTTAACAGGTCATTAAAACCTTATGGGAATTGTACAAGTATTTAGTTTTTAAACCCTCAAACGCTGTAGGGTTGCAACTGTACGAAGAACTATTAGGAAAAAAAATATTGGTTCAGTCCTTTTGAGAGATGCATGTATAAGTTGGGAGAAAAGTCATAAAAATTTATAAAACCGTTTGTGAGATTCACATTGCTCTGTCACTGATTTTTCAAAAAGAAAAAGTGCAAATAAATAGTTAATAGAAATTTGGTTGGATGGCACTAGTATGAAGAACTAAGGTGAAGTCTGAGAATATTTTAAAATAGCAGTATGTTTCTAAATATTTTACTACACCAGTATGTATTTGTAAGCGAGTTGCGCATCCCCCCACAGCAGAGTGCAGTGGATAAGTTGAATTTAAACAAGGCAACCATTGCAGTTTCTTACTTTATGTAAAATATCCAAAGCAGTCAGCATTCCTGTACTATTCAGCATTCAGTTTGCTATGGGGATTTGGATTAGGTTGAAAATTAGAAGTAGCAGTTCTCATTTCTTCCTTTTTACTTTTATGTTAAATTCACTTGTGGCACCACTTATCCATTTTCACAAACTGTTTTCACTTTACATTAAAAAACCATGATGACGGTTACCCTATGAACTGATTTTTCTTTTATTTTTCTCCTAAGATATTTTAATTTTTTCCCACTTTTCTCCCTACCACTTTTATAGTATTACATAAATAAGCCTTTTACAGTCAATGAATATTAAAAAATGAAAAAAAAAAATCCAAAGTGAATAAAATTAACTGAAGCATGGCTTAGATAAGTATGTTCTAGGTATCACAAAAATTAAATTTTAAGTTATGTAAAAATAAATGACAACTATGCCTTAAAATTTAAAAATCCTAGCTGGCTTTTTCCCCTTGTAGCATAATGATTAATAATGAAAGTCCAAAACCCATGTTAAGCTACCAGTTACCTTGTAGATGTATTACAATGAAATTAAAAGTAATAAGAGAGGAAATTTGACCAAAAGAACCAAAATGACAATTTTGTATTTAAAAATTTAAATTGAAGAATTTCCATTGATTCAGCTGTTGAAATTCTGCCTTTTTTCTCTCCATCTTCTGTTTCCAGATTTCAAGAGGGAAATTCATTCGAGTGGACAATACAATAAGGAAAAGTAAAATATAAAGCAGTGATTAATTGAATGAAAAAGTTCTAATGTATCTGTTCATTAAATTGCATGACATTCTTTACATGTTTATTTGCAAATTAATGTTTAAATTTAAAGATTTTTAAAGAAAACTGCAGTGTAGATTGATTTTCAAGCTATTCTTTCTTTTGCATACTTTGGCTAAGGGTTGTCTTTCGCTGGGTCTTGGTTATCTACTTTACATAATAAATTTCTCCCAACTCTTTAGTTTAAAACTGACTATAATTTTTAAATATGGTTGTTTGGATTTCCTACGCTTTCCTATTATAATTTACTATATTATTTAACATTGTTTCTCTGGATATATTCTTTAGGACATCTTCAAAAATAGAAATTTTATGTGAAGTATCTACCTTCATAGTCATTAATAATCAGTTTTTTCTTACAACCAAATGTCCCAGGGATAGTTTTTAGTTATAGTATTTATTAATTTCCATGTTGAAGATTATATAGTTTCTAAATTAATAACTTATGGGCATGTTTGCATATAAGGAATTTTAAATTGGTATATTTAGTGGAGAAGTATTTCTTTTATTGATGTTTTCTTTTACTAAACTTAGTATAAACTTTTTTTAATGTAGAATTCTTTTCTTTTTCAATATATATTATTGATATATTAATTTTTTATTAGTGTATTATTGGGTTAAATTTTTTTCTTTATATTTACTGGAAGTTTTTCTGAATGGTTTTATTGGGCATTTTTCTCCATTCCAACCAGTTACATGATAATGATATGGCATTTCAGAAATGAATCTGGAAAAAAAATATTACCTGGCTCATATGTATTTCTCTTATGCCATATTTTTAAAACACTTAAATGAATGTGTGACATTATTAATTTGTGAGTTGGAAATTTATTGCACAATCTTACATTTAAAAAGTAAGGCTTCTTATACAGAAATAGATTCTTACGTATTCACATGGAAAAAGTAATTATATAATTTTGATTTTTCTACTGAGGAACAGTTTTTTCTGTGAGGAAGATGACAGTAAAAGTATAATGCTAATCTTTTGAAATTAAAAATCTTTAAGGAAATATTTCAACATTTTTATCTTCTATTTCTTACAATTGGTTTTGTTGCTTCTTCCCTTTTCTTAGTTATTCCAAAAACTAAAATCTGTTTTCAAACTATACATTGGAATGGTGTAGTTTGATTCCTATCCATTTCTCAAAAGGAACTTTTAATTTCTGCAGTTTCCAAATTAAGCAGCCTGCCATTTCTTTTTTTAAAATACATACATGTCTAGATTGAAACAGAAAATTTGTTTGAATTTCACAAGTGTGATTGTGCTTTGGGGGTACCCTAGATTCCTGAGTTTTTCAATCAACTCTTCTGGGAACTTAAATGTTCCCAAGAATGTTTGCCAATAATAGGAAATTTTTTAGTGTTTAACTTCTCTACCATGTTTCCATTGTGGATGCCTGGTTGTAAAGTTGGGATCTTGCATTTCAATTGTATGCATCTACATTTGTCATGTGCTGTATATTGATGGTGGTTTTTTCAGTTTTTCTGATACTTGGGAAGATTTTCCAGACTTTCCACTCTTGGTCACAAACTCTACTTTTTTGTATGAATGAAAGACTAGGGATTGTGTTTCTTTTGAAATTTGTTGATATCTATTCCAGAAAAGGATAAAATACTGTAATGCAGCAATCTTCAGTAATTGATTACGTAAATGCAATGTGATTCAAAATCAGTGGGCAAAACTGATAGACTACTCCAAGACAATTCAGAATTACCCTGGTTTGTGAGGGTGGTGAAGGATTCCTGAGGAGCTAGAGCATGAACTAAAGTTGCCAAAAGCATTGAAAAACCTGTTTTTCTAGGCAAATGGGTTAAGGTTAAAATAAAATTTCAATGCCAATTATCATGTTTTAACTTATTTATTAAAATTGTTAAGTTTTTCTTTATAATATAATGAAAATAACTTAACAGTTTAATTAATAAGTTAAAGCATGATAATATTAGCACTGATTTTATTTCTAACCTTAACAGCTTTGCCTACAATAACAGATTTTTCCATTGCTTTTAGCAACTTTTGTCTGTGCTTTAGCTCAGAAATGGTTCACAGTTTACCCAAACCAGAGTGATTCTGATTTGTCTAAGGTAGTAGTAGTAGTCTACAACCCCTATAACTTTTGCCCATTAGTTTTGAATCACCCTGTATATTCTATGTTTTCTTTAAAAAAATCTCTTGAGAAAAGCATGATTTAATAATGAAAGGCTCCATTAAAAGTGTTACAATTTATAGAAATTTATTGAATATCTGCTAGGCTTCTTGTCCAAAAGGTCTTAATTACAATGTCTTAATTGACATCAGTGTGAATTTTATTAACATCTTTGTATGGATACTATATCTAATCCAAGTTATGGCTGATTTTTCAATTTTCTAAGACTATTGAGTATTTATAGTTTTCTTTCAAAGTTTAAGCATGAGATTTGAAAAGTTTAATTTTATAACTTTAATTTAGAAAATAATTAGTGATTTGTAAGCATGTCTAACATGTTCTGTCTAGCGTACTACTTATATTTTTAAATGAACATTTGATTTGATTTCAGCTTTTAGCTTTAAATCATTGCTACTTGTATTTGTTATATTAATTGCTACTTGTATATATGTTATATTAATTGATGTAAATCTAAATACACATTTCAATGTTAGGGTGGTGCGATGCCTCTAAAGTATGATTAGTAAGTTTTGTTGTCTTGAAAGTTTGCTAAATAACAAATTAATAAATTTAATTGTGCTTTTTAGAGGAGCATGTGCAAGTTATCTAATCTGCTTAATTTGCATGGCTTTGCATGAATTTAGCATGTTTTAAAATGATGGAGTGTAAATTTTTTTAATATGTTTGTTTTTTTATTTGATCTTATAATTTTTAATTTGCTAAGTATGTTTATTTCAAGTATGATTGCTTTTGAGTAATACATATTTTAATTTTCTTTTCAAATTTAGATATTGGTTCTTGGGAATATTGTTTTATTCTATAATTTCTTACAAAGGGGTCTTTAGTTATGCTGTTTTACAAGAAAAGTTTATTGTAAATCAACAATGCATTTGGTATGGTTGATTAGTTATGAAGTTCAAAGCATGTGCTAAATGTAAATGAGCAGGATTTTATTTGCATTTCAATTTTCAAAAATATGTCCCCTACGTCTTAAACATTTTCAAAAAAAATTAAATTGTACAGTTTGAGGCTTGCTAGCTCCCCGGTTAGAATTGATTGAAAATAGGATTTGTAGAAGCAGAAAAAAGTACTTAATTCGTTGGAAAACTTGGAACTTGTTTCCTATAATTTTGTATGTTTTAGAGCCTTAGGAGATTTTTAAAATATAAATTTAGTATGTATCTTATTGTTCCAAAATTTTTTTTAGGTACCAGAAAATGTATCTCAAACTCCAACAATGGAAGAAAATAGAAATATTTATAATCCTGTTTCTGAAGATAGTAAGACTTCCAGGTAAAAGTGATAAACTTTTATGAAAATAAACAATGGTATTCAGTAGGTTGGTTCATTTGTGTATTGAAACTTATAATGTATTTTTTGCTATTCAGTGATATAAAAATTTGAACAGGCAGTCATTTATACCAAAAGGTGATGTCTCAATTGTAAAAAGCCTATCCAATCACAGCTGTAGAACCATTCTTTTAATTTACAAAACGGTAGTACTTTGACTTACACATATCCTGTTTTATACGCTTTTCAAAATTTCACAAAAAAAGTTATATTGTATTATCTATGACTTTCTTTCCATATTTTTCTTCTAAATTATTATTTTCTTTATTATTTGGTCCATGTTAAACATAGTTTGTGTGTTTTTAGATTCAAAATTGTACCTTAATATAAACAAATTCAACTTAAGCTGCTTTCACTTTTTTTTTTAAATGGAGCGGAAAAAAAATTAAAATTTTACACTTAGGAGATTTTCATCCCTTACAAGTGCATTTTGAAACTAATTAAATAATACATATATAGAACTTGGTTCCAACAATCTCATAATCTCCGGGTATTTCTGTAATTCCCTTTATTAGGTGATTAAACTGGCTATTATGAATATATTGTCTCTAAATTTGTTATTAATACAATTATAAATTCTTATTTTACTTTAGTGCTCCTGTTTGTGCTGAAAATGTAACAGAAGGGGATCAACATCCTGATCATGGTAAACAAGCACCGCAAAAAGTTGAAAAGAAAAAAGTTAAACGACGGCGTACTCAAGACCGAACCCCCAAGCTGACAGTGATTAGTGTTGAAGATCAAATGATAGAGTGTGAGCTTGAATCTACCAAAGGAAAAACTGTAACCTTTAAATTTGATTATACAGACACAAGTCCTGAGGAAATAACTAATAAACTGGTAAGTTATTCCCTATCAGTTCAGGTTTACAGTGATGGCTCTTATTATGTACAATATTACCTCGATATCAAAATCGAAGGGACACTTAAAATAATTTGGGATAGCTAGTTTTCGAGATTACAAGTTTATTCTAGAAAATAAAATTAAAACATTGAATATAACTGAACATATGAAGCCCCCTAGTTTCAAAAAGGGACTCTTACCAAAAACAAAATTTTACAGGAGGGAGAAAAAACTGTCATCATGACTAAAACAAGAAAAAATTGAAATTCAATCTATTTGCTGCATACAGCAAATAGATTGAATTTCAATTTTTTTTTCAATTTTAATTTCAAATTTTTCTTGATTTAGTCATGATGACAGTTTTTCTCCCTCCTGTAAAATTTTGTTCTTGGTAAGAGTCCGTTTTTGAAACCAGGAGCCTCATATAGCATATGGGTCATAATACAGTTTGAATATATCAATGTTTTCTGCAATTTAATAAACAGTACAGCAGTGATAATTGACATTTTAGAAACATGGCAGTGTTTACTCAGGGATTCCTGAACAAAAAAATTCAACTTGTAGATACTTTTTGCTGGTTGATTAAACGTGTGTAAATTTTAAAAAAAAGTTACTTATATTCCAAAATGAGGAAGAGAGGGTTTAAAAAAAGTTAAACAGATTAAAATAAGCAAGCAATCAAGAAAAAGAAGCATCCCCTCATGTTTGCAAAGTAGCAAAGACTAGCGCTGTAAGATGTAGTATGATAGTTGCGTTTGTCTCACTTCCTTAAAATAACTTTCTTTATAGGTGATAACTAATTTACTTGCTGAAAATCACGCAGAAATTTTCACTGATTTCATTGAAGAAGTAATTCGTCAACTGAAAGAATATCCAGATAAGATCCCAATAATTCCTTGTATGGACCTTTTATCTGGAAATAATACACCTCCAACTGTTAGGAGACAAACTTTGAAAGATCACTTAGATCTTGAAAAGGTAATTGTAGCATTCTCTCTTTTTTAAAATTTGAAATTCAAAGTAAAACTACCTAATTTTTCCTAACTATCATTTTATACAAAATTTTTAAGTTTCTCCGTCTGTAAGTTGAATATTTCTCTACCCTAAGAAAAGAATGGGTAAAATAATGTTTTAAACAGATAACTGGTGTATTTATTGAAAATATGACGATGTCTAACATTTTTCTAATATTACATTTTAATTTTTTATCAGAACTTGAGTATTGACAGTCAAGATAGTAGCTTGCCATCAACTCCTCAAGAACAAGAAAAAGAAATAGCACCCCCTAAAAAGCAAGGATCTCCCTCTAAATTATCTAAATCTGTTGCTAACATTCAAGCTTCATCTGTGGTTCCTTCGTCTTTTCCTGAAAAGCAGGTATAAGTCGTTTTTTTATTCATGAGTCATCAAATGTGTTTTACTCTCTTCATAAGTACTTTTACCTTCTTTTAATGTTTCAATCTTTACTTTTTACCTGATCTTCTGCTTTTTGCTGTAAAATTTTGTTTTGAGCACTGTTGCATTACCTAATTATGTCTTAAAATTGAATATTTTGAATATATTTCAAGTAATATGAGCCATTTTTGAAATAAGTTCTCAACCAATTATAATCATGACAGCAGGCTTGATGGAAAAATATTTTTATATCTATTCTGAAATTTGGGAGTACACTAGGAAATAATATTGCTTTGGTGGGTAGGAGGAAATCCACCCTAATTGTCACCAGTAGGCATATAGGAAAAATTAGTTAAAATACTGTATTTTAGTGAAGTGCCAAACCTATTCTGTGGGAGGAACCTCTTTCTGTGTAAAAACTGGACATTAATCCTAAAATTTAGAAAGACAGGGATAAAAAAAATATTTTATTAAACTGCTTTATTCTATTATGCATGCACCTTAAAACTTATATAGCTAAGAATTTTTTTTAATACAAACTCGTCCGCCTTAAAAGTTATCCAAAGTTTTATTATTTTTCATAACAGTCTATGGCCTGCAATTTTCCAAATGTTGCCCATAGTAGGATTAAGGGCCAGGTTGGCATTAAAATTTCATTCTAGTTGTGATTTTGGTTAGGGGTACCTAGAATTTCTAGCTTTTTCGATTTACCCTTTGGAGTTTTTTTGCAGACTTTCTGGTTTTCTCTTTAAGACATCAGTATTTTTATTCTCAGGAATATTTTCATATATTCAGCATTTTTGTCAGTCTTAGGCTTGGAAAACAATTTGTCATGGTGGATATTTGGTAATAAATTCAGCTTCTTGTGTTTTGACTGTATGCATTTAAATTTGGCATGTTCCATTCCAAACTGAATTGTTTCCAATGTTTGGGATGATTTTCTGGGTTTGGGGGGCCACAATCCCCCCCTGTTCTAGGGGTGTTTGAAAGCCTTCCGTGTTCAAAATAAACTTCATGACTAGTTCAATTTTTATTAAAGTTAACCCCTCAAATTCTGCTGTGGATGTTCTATTATTTTTGTGTTTAATTTCTTTTGAATACATCTTAAATACACTCCAATGCTAGTGTTTTCAATTTCTTTAACTTTAAAAATTTGAACTGACATCAGAAACCGGCTGTGGTACATAAGTGTGATTAGATTGTGTAAAAAAGCATGCTCTTAATTTTTTAAAAAATTGGATATTGCTACTGTCCTTTTTCTTATCTGTTAAACTCTTCAAAGTCTTATTTATGATGCTATAACAAAACTTCAGTGTTTGTAACTGGAGTTAAAGCACTTGTAATTTTATTCATTTGATTAACATTTTAAGTTCAGAAAACCTGATCATGTTCAGTCCTTAAACAGACCTTAACTAACTTATAAAATCATAATATTGTCCATAAAAAAGTAGTAATATTCTTGAAATTTCTTTTGGGATTTCTACCCCTTTTCCCCTTTTAGATTCAATTCTGATTTCCATTGTTAAATGACTTTAAAACGGGTTCCCTATGATTTATTCAGAACGACCTGCTTATAATAAGCTTAGATATAACAAGAACTCCATTTTAGGAAACAAAAAAAAAAGGTTGGAAACAACAATTATCAAACAAAAGACATTTTAAGGTTGTAGCTTATATGGTTTGTGATTTCCCAATAGTGAAGCAAATTTTAGTCAATGGTAGACTTTTCAAAGTGTACATTTCAGTATAAAGGTTCTAATAGATAATTGAAAGTAAATTATAGCTTGCTTTTGTTTGATGTTAATGTTTAAAAGCCATTAAAATCAAGAATATCTTCTATTTAGCGAGATTTTATGGTTTCAGCTGGTATTTGTTTTAAAATTATAATGATCTTTAGTATATCATAAAAATTAGCTTCAAGTTACTTTTGTTATGGTGGTTAAATCTTTATGCATTTTAACAGTGGTTTCACATGAAATTAGTGTAAAAATTATTAAGGTGTTATTATAAGCATGGCATTGAGAAATATTAGGTGTATAGTTGCTTTTTTTTCCTGCAATAGTTTTTTAAATGTCTTAATTTCCCTCCTTGTTTGTTATTAACACAATAATTAATTGGGTTAGTAGTGGTTTTACTTTTTTTATATAAAATAATGGTTTCAAAATCATTTTTGCTTGAAACTTTCACTTCCTTTTTATAAAGGTTGCATATAGTTGATTCTTACTTGTTTCTCATATTTAAATAAAAACTGTTGTGTTATAAAAACTAGGATAGGGATTCACTCTAACTTGGTACACTTAAAGCAATTTTTTGGCCAATTAAACTTTAAATGTTTTCTTTAGGTGGTTAAATTAGTTATTCAATGAGTGAACTATAATTAAAAACTAATAATTGAACTAAAAATAGTTGATGCTTTTTACTGCATTGATAACTTTGTCCTAAAAGTTCAGTATTTAGCATCGTAAATAGTATCCTTCTGTAACTTACATCATTGACCTTTGTGTTATAATTTTTGCATATGCATATTGGGGGCTATTCATGAGTAATTAGGATTTTATTATAAATTAAGCTGTTAAGTTTGTATTCCATGTTAAATGCAATTTTTAAAATGTTAAGAAAACTAAGGGCAAACGACTTACTGGTCGTTGGAAAAGGTTGATAACCATGACTCACCATGTTTGTTGTTGTGAAATCCCACACATGCTGCTTCCTGGATTTATCTGGCAGGTTAGTGTTGCTAAGCTGTGCTTCTTTAACCTAAGCTTGCTTAAATAGCTGCAAGTGCATGATCCTGGGTATCAAGTTTTGTTGTTTGCACATTGCCCAACATCTAATAAGTTCTCCAGATTTATTACCTTTCTCTTATTAATCTGAACTTTCATTTGTATCATGTCTTTCAAGCTGTTTTTTGCACTTTTTATATCCCCCAAGGGTTGTATAGTAGAAAAGTTATTTCATAAACTTTGTTTTCCTTCAAGCCATTTGTCTCGAGTCATAGTTACGGAATTGTGCAGTTTAATTAGAAGTTCCTTATATTATTCCTCTGGTAGTATTGTATCGAAAAATGTAATTTTGTAGTATTAATATCTTCAATAAGAATACTATTTAGAGATATTTATATACTACAAAAACCATCAAATTGGACATTGATTGAATACAACTGTAGGATTTAAAAAAATATATCTTTTATTAGGCTATTGATTTACAACTTTCAGATAAATCATTCGGATAATCTCTTGACTGTTAGGGGTAATCTGTATAAGAATTTATTATATATGATACAGTACCTCTAGTTTAATATTAGTTGCAGCATTTCATATGCAGGGATTTTGGGGTATATTAAACTCTTTGTTTAGGAAAAAAGTGTAATGTAACTAACAAATATTGATATTTTTAACTGAGTATTGTAATACATTCATTGCTACCATAAAACCCCACCAACCAACCAACATTCATTGCTGACATGGATCGAGGTAGAAATAGGGAAATTTGTAATTAATTTTTTGTGATTGAGAAAACCACAAGTATTAGTTGAGACTATTTAAGGTCTGTTCTTCATTAGGCCGTACTTTTAAGGTTTAGAATGAACCTAAATATAAAAGAAGGTTTGTTGATGTTTTTCTTATTTGGGATGAAATGCACAACATGTCATGAGTTGGAATTGGGAGAGTTTTGGAGACATGTGTCTGCTCTATAACAAGCTGCTTCATCTCTCTCCTAATTTTTTTAAAGATGTTTATCCAAGTGGTTTTTTTTAATCTATCTGATTGTTTATAAGATATTTTAAATCTAGATTCTTGATCGTCTGATCTTCCATTTCATTTTCGGATTTGTTAACTTCTATCCTTCTTAAGAAATCTTGGAGTTTATGATAAACATCTTTGAAGCACTCTGCCATTCCTTTGCTCACATGTTCTCTATGCTAGTTATATTCTCTAATTAAAATCTGTAAGATAATAAGTCAAGGGGTCTGTTACTGTATAATTTATCACCATCTGTACCATGTTATTTAGTGTTTATTACTTAGTTACTTTCTGTTTTAGGATCTTGAATGGAATAATTTCTATTTTGAAAAATTATTTCATAATGCACTTTACGAATTTGGGTGATAAAAGTTCAAATTTGGAACAAATTTTGTAAGATTTTAGAGCTATATTTGCATTTTTTGTACTTTTGAGGAAATTTAAGATAGCGGTCAAAAGGGCAGTGTTCTGCCCATTAGACTTATGTAGACTGTTGATATGTTGTTAGGCATATCATCTTTAGTCAGGAAAACAGGACAAACCTTCTTTTACATTTATTTTGATATTAAACCCCTTTTTCGCTTAAGTCCTGCTAATAAGACGAACCTGTTCTTATTCAGGTGTTTGACAGCCTTAAAATTACCACATTTTCCTTAGAATCCACTTTTAATGTATTTGAGTTCAAGTTATGGTTTGGCGTAAGGCATTGTTAAATGAAGAAAAGTTTAAAATGGTTTAAAAATTCTTAATTTTATAATCAATGATAGATACATTAAGAAGTAAGAGATTCAGTGGATAATAAATACTTAAATAGTTGTAAGTTATGATGTTTAAAAAGCTACCCTAAGATGACTTCTATTTGTTCAGAAAACAAAGTGTTAAGATCAGTAGAGTGTATGATTGCTGAAAATTAAGATAATTTAAATCTTAACTAGGTTTTAAGGATTTCAGAGCCCTAAGACATGGCAAACTGTCTGCTACCATACTTTCCCCTAGGTTTCTACAGTATCATTATAGACATGTTACACTGTATCAAGTCCTGGGTATAAGCCTTTTCATTGGCCCCATTTTTGCCATACCCAATCATGTGATTATTCATTCATCTAGCTTTTAAGAGCTCTAGATTGAGCTTAAAAGAGATTATACAGCAAGCTACTGTGTTGATTCTTGGGGAAAAAAAAAGAGGTTATTAGGTTTTGACTCCTGTGTTACACTAAAGAAATGGTCTTATCTATTATATGTATAATGCTTTACACTTTTTTAAGATTTCATTCTCATCTTATTAAAAAGCTGAATAACACCCAAATCTGTACAGTTTTTTTTACCAATTTAAAGGAAGGAAGAAAGGGGATATTAAAATTGGAAATGGTAGCTTCTCTTTGTGTGTTGTTGAATTATTTGCACTTAAGGCCTCTGGATTTCATTCTTCTAAAGTTATCATTCATACTTGGGGAAATTAACATTGTATGTTGTCCCGAAGGGCTGGTTGTTTTAGTCATACCTTTATTTTGGAACGTTTTTCTTTTATCTAGGATTACTACTCACTTCCTTTTCAGTTTCAAAATAATGAGTATAGTTTAAATAAAAAATACTATGTGAGTCAACATTCGTAGACTATTAAGAGGAGCTCAAACGTTGAAGAAACATATTGGGCGTCTAATTTTCATGTAGTAGGATACCTAATTTTTTAAAAATCTTTGTTATAGATGCTTGTCTTCAATTACAATTGTGTCTTATGATGAGGATAAGAAACATGATTGAACTGTTTATGATAAAATATTTAAATAAAAAATGTAAATTTAAATTTTTATGTGGCCCTCCGGTCCTATCCCTCGTATTTAGTTAAAAAAAGTGTTCATCACATGAGCATGTTAAACAAAAAAGGTGAACCACCTTTTCTAAATGGAATATGTTGAATATGTTCAGAGCCTCAATATGTTTCAAATTTGTTTGATGCAAAGTTTTGTGGTACTGTAAGTTCAAGGGAGGATTATGTTTGAACAAATGGGACCGTAAGTGCCCTTTAAAATCAGTAAACTTATTGTTAGTTACTGGCAAAATAATAATGAGGATGTTTCACGGAAGTACTAAGATAAGTTTAGGCATTAAAATGTTACATTAATATAATAGCTCTTTCATGAAATTTAAATTTAGGATGTTGCTCTATTACCTAAGCCTCTTGACCTATATTTTGGCTGCGAAATGTCCAACCTATTTTATTAGTGAAAATCCACCACTGATATAAATTCTGAATCATATCTTCATGGTTTCTTCATTACATGAGCTGAACTTGGTCTATGCAATGCAACAAACTGCATTATATTCCCTCAATACTTTTTGTCTCTGTTATTTGAAGCTTTATTAGATGCACTTGCTTCAAAAACTGCTAATGCTTATGAAATCGAAATTATTTAAGTTTATCTTTTGAACATGAGGTCTTTATTTTTTCAGGCTGTGCTTTCTGCTTCTGAAGTAAAAACAAGTGATTCTTTCCAAAAAGTTGAGACTTCAGTTGTAACAGCGCCAGTTAGTAAAGTTCAGGTCTCAGGCTCCCAGGTAATAGATGCTGGATATGTTCTCTGTTTTAGGACTAGGGGATGTTAGAGTGTTAGCATTGTGATATTGCAGTACATTGCATTATTTCAATACCTTGATATTTCAATCTTACTGTTTTTTAATTTTATATTCTTACATCTTTGATAACCCCATGAGATTCTACCAAACTGTAAGCAAATCTGTCCAAAAAATAAATCCATGGAATTGTCTGTAGTCTGATGATTGAAAAGTGTTTCATTTTTTTGGCTCATGTTCTGAATGTAATATTGAGCGAAATTACTTTTTTTTTCATATTAATCTCAGGAGTCGATCTAGGTTTTATTTTTTGGGGCCCCTTTTTGTGAAAAGGAACCCCCTTTTTTTTTTGGGGCCCTTTTTTGTTTTTCTGTGGCCAGTTAAAAAAAACTTGAAATTAAAATTATTGTTATAGATGGGGAAGGCTGGGTCTCCTGACACAAGTCTACCTCCTGAAACCACTGCTGCTATGCCTACAAAACCAAATGAACTTCAAATATCTGAAAGTCACAACATTCATGTCAGCGGTATACCTGATCCAACAAGGAAAATACAAGATTTCAGGTTTGTTTATTGTAAAAAACATTGTTCATCTTTAGAAATACAAGTAAAAAAATTATTGCCACTCGAGCAAGGTAAACATGGTATTAGTTTTCTCTTCTAGCAGTAATAGCAGCAGTGGTGGTAGCACGCAACACTCTCAGCAGCAAAGGCCTATAATTCCTGATTTGAGTAGTCTGCAGTTAAAATTGGCTCAGTTAACGTCTACTGGAAGTAGCATGGCTAATGAATCAGGATTTATCTCTGGAAGTGGATCAAGTTCGTCTCACAGTGCTTCACAATTAGTGCCCCCCATGGTGTGTAATAAACTGAATTTTAAAATTAAAACTTGAAAATTTTGTACTTAAAGTAGTACTCCCGTTTTGAAACTGTTGAAGGTAATATTGAGCGAAATTACTTTTTTTTTCATATTAATCTCAGGGGTCGATCTAGGTTTTATGTTTTGGGGCCCCTTTTTGTGAAAAACTGAAGTCAAATTGTATTTTAATTTTTCAAATTATTATTATTGTAAAAACATTTCTGATTTGAAATAAACAAGATATATTGTGGATTTTTTCTTGCAAATAATCATTAAAGCTAATTTGAATTTTGTGAAGGGGTTGTTTTTATGAACTTTAATTTTGTGAAGGGGCCATTTTTATGAATTTGAATTTTGTGAAGGGGCAGCAAAAGGGCCCCAATTTTCGGCTGGATGGACCCCTAAATCTGTATCCTGATGACTGGTTGATTTTGACCTTTCTCATTACACTTGTCATGTCATGTTATTTTTAAAAGTTCTGAACCACTTTTCTAATTAAGGGAACTATCTCAATTTTACTGTTATGGTCAACAGAAAGCAGCTAACAAGTATTACAAAATTATTGAACACACAATAAAACAAATCTCCCCCCCTCCCAATAAAAAGACAATAATATGCAGTTTGTTTTGATCTACCTACCTTAGTTGATTTTCAACTAAATTTCTTGAATTTTAGTTTACAAATATTCAGGATAGTTTAACCTATCAGATTGGGTTGAAGCTGGCCTTGCCAAATTGAATCAAAGGGTTGGTTACGAGATTTAATTCATTATTCCTCACATAGATTCTAGAATTGGTTCTATCTCGAAATTGGATATTTCCATGTCGAAGTAAACTAAGGACCTAGGAAACTGCTTTTTCCTTAAGGTCTCATGTTTTCATGTGTCCCATTAGTCTGAATACTTGGAAAAAAAATTTGAAACCATGTGTACAATTCTTTAAACTCCCAAATATGTAGTATCCCTAGTGTTTTTATCTCTTCATTTCTGTTATTGGTTTTAAATTTGCTATGATCTTCTATTGTTTTTTTATGTGTTATTTTATGAAAATGTGGTTAATTTGGCACAAAAGCTATTTAGTTGTAGGTAATAAGCCGGGTTTTTTCATTTTGACTCTAGAAATCTTACACTTCAGGAAACTTTGGTGTTAAGTTTAAAAAAAACTACAAGAAATGTATTGCTAAAACTAAAAAAAATATATATATATTTTTCAGCCACAAATGTCAAAAAGTGCAACAGATTTGGAGGTTGGCTCTTCTGACTCGTCTTCTACTGTGTCATCTGTTCAGATGCAAATGACATGTGCTCATGGATCTGCAATCGTAACCCCAGTTGCTTTACCACCTGTTGTAGCACAGTCTCATTGTTCCAAAGCTGTACCTGGGGAGAATATATCTCGAAGGCCTACTGGAGTAGCCACAAATATTGAAGGTCTGAAACTGGAGCTTCAGAAAATACATACTCCTTCCTCGGTACCATCACTCAAGAGTAACATTGAGCAAGGTCTTCAAGCCATTTTCTCTATCAGTTCTACGGCCCAAACTGTTACAACTCCAGCTCATTCTACTGCTAACCATCACATTCACCAGTTATCTATATCCACACCCTCTTTGAACTCTCCTTCAGATTTGTGTGGAACTATGTCTAAAGTAGTGGGACTACCTATTGCTTCTGTCGCTACCAGCCAATCTACAGGTAAAATTTCATTTTCTTTATTATCAGCAATTATTGTATCCTGTATGACCTTGTGCATGGTGGCCACTCAATTTTTAAGCAAAGAAAAATTTCTATATGTATGGAAAAGTCGGAAAAAATCCGGAAATTCCTATTTTTGTTTCAATTAAAATAATTTACTCTTGAATTAGTAAAATTTAAAAATTAACATTCGAGCTTGGTAAGCTGTGTCATTCATTTGCCTCCCATTTTTATGGACAACAACCCAGTCATAAGTATAAGTTTAAAAGTTTGATTTCTTAATGATTCTCTTATTGTGTCAAGTAATTTCATTTTAATTTTTCAAGTATCTGACTCCATGGATATTTCGGGCAGCAATGATGTTTGAGAGAGCTATTAATATACTTTAAAGTGAATACAAATAATGGTACCTGGGAAAAATCCTTTAAAAGTAGAATTTTTTAAAGCAGTGGTTATTTTCAGGGTTCCCACTGGTCAGGGAAAACCTGGAAAAGTCAGGGAATTTTAATTTCACCTAAAAAGTCAGGGGATAGTCAGAGAAAATTGCTCATTTTGGCCAAAAACCTGGAAAATCATACAGATACATGGAAAATGAACAATTTTTAATGTTTGGGTGTCAATTTTGGCTTTAGAAAGTGGAAAAAAATAGACCATTTATTGAAAATATATGTTCATAAGAGCAAGAAATATCTGAAAAATGCCGTAAATTGCCTGGAAAAGTCAGGGAATTTTATTTCTGAAATTGAGTGGGAACCCTGTATTTTATAATACTCTTAAAATATTAGTTTTTTCTGTGTAAATAAGAATCTTATAAATAATAGTGTTTATCATTAATTTAAGTTAAATTTTGGTAATTGTATTTAAAATTATTTTTTATTTTAGAGAAACTTACTACTGAAACATTGGCTCCTGAGAATCCGTTGAATAGTAATATCTCTCGATTTAAAGTAACTCCAGTGTTAGAGAACCAAATTCATTCTGCTATGCCTGAATCAAACATATCTCAAGTTCCCCCCACCTCAGAATCTTCTGTCAAGAAACAAGGTAGATTTCACATAACTCGTGTAGCTGATGAAACTGCTGGTAATGTTGTAGTCCAATCATTATCTTCAGAAAACATATGCAAGCAGAATGTTGGTGGAAATTTAGGTACTACCTTCCAATCCAGCCACTTATATTCTAATGTACCAAGTACTTGTGGACAAACCCAATGTAATTCACTGCAACACTCATCTAGTAATCCAACTTTGATGTCAGCAACTTCACATGCAGCTACTCCTTACTCACAGGCTGTTACTAATCTATCTCGAAGTATTTCTGATGTTACTGTAACCACTAAACCATCTGCCAAAGCAGATTTTAATTTGTGTGATAAGTCTGAAAACCCTGCTGAATCTGAAAATCAATTAGCATGGGTTGGAAAAAGTGACGTTGAAAAGCAGTACTCTTGTTGTGGTGCACCTCTGAACACTAGTCCTCTGACCAACAGTATTGGTATCAATGTGCCTCATTCCTCACAATTTCTTCCAAATGTTAATCAGTTTCTTCCTCCTGTTTCCTCCATTCCTGCATCAAGCTTTAGTCAAGGAGTTACTACACCTGCTCTAATGAATCAAGTTCTTCCTCATCCTGAAGCCTTGAAAACACCTTTTGAAACGGCCCATTCTTTCACAGCTAGTAAAACCATGCAAATGCAACAACCTATCCTGAAAGACGCTAATGCCAACCCACTGCATTCTTCTTTTGATTCGGAAGAAAAGAAAAACTTTGAAGTATGTATATTGATTTATTGTATCAGTACTAATTTATTACAAGACATTGCAGCAGAGGAGTCAATGGAAATGGGGTCAATGGAAAGATGGTTTACTGTATATATTTAATGTACTAAGTAGCGGACTATATTGATGCTGCCTGACATTTCATAATATGAAACTAATAGTTTAATATTGGTTGATATTGAACCAATATCTGACAAATGAATATTGTGTGCTACTAGAGAGAGTAACATGGTTGAGTCGTATTAGTCTAAATTAGAGATTGTTTTAGTTAATTTTACATAAATGCCCTTCTATTCTTTTTCAGTTGTCTCAATCTGAAGAGGGAAATCAAAATTTTGAAGTATGGGAATGCAATGATGAGTATCTTAAAGTAATTTTAGAAAGGTAAGTCTTATGTGTTGATTGAAGTTTCTGTTTACGTTTTAACTCTCTCATAAGCTATTATTAAGGAAACCCTTTTACGAATTTAAAACTTCGGTAAGGATTGAAGACTGGTAGGTAAATGTTATTAAACTTAAACAAAGACGATTTTGATTATCAAAAAAAGAATTATAATTTTTAATTAGTTATTTTGAGGAAATATACATTATACCTATTCTTTTAGCTGTTAAGATAATTTTGTTTGCATAGTATTTCCTGAGTTTCCAACCCATAGCTACTAGTTAACCATGTCTCAATGCCCAAACTGGTTTGGCTTTTCCTTTACTGGAGAATTAAGCTTGTTAGCTTGACCAAAACCAATAAAAAATGCAATTTAAAACATAATAACCAGTATGTTGTGGTCAAGTAACAAAAACCATACTAACTGCTGTTATACTGATATTAAATTAACCCATTTGTATTATAGGATCAATTGAAATTTCTTCTGGAAATACAGATAGTACCAAAAGGGTTTATTTTGTAAATATTGCTATGTATTTGGGAAATATGTTTTTATTCAACAAATTCTATTTTTGGAACTTATCTTTCTTTTTTCATTTAGTTTAACTGAATAGTTAACTTGTTTTATTTACTTTTTACTTTAATTTAAAATTAAATTTGCTTTCCAATGTAATCCAGGGTTTGTGAAGTTTCCCTTTTAATGCATGCCTTTTTCTTTGTTTTGTTTATTTCTTTAGAAGTTAACTTATTTTCAAGCAATGTATTTTTAATTGCAGGCAAGAGCAGGAACGCCAAGAGTTATTTAAACGACACCAACAAGAGCTTCAGTCTTACAAAATGCATTACATGAGAACTCATTATGGTAGAAAATGCTGCTTCCATAGCAAAAGTACTCAAAGTGCTGTTGCAAGTAGTCAAACTGGAAGTGAAGCTTCAGGGAATGCTAGTGCATTTCATTCTTCCACTGATCAAAGTGCTAGTGAGTGTGGTTTCAGTGTCAATCAGAACCACCCAGCTGGTGGTGACCATATTGACTTGAGTAAACAAGCCAGTTTTATTCCTCCTTGCATGAAAGAAACTCTCAGTCAGGTTCAGTGTTGCAGAGATAAAAGCCATCAGTTAGTCAGGAGAGAAGCAGGTGATTCATGCCCTTTGCCTTGTGAGCAACCTGTTGTAGAGTTTTCCACTGGTGTATCTGATCCATTGCTTCCTAATTTAAGTGCACCACATATGCACGTTCTTGATACTCGTATTAATGAAAACACTACAGCTTTAAATAGAGTGGCAGCTCAAAGATTAGTTGAAGTTACTCCAAAATCTTCTCCTCAAACTGTTCGTCGTATTATTAATGCTACATCAGCTATTAATGTTAGTTCTGCATTTCATCATACATCTCCTCTTATTTCCACATCTTCATTAACACCTCAGCTTATTTCAGAGAATCCTGCTTATAAAGATCATTCTCATGGACTGGATGTTTCACTACCATGTTCACAAAGCTCTGATATCATTGTCAGTTCACCTTCCAAGCCCTATTTTCCTCAGCCAGATAGTTAGATAAGCTTCATATTATGTTAAAAAAGGAAACTACTTGATTGTGATAACTGTATAACTTTATGTGTATCATGAATTAGTCTTTAACTAAAATGTTTTTTTATCTCTGTGTTAAGAAAAAGCTGTTCAATGACAAATTTATACTTTGGTCGTTGCTATTTTCTATTTTAGTATTCCTTATAGCATCCTTATTTTTCATGCATATGTTCATGTTCATATCATACACGACATATTTAATATCTTTGTGTTTTTTGTACTCTGTTCTTATTTCACACTTTATTTATACTAAATCAATATGAACAGTTTATTTTAATATTTTCAGCTATTTATTTTAAGTTCTTATACTCTATTTTCTGTAGTTCATAAGTGTATGGCTTTTGAGGTATAGCATCTTTCAAGATGGGCTTGAGCTTTTTCTCTTGAATTTCACCAATTAAACTTGCAATTGCTCATTTAATAAACTAAGTTGTAAAAAAATTATATAAGTTATTTCAATCTTACACATTCATACTGTAATCATAAATTCCATTAACTAGTTTAAATATTTGACAAGTTCTGTATGAAGTCTTATAAATATTAGGAAGGTAATTATATTCTTTTTTAATGTTTGAGTTCATTGATTCTTTAATTAAAAGGATTATATTAGTCTTGCTGAATTATACACATGATTTAGCACTGTCATGATATTTTATTTCCCCGTGGATATAGATTAAAAATTACAAGAGTTTTCTGTGGACTGAATATCAAATATAAGGATATATCCATATCTGCATACGTCCAAAAGTCTGAAAATATTTTACTATTTAATTCCTTTTGAAAAGTGAAAGTTAGTATGTAGTAAAATATAAACTTTTAATTAGATGAAGAGTCAATGTTTCATTTAATGTATTATACTCTATTAACTATTTAATGAATTAATTATTTAATGTATTATTATGTGATTTGCTTAAAAATTGTTTTGAACAGAAAATGCTCTCATTTCTTTCATCATTATATCCATGACATATTTCTCTCATAATGTTAATGTAAGAATGAACAATAATATGTTATTTCTGTTTGTCAACCTGTTGAGAACTTGATTGTCAATAGTATGTTAAATGACTTCTAATTTTTGAAATCCAACTTATTTCTTTCTTAAACTAGCTGTAGTTCTATGCATTATAAAGTTAATGAAACCATAATTGATAATTTTCAAAGAACTGTACTTTAAAAATCCTTACTAGTATTATCAAGCAATATTAATATAACCTTAAATAATTATTGAAAGGGATTTGAATGCTATGCGCAATTCTCAAGCGGTTATTGTTTACACTAATAAAGCATTTAAACAGTATTACTTAGTTGGTTTTGATTACTTGTCCTAGATTTATTAGAATGGGAGTATTATTTTTTTAGCTAAGTAATGGTTAGACTACATAAATGTCATGTAAGTTAAAAGAGAAGCATTTGCAAGCATATTGACTCTTTTTAAGCAAAATTATTGTTGAATACCTTTGCTTGATATTTAACTGTAGCCATAAATGGCATAATCATGCTTGTACTCAAGATACTTGATTCTGTACAGGATATAAGATTAAAATCAATTGCAGGTTTATATGATTTGTTATATTATTCAGAATATTTCTTTGAAGTTATCTAATTATTAACAGGTTTCTTGTTAATTTTTCAATAATGGGAATTATTCATATCTTACTCATGAAAACAAACTATACGAGTGGACAGTGGTAGTGATGTTTTTTTGTGTGAACCCTATAGTCTTTGAAGGCTTTAAATTGGTTGTGTAATTATCTGCATACTCATTTGGCATGTTGTTTAAAGCCTACAGATACTTAAGAAATTTAATGAATTGAAAGAATGTTTATGATAAAGAGTTTTCTTTTGAAACATTGAATACCTTCCAAATATAGATCATGCTGCTTGTACCCCTTAAGCAGTTTATTCTTTTACCAGAAGTGTTTTTTAAAACTTAGTATTTTTTAATGCATGTATTTAACTGCTGATAATGAATTATATTAATAACATCTTCATTTGTGTGATACATTCAATACTCTTAGTGTCATTGTATTAAAGTGGAAATATACGGCATATGGGGAAACTGCTCAAGGAGTTAATATAGTTTGAATAACTTATCCATATGTGATATTAAAATATGCATGATTTCTAGTATTGTTTTTTAGTTTTTATATTGAAGCTACACTATTTCATGTTGGCTTCTATGTAACTGATGTATGACTTTATTGCATGACATATCTTAACTCTTTTTCAAAGTAACGTTTCTGCTTTGTGTTTAATTTAAAAGAAATATTTTGTTATTTACAAGGTGTTTAAGTAAAAGACTTTTTGGTATTAAATGAATTCTCCAGGAAGTCTTCTTTTAGTGTTGGTGTAATGAATTTATAGATGTACTTGCTTATTCTTTTAAAACCCCAATGGTTTGTTGGATATTAGTTGGGAAAAGAACTTTGTTCATGCTGAGCTTTATTAAATCTTGTGTTGCTTTCACTTGTTGGAGTTGGCAAAAACTAGTATTTGACTAGATCACAATTATTTCATCAAATATTGGTGAAATCTAGAGAGCTTATTGTATAACTGCATGGATATATACTATACTATATATTCTATGCAAGTTATCAAAATTTAAAAATTTTGTGTAAAAGTATTTGTGTGTGAATATAGAGCTAAGGAATGGATGTGAATGGTGTTTAAAAGTCCTTTAAGTTTTCAAAGTGCTAACTTTATCTCACTTCAACTTTGTTAAAAATTTTAACTGTTGTCTGTTTAGAATCTGATATTAAGTACTTCCTACTTAAGTTCAAATGTATTTTATTTGGGGTAGTCAATTTACCATTTTTGTAGTTGTAAGTTTTAGTCTTGTACTTGTCTTCTCAGCCGCTTTCTCGTGTTAATACTCATTTTGTATATTTATTTGCTACAAATTAAAAATTATCAATGCTCATTTTGCATATTTTCTACAAATTAAAAATTATCAATACTCATTTTGCATATTTGCTATTAATTAAAAATTATCAATTAAAGCCTTTTCGTTGGATTATTCAAGTCTTAATCCAGGGGCCACAAAGTTTCTGTCTTAAAATTGTTGCTTTTTGCAAGGGATGTTAACAATTTTTGATTTTAAAGAACAGGTAAGATAAATGGTAGGCATGATAAAAAATATTACTATGTGATTTTTCTAAAAAAAAATAAGTTTTAATATTTTTGTTTAATATTAAATAACTGATTTTTATATATCAAGTTGTGAAAGTATAAATATTGTATTCAGTTTTGAGTACTAACTCCATTTAATATTTCCTTACTCACCATCATTTGAATTCTTGAATATCAATTCATGGTATTCATTGGAGTTTTTTTAGTCATTGATTTGCTCTAAAAAATGTCTTTCTGGTTATCCTTCTTCTATTTACACTTTAATTTAAATAAATTTGGAAACATTTTTCCAATGAAAATCGCCTTTTGAGCTTAGCATTTTAGATTAAGCATTTTTTTTTCTTTTATGAATTTTGGCATGCTATCTCAGTCAAACTACTTTTTATGCATTTAACCATCACCAATATATTCATGCTGAAGAACCCACCAAGGGTGATTGTGTTCCAGTGTACCCATGCTTTCAGAGTTTCCAATTGACCTTTTTAGGTTTTTATTGGGATTTCTGGATTTTTTCAATACTTAGGGGGGATTTGCTAAGTTTTTTTTCCTTTTGGCCATGATTGGACCCCTGACTCACTATACTCAGATATACCAAAGAATTTGGTTTGTAAAATGATAGATTTTTTCTAAAGTGATATTTCACCCCTAAAAATATTAAAGGAACATATTTATTTATAAGAAAACTAGGTAATTCAGAGGGTGAATACTGCTGAGGAGGTCTAAGTTCAAGCATTTATGTTACCATTGCTTTGAATTTTCAATATTGTTTCTATCAGAGATTGGAATTATAATTTGTGTGCTCTACTTATGCAAGCCCCTTTTCGTTTTCAAGATTGGGACTTATTGTGAGTTTAATGCTATTAAATGCTCTTTCAACTTTTTGAGCTTACTTGCAAACTATTTTACTCTATTTTTATTTACTTTTGCATTGTGTTATTGTTGGGAAAGTCATAACCTTAACTTTTTCTGTATTCATGCATAATTTCCTTGTAATTTTATTGTTGTGTTCTCTTCAAAGATAGGCTTTATTAAAGAAATTTTTTGTTTGTAAGTTAAAGTAGGTTCAAAAACTTAATACTCTACTAATTGTGATTAATTTTTAAGTATGTTAATTTGAGTGTTAGGGGCGACTGAAATTTTTGTAGTCTAATTTTGCATTATTTTGTTGTAGAAATAATTCATAGTTGAAGGGATGTCATTGGTTTTGAGTCATCATATTTTTTAATTGTCAATAACACACTAACCAATTTTATAGAGATAGAATGACCATAAATTCACTGTTACATATGTTATGATCTTTCATCTGTTTTTAAAAATTGTGTTTCGAATGTTTTAATGAGGGTATGTAAAGCTAAAGAACATAAAAATGAAGAAACAAGCAAGCATTCGTGTTTTTCTGTAAAGTAATAGTCATTGATTATCTCCAATTTTGATATGGGGCATGTGGAGACTATTTTTATTAAGATCTGGATTTCTCTTTTAGTTAAATTTTAAGAAAAATTATTTCCTATATAAATTATCATATAACAATAATATTTCATTAAGATTCTAAAAGTTGTAATTATTTCCTCTAAAAAAGAGGTATTTTAATAAGCAAGTTATCTGCCTGTCTGGCCCTCTTTCCAACTTTTCCCTACTTCTTATTTTTATAAAAATCATTTAAAATTATTAAAATTTTGAAAATCTTATGCTTTAATAATGCTAATTCTTATTAACTTAAACTCTACTTTTAATTAAGAGAGTTTATATGCATATTCTCTCCAGTTTGTGTGTGTGGTGCTTGTAATAATGCATATATCCATGCATTATCAGTGCTTATGAGGCTATAGACTGCATACATATATTAGAGTGTTTTTACGTTGAAAATTTGAGAATTAAAACTGGGATAAAAACACTGACCCCACAAGTTTGATAAGGCCCCATCTTTGATTTGCGATATTAAAAACCTGGTCAAACCAAAGAAGAAATTTGTTAGTATGTCTTTCTGTAAATTGCATTTTGTGATGTATTTAGATTTTAAAACAATGAATTACTAAATCGTCTTAATTATTATTTGAAAGTTAATAAATGATTCATAGTTCTATAATTGTTGCTATAAACTTAATAAGGTTTGTATTTCAATGTCAAGTTTCTGATTGTATATATGTATCGGAGGTATATTTTTGAAAGTATATATGACTTGTTTGAATGAAGAACTTAGTTTATTACATGTTTTTGTTGGTTACCTTTTCTTGTCATAAAAGTATTTGTTCAATTTGTGTTCTGCAAACTATATTGAGTTGATTAAGTTTCATATGTTGATTAAGTTTTTGGATTGTGTATTTTAAGAAAGATGTACTATGTGTACCTTTGTGCATTTAGTTTAAAGCTTTTAGGAACCGAGACTGATATTTAGGAAATTTAAACTCTTCTGTATTTTTTGTAGTAACTATTAACATTTTGGTATGTTTAATGAATCAGTGATTGGTGTTTGAATGAATTCTGATTAAAGGGCATTCATACACCATGTTTGCTAAGTGCTGTGTAACTAATAAAAAGTCAGAAACAACTGGTACTGTGATAGTTTATTTGTGCTAAACATGTGAAGCGTTTTTACATGCTATTGTAAAATGCTGGCTACCATGGAAGTTATCAACTTTATGTATATATTTATATAATATATATATTGATATATTGTACATTTTCAAAAGTTTTGATGTAAATGTGAAAATATTTTCCATGTTGGGTTTTGCCAAAATAAAATTTGATTTGCTGTACCCTGTGTGACCAATTCTTCAAAAAAAATTTGAAATTATATTTTTTAAAGGAATCTAAGTGGCTAAGTCTATGCAAGGAATTGCTAGTGAGGTGAATGACAGAAAATGTTACTGATGCTTAAATTTTGAGAAAGGTTAGTATGTTCCTTAGAAACTTATATATTTTGTTATTTTCTTTAAAAACACTTAAAATCAAATAGTAAACACTTAACCCTATCACTGAAACCCAGTGTTTCTCAATCTGTGTGCTGCAAGGATTTTTGAAAAAATTAAAATTAAATTAATGTTTTATTGGTTTTGCCCAATGAACTGCTATTTAAAAACAATTTATACGTTTTTATGTGAAGTAATCTTGTAACTTGAATTTATTAATTTTCATTTTCAATCGTATTTTAGTAATCATATGAGCTGCTCAGAGTAGCTCAAGTCACTGTGAAACTTTGACTGATTAAAGATTTTTTTTTAATGTTTATATTGGCTCGACTGATCCATTGGCGCTGATTGCTTAAAAAATGAGCCATCGGCATCGGCATCGGCGACTGTTAACCTGTGGAAAAAATCTGCTGATAAAGCAAAGCATCTAAATGCCAATGTTTGGCCGATTACTTTCGTACAACCCCCCCGAAAAGTATCGAGCCCTTTACACCAAGCACCAAGGGAAAAATAAGCACGATTTTGCGCCATCCTGATCCAAATTTAGTATTTAACCCGCGAGGACGCGCGCAGGGCTTGCAAGGCCCTGGCGCTTGAATAAATCTTCATAAAAACTCTATTTTTTAATCAAAAATGCTAAAATCCCGTGTATCTGCCTAAAAGGTTTCCACCTATCACCTCCTAAAGTTTAAATTTGAGTGGGTATGTTATTTTCCTAGTTAGGTTGTTGTTTTTATTGAAATGCTTCCAAAAATTGGGAGGATTCGCGCTAGTTATAACCAAAGAGGTGTCCAAAAGTAACTTGAATCTATAATTTTTCTTGCAAAAAAGGAAATTTAAAGTAAACAGCACTAAATCAACTGCTGAAATCGGCCCCCTTTTAAAGATAAGATAATCTCGGACACTTCCTCCTGAGTGCTGGTGCTTTTCAAAATAGTCTAATATTACCTCTTAATAAAAGGCAATCAACTTAAAAATGAGTTATTATGCACTTTGAACGATTAAATTATGTATTTAAACTTTACGTGATGAAATTTTTGGATTTACTGAACATTATTAGAACGGAAAACGGTGTGCAGGGCCTGAGAGGCCCTGCGCGCGTGCCCGTGTAACAGAAAGTAGCGCGCGTCCTCCCGGGTTAAATGAAATTGCGTTTGTCTATGCATAGAAATGTCCTTTCGCCATGGCAGAACGACTTTTTCCCCCAGAGACTCCTAGTACTACGAACTCTCCGTAGTTTCTATAGGGTTGTTGTTTTCATAATACGGATAACGGAAATATCTGAAAAACTACGGATATCCTACCTACACCGGTGAGGCAGGAAAAAATGGAGATTTAATGTAACTCAGCATTGCATAATGTACTAGCACATGACAGCTAATGATAGGGTCTGCTTATGGTCCTGAAAAATTAAAAGCCTCTTCCTATAATCAACTCCCATTCTCAAAAATTATATGTAATAAATAAACGATTTCTTTTCAGATCGTACGCGACATGGTAATCGAAATTTTTAACTTTGCGAACTTATCGGGCGTGGTACACAATCTGTGAGAAAAATACTTTGAAGACAGAAATGAAGCTACCTAAAAAATCAGAAACAGAAAACCTGGTGAATGGAAGGAGGATTTTAGATTTTCGGATAAAGGGTTCATTACGATACTACGGAAAATTTTCATTGGAGTCTATTTCTCATACAGGCTTTGGCCGGAAACAAATACCTTGCAGTCTTTGAATTTTGAAAGCAACAATTCTATTGATATTCCCAATTTTAGTCCTCATATTGAGTGAATCTTGGACGTTTTTATAAACCTTTTTAGATTTTACCATCGAGTCTACTGCCGCGCGCTCTCCCATGAAGTTATATTGTCTTCTCGCATGTCAATTGTACTACTGTCCTAAAAACCCTATTTCACCTACCTGTACCTACGTCAGTTATAAAATGTTTAATAATTTTTAATTTTTCGCAATTTAAAATTATTTTTTGTCTTTTCAGACATTTGCCCACTTCTCGACGTCTAATATTAATTTATTCTTCAAACGGAGTATTAATCATTTGTCTCTTCAGGTAGTAATTAGATTTTTAATTGTCACTAGCATTCAGATAAATATTATTTCAATTAATAAAATAATGCATTTTTCAATATTTTATTTTATGTGTGATAATCTTTACAGTTTTTTGGAATAATCAAACAAACAAAAACTGATTTAAACATTCCAATTATTAAGTTGAGAAAATCTGCTAATACTATCAAGGATTGGATTTAATCTGATTTTTGGGAGGGCATCATCCGTGCCAAAATCTCAATTGATAAATATTTCCACTGGTTGTAAAAGGCAAATTATTTAAGTTAAGCTTTTAGCTAAATCACAACTAAGCTTCTCCGAGGTTCTCAGTCAAACAAACTTATTTAGAACATTAATCCAAGACTAGATGACATAAAAAGTTTAAAAGTAATGGAAGTTTAGTTTATCAAATGTAATAATTTTAAGTTGTAGTTTTAAGTTACTATAAAAGTAAATTTTTTGTTCATTAAATTGATGCCATGAGAGCTGGATTTTAAAGTCTCGCTAATATCCTTGCTTGAAACCAAACCCTGCCAATCCAAAAGTCCAAAAAAAAGTCTTATATCCAAAAGTGCAAAATCACATTTTGGCACTTACGAGTTAGAGGCATCAAATATCGTTAAAATATATAGAGATAGTAGATTATACTATCTGGTAAGCAGTGTAATAACCAACGATACCACAGATCAGCATTGGAAAGAAATTGAAGTCTGAATACAACACCCTCGGCTGAGAGACTGAAATTTGATTCTGCTTATAGAATCGCTTAAAGAAACAGGTATGTTTGAACTGATTTCTTTTGCATTTTTTATCGTTGGATTGACTTCTAAATTTATTTTAAGATAACGTGAATGTATACAATGATGCTGAAGAAAATCTACTTGAGAACTTTGTTTTTACGAGGATTTAAAGCGTGTAGTCACTTTACCGACACCGAATCTTAGATTTTCCAATAGTGGCGCACTAATAGAAACATCAATGATTTTTTATTTGAATCAACTTTTCTTTATAAACTGTTGATAATGCTTTAAAATGCGAATTGTATAAATTTGGTTTCATTCTGGCTACACCCAGTGTTTCCCAACGTGGGGCAATATGAATTTTTAAGGGGGGGGGGGCAATTTGAAAAATTTTAACCCAATTGCCCCCCCCCCCCAGGTGGGGCATGGACCACCAGATTTTATTTACTTTTCAAGAAGGATTTTCGAAAAAAATAA
This sequence comes from Tetragnatha montana, assembly GCA_963680715.1. NCBI lineage: Eukaryota > Metazoa > Arthropoda > Arachnida > Araneae > Tetragnathidae > Tetragnatha > Tetragnatha montana. The sequence continues at coordinate 46,787,136 of OY796679.1, read as the reverse complement.
AGCACATGGGGGCATGGAAAATTTAGAAAGGCTTTGGTGGGGCATGGACCGATAAAGGTTGGGAAACACTGAGCTACAGGAACCAGGGTTTCGGGAACTGGCATTACTTGCAGAATTCCTTTCAAATCAGCTACAGCGTTGCGTATCAGTCGTTGACAAACCTATCTCTCGAGGAAGGAAAAATTATAATAATTCTTGTATTATGTATATAATACGTATAAGAATTACTATAATTTTTGCTTCCTCGAGATTTAGGGACCTCTTTTGCATATTTTTAAAGGATCCGGGAGGGACGTATATGAAGACCATAGGGATTTCTTGGGAAAACTTTTGTTCATTAAAAAAATATACATTTTTTATAATGGTGGTTTAGGTGGCTTTTTATAACGCTCGATTAAATTAACATAACAAATATAAGGTCTCGCATAATAACTTTGCCGATGCCACTGCTAAAAGGTTGATGATTCACAATTTCGTAATTTTGGCTTTCCTTGTAAGCAACTCATATATGTTAGTTACGTCATTAAAGTATTTTTATTTGTGGTTCAATAGACGACATTAGTGTGACGTCACTTGCTTGTTTGGAAACGTTGATTCTATCCCTGATTGGTTCCGTGATTGGAGGTAAATCCGTACGGAACCAATCACGGATGGAATCTACGTTTCCAAACAAGCAAGTGACGTTATGACTAATGTCGTCTATTACGTTCTCTGTCCCGTAGAAAATAAACAAAATACGTATTTTAAACGCCAATAATATCCAAAAATTGCGCAAGTTTTTCTGTACCATTTATGTAACTGTATTAATTAATCGGTTAATTTGTAATTTTTTGGCTATATTTGCAGTCTTTGGTGCTTAAAACAGCTTGGCACTGTTTAACGAAACAGATAACGGAATCGTACCTTATTTTTTAATTTTTTTCTTCGACGGATTCTACTAGTAAAAGTAAAAAAAAAAAAAAATCGAAAGTAATTCAAAGTTCAACTTCTCCACTTCTCCAATTATTTGAAATTTTTATGAAAACTTTTTAATCTTTCATCTTAACTATATAATCACAGACCGGTTTTCAATCAATGTTTATTATTATTAACTGCAAGAAATTACAACACATTTTAAAGAAACACTCATTTTTCACCAGGGGTCCCCATTTGACCCATTAAGGTGACAAGAAAATATTTATCTCTTTAAAAGTTAAAAACAAATAATAACAATGACAATAATACTGAAATAAAAATATCTATCTACAGACTAATAACACAAATAAAAGTATTTACACTTACTTAAGTATATACAAACGTATAAAACAAATCCCAGAATAAATGTAAAACTGAAAATGAAATTGAAATGGCTCAGCTTTGGCATAAAAATTACTATATGCTTCGTTAAGTTGAAAAATATTGGAAAACATTTTTACAAGAGTTAAAAATTGTTTTTAAATTAGGTTTATTTAAGATTTTGAATAAAGAGAAGATGATGTACTGGAGCTATATTTGACTTATACATAGAAAAGACATTTTAACACATAAAGTGCTAATATTTGCATCCAAAACAATATTTTAACAATGGGAAAATATGTTCAATTTTAAAAATTTTTGAAAAAAAAATATGCTTGTTTCACTAATTGAAAATATTAAACGATTTCCAAAATTTTTCCATGGTATAAATATAAAAGGATATTTGTGCAAATCATTTACAGATCATCTCAAAGCATTGAATTGCTATGTGAAGGAGAGAATTTTTCTTTTTAAGAAAAACCTATCATTATCTTTATTCTAATTTTAAATTTCTAACTACAATAAGATAAAATATTGTCATCCTGTTAATTTTATACTTTGGATAAAATACTGGTGTTTTTAAATTGGGGAACACTCTCTTCAAAAGCATCATTTGCACGTTGGATTCTCCATAATTTCCCGAGCCAACTGAAATGAGTTAAAACTACTTTTCGAAAAGCGTCATTTAACCAGCAGTAAATGAAGGGATTGTAGCAGACACTACTCATGGCTACCCAATGGCAAACTAGCCAAATGATTGACTTGTGCTTGTGGAAACCAACTTCTCCCCGGATATCTTGATAAGTATGATACACGTTTAATGGAAGCCAACACAAAAAGAAAACTAGTAGCACAAAAATCAACATTCGAATAGTTTTCCACTTGTCTTTTTGAAGGTGTTCTCGTTGATCTTGGGTAACAAATCCTACGGACCGCCTTCTCCATATTATGTGGCATAACTTAGAGTAAGTAACTGCGCAGAACGTTAAAGGCAAGATGTACTGATAAATTAAAGCTAGCATTGAAAAAAGTTTCCGATACTGAAGTCGTGGATTGGGGTATACAAGCTGACAACGTACATATCGAGCACAAGAAACACCTCGTACCAATTTACTCATAATTGGATACGGAGAAGATAAAATTCCAGCTGTTATCCATATAACCAACATTTTAAAGCGCGTGCAGTTCAAACGAGGCCTACATTTTAAAGGATACGCAATGGCTTGGTATCTGTCATACGCGATCAAAGTCATTGTCAGAGTAGACACATTTACGGACAAAGCTTGAAAGAAAGGCATGCATTTACAGAAGAAGATTCCAAAAGGCCAATTTTGTAAAAGTAAGCTCGTTAGCATCAAAGGTATATTAATTACCGTCATCATAAGGTCTGATATGGAGAGATTTCCTATCAGTAAGTTCGTTGTTGATTTTGCTGCCAAACGACCAAAAACAACTTTACAGACAATGCTGTTTCCGAATAGTGATACTAAAATTATAAGTACGTACAAGGTAACTAGTATACTTTTCCCGAATGTTGGATTATCTTCACAAGTGACATTCCTTTTATCCAGCCAAGCTTGAATCAGCACTTCCGGATGAATCGAGTCGTTTTTTTCAAGAAACGATGATCCATTAGAAACTATTTTGAGTTCGTGTTTTGCTAATTTCAGTTTCGCAGCTATTTTCTCAAAAATGGACATAGCTGCGCTGGGAACATGTGACAAATTTTGAAGATCTTCTCCTTGAAAAGTTTAGCAGGGTTTCTATCCTAAAGAACAAATAACAATATTAGATTTTCTTAATTGTGTTTTTTAAAGAATTTACAGTCACCAAAATAGATGAACGAGAGATTTGTACGGTAAAATGTTTACAAGACTATGTAGAAATAAACTAACAGAAGAAGCTTAAAAGTTATTGAACGAAACAATGCGATAAATAATTTACAACGGACCATTGCTAATCATTTATTAGTTTAATACAAGGTGGCTAGGTTCATTCCTAACTTTTTTTTACTAATTTTTAAACCATTGGATTACGAATTAATTATTTTATTGGTTGACGTGGGTTAATGTTAAAATGTAGCAAAAAATATTTTTTTATATACTGACATTTCATTTTAAAAACTTTGCATGTTCTTACTACATAAAATTATGGATTAATACAATTTCGTGCCTCTTTCTCATTCTAAATGTATAAATCATTCAATTCTAGAAAAAAAAACAACTGAAATTTGAGCTTATAAGTAAAGCATTTGAACTGCATTTATGTTTAACACATGTTAAGATTAATTTTTCCATTTTTTTTAAATGAAAAATTCTGCTTATAGCATTTGAACCTTCTACGCTTATGCTCATATATTTGCTTTTATATTTAATAGAGACGTAAAGTTTTAATTTTATAAATTTTTCTCAAACTAAGTGATTTAAAGTGTGAAAAAGCCTTAAAAATTACGAAAATCAGAAGAATATTAATTAATAGGTCAGGTTTTTTTTCGTAGAATTGTTCAACGTTTTTACATGCTAGTATACAGGGTGTTTCAACAAGTCCGTGTCTGTTCAAACTATGCACAGTCAGATTCTTTGCATGGGGTACATAAAAATGCTTTACTAACTGTACCTCTGTGACCCATATTTTTTTTTAGAAAATCGCGACAGAAACAGTATCACGTCACATCCGGTTTAAAGATTCAATGAAAACGTGAACATGGTAACTAGGATTTTTTTTTTTTTTAATTTATAAAATAGCTTTCTGAAAGAATGAGAATTTCTTGAGATGTCGTAGGTTTCATATTTGCGGGGCGAATAGGAACACGCAGTTCTTTTCTGTCTATATTTTTCCAAGCAGATAAATATTATTGCGTATTTGTTCATAAAGTAATATTTTTATGTCAATAGCTCGTAATACAAACCCAGTAATTTGCAAGAAATATCTTTAATTATTTTTTTTAACTAGGATTCAAGTCTTTAGTTGAATAATTAGTAGATAGCTCCAAAGTTCTAGGAAAGATTTATTGTATTGAAAATAAATAATTTCTTTAATAATAAAGAGGTGTCAATGGTGAATACAAAGGGGTTGGGCTATGAAATTGCAGCCAATCTCTTAAGTACAACTTTCTTCTAGATTTTTTATAAAATTTTCTAAACGATATTTGAATTTAATCTATAGCCCGTTCAAAATTTGAAAAGTAATGGCGATAAAAAGTGTTTTGAACCTGCCAAAATACGAGGTGCATAACGTATTCTCACATGTTATATATCCCCCTCATCGTTAATGACACCTTCAATAAGAATCTGAATAGAAAAAAAACATTAAGATTGGTAAAAATTAATAGAAAAACTGTAAAAAAAAGTTTGTTTTGGCTCGAAATAGCAAGATTAGAGCAAGACCGAATATTCCAATAAAAAAAAGTATCAGAAGTGTTCAGATTCACCCCGTTTTACGGTACAGTACATATATGTATTAAAATTAAGCAGACATTAAAAATGAATTTAATTAAATGATTTCATAGTTTTTTTTTCATAAAGAGATTTGGGTAACTAAAGTTTGGATAGCTGGATTACTATATTTTTATTTTCCACGTGTTATTTCGGACTGAGTTGAGGTAAATGTAATACAAATGGAAATGTCACTTACCATGTAAAATGGTTGAAAATGAAGCCCTTATTATTGCCGTTTTTTAAAAATAATGATAGAAATGAACTAATAAACGATTAATTAAAATTCAATCCAACAGGTTATACTTATCTAACAAGTTATACTTATCTAGATTGAGTGCGAAACCTGTTAAGAACTTGCAAGAGATGCAGTTCTTAATCAAATCAATCAATTTAATCTCATCTATCAAATAAATGACTAGACAAATTAGCGTGCTTCATAAGGACTAAATCGTTTTTGACTTACATCGATTTGTATCATAAGGAAATATTTGATACTGGTTACATGGAACTTTTAAGATAATTTTTTATACCAAAACGATTTATCAAAATATTATTTTTAAAGAAATTAATATTAGTGGATAGGGGACATGGCTAGTTATAGGGAATCATGGGAAAGAACGGAGAAATAAGTGAAAAACACGGTTTATGTAAATGTATACAAATAGGTTAATTGGGAGAGCTATATTTTACCTTCCAGTTCACAGGTCTGCAAAAAAATCTTTCTGAAAGCTGTTTAAGTTATTCAACCTGATCTTTATGTTTTTTTTTGGTGTGCTGAATCCAAAATGGACCTAGATTTTTTTCCTGGGACGTCCCTTTTCCTGACAATTTAGGATAATATGCTTTATTGGGAAATATATCAAAATTTTAGAAAATGGACTCATTATGTACTAAATTTCTAACTTAAACTTTTCCATTAAATAATTTTTAATGTGCTGAATCTAAAACTGACTTTCCGTTTTGTTTTTAAACGTCACCTTTTTTGATATTTTAAGTAAATAAATCAATTTTTCAAGAAAAATGAAAGCATATTTAGAGTACTTATTTTTGAACTCAAACTGTACTTAAAAATCATTTATTTGATCTTTTTGCTGTGCTGAATTTGAAAATGACCTCTTTTTATTTTTAAGGCATCGCATTTTTTAAAAAATTGAGCAATATGTCACATGTCACAAAAATGAAATGAGAGGTATACTAGTACATGGGCGGATTTAAGGGGGTGCATGGGGGTGCGTTGCACCCTCAACTTTTTGAAAAAATTCCAGTTTTTATAGGGAAAATCATGTTTTCAAAGCCATCAGGGACAGTTTGCACCCCCAAGTTTTCCACTACGCACCCCCAGGATTCACCACCTAAATCCGCCCATGATACTAGAGTATACATAACAAATTATTTTATTCATTCATATTATTGATCTTCGAGAGTGGTGAAGAATTTTTTTACTGGAGCATTGACGACGTCAGCCCCTGAAAATTTGGGGGGGGGGGGCGGCCCAAGGATTCGGGATTCCTCCCCAAAAGGATTTTTACAAACCCATGCTTTACCAGTTAACTACAACACTGGTTTCTATGCTTTAACCAGTGCTGTAGTTGGAAAATGGGACACGCCTTTTTTGGCTAGAAGGCTAGAAACAAAATATTTTGTAGGGACGGTGTCCCCCAAATCTCAGCACTTGCTTCGATCTATTCTAAATTAAATCGTATCCCCCTCTTATATAGTATACGCCTCTTATGTTAGGTTCCATCGGTATATTAAATCCATCCTTTATATTATTATAAGTTGGAGAAACACAGATTCATCAACTTTTCGGTCTCTCTCAAAAGTTAACAATGTTCCTAATATCTTTCCCCCCGGAATCGACGCCCGTGTTCTAGAGAACGCTGTTTCTGATGTACCAGGGTGTATCTGTATTAATTGAAGGATTTTGTTTACACCTATATTCTTTACTTGGCAAGATGCTACTGTACTCCATAGGGCCACCGTAAACTTTTCCGCTGGATGTAATAAAACAATTTGCGGCCGGACCACCAGCAGTTTATCTCCCCCAATCCCCCTCAATCTCTTTGTATCTCCCCTCGCACTCGCGCCTGTAGACAGTCGGTAATTGACAACACAAAGTCACCGGCGCCATAAACTCAGGTTTCTTCCTGGAGATAAGTGTTTTATTACATCCAGTGGAAAAAGTCTACGGTGCACCATCTTGGGTAGGTGTATGTGATTATCGGTCTTAATACTGTTTTATAGAGAAGGACTTTGTTCTGTAGAGACAATTTTGACTTTATATTTAGGAGAGGATATATTAGGTGAAATTTATTCCAATATTGGTCTTTTAGTACAAAAACTTAAATACTTAATTCAATATCCGTACATTTTGCATTTTCAATCAATACTTAGGCTCCATTGAATAACCATCAAAGCCTTTACGAATAGTTATTTTATATGAATTTATCGATTTCTTCCACTCTAACCACTATTACTAAGCAAATTTTTTAAACTCTTTTAGGGGTGACTAAAGCCATGAACACTAAATACGTTTTTACAATACTGGAAAAAAATTGACTCAGACCCTATACATCTCCGGAACGGCTAGTGTCTAAAACCTCTAAAACTTATTTTTAAATCATGTGAGGCTCTTTTTACCCTTATTGTGAGCAGCAACAAGACTGTGTATTTTCGAAGTATACAACAAAAATCCGTCGTTATCGCACTATTTAACCTTCCGTGGGATTTTCTATCCATCTCTGTAATATCCTGGTGAAATAGTTAACTATGTTCTTTACTCACAACTACTAATTTCTTAAAGTAAAGAAGTTAGAGATATTCTAAAACTGAAAAAAAACCGGGAAATTTTCAAAATAATTTTGCAGTTTGTGAAAAATCCTGACGTCTCGGAATTTTTTCAATATTTTTTTTTCTTATCAGCACCCCAAAATACATATGGGAATTTTATAAAAACTTTTTCGTTCCAGATCTGTGATATTTGAGCCCTTATAATCCAAAAAGTACGAAAATATTGCAAGGAGATGAAAAATAAGGTTAAATCTTTCACTTCATTTTACCCCGAGTGGGGTATGGGGTAGGTGAGGATAAAAGGTCGTATAATCAAGGTTTATCTAAATTTCTCAAAGACGGGAATTTATAATTTAGTAATTTTGTGCGTTGTTTATAGCTTGGATACTGGGCTAAATTTTGTCCAATAGGCACTGCTATCGGTAAAACACTCATATTAAGAGAAATTGCCATATTTCTGAAACAAAATTTTAGCTACGATTTGCCTCACGTCAGGGGAAGGTTCACCGCGTTTTAAACTTCTTCCCCGTGACCAAAAAAATGCTTTAAATAAAATGCAAGAATAAATCAAATATTTTGATATGAATAAATAAGACGTGATTGATAAAATTGGAAATTCAGAAATAATTTCTAGAATCTGTTCAAAAATATAAAAAAATCACGTAATTCAAAACATGATTTTAAGTCTTAAGTCTTTTTGTCTTTCCAGTTAGATTATAATAGATAAATAAAGCTTGACACTTAAAATAATATGCTAATAGTATTGGGTTTCTTTTGTGCAGTTGTTTGTAAGAAATTTATATTTTGTTTTCGTTAAAAAATGAATTTTAAAAAAATATAAACTACGTTTAAAGAAAACGCTGTGCTATCTATCATATGGTTTTTTAGAGGAAATTAACAATTTGTAAACACAAACACAAAACATTATCATAAAAATCAAGGCATCAATATTTCTAGAGAAAACCAGCCACAACAATTCTGTCAATAACTTGTTATTTAAAAAACAATACATCAAAATAGGAAAAGGATTTCCCAAAGAACCTACCTTTTACCAGTAAATGAAAAGAAACACTCACAGCAGATGCAATTTTTGACTTTTTGTTGAAAAGGGAATGCTTCTTTTATAGCTCACGAATTCTTACGACCTGTTAGGTGCGTATACACGAGGATGATAATCTTCTCAAGGGTGACGAAATCTTCTCTGCACTCTTAAAATTTTGTCTAGAGGAATTTACTAACTTCAGGATATTCTTCCAAGTTTGTTGGAAAACAAAACAGAAGTATAATTTTAAATGAAAATAGAACTACTCTCAACACATATTTAGAGAACTTTAACCAAAACTTATGATTTTGAAATAATTCAACTTTTAATTGATTCACAGTAGAACTTCAGGCTTCGTTGAAGTAACATAGAATGGTAAATTTATGGAGCAAGTCGTCAACTTTATGCCTTCAGCAGAAAAAAAAACTATAGTGGTATTTGAAATAAATAAATAATTGAACATATTTAATAAATAATTCTTTTAAAATTGAAAAATCTGAATCTTCAATAATCTAAATTCACATTCAACGTTTAAATCTTCTAATAAAACAGTTTTAATGAACTCCCTACCTCCGATTTCTATGTCTGTTTTTTAAATATAACTTCCGATTCTTAATTCAAAATGAAACCAACAAAGCGAGTTTTAAATATTTAAAATAAAAAAGGTGTTTTTTATTTAAAACTAGGGTGAATTGCCCAATGAATGAACTGTTAACCACATAATCTCAAATAGTAAGGAATTTAACTGCTCTAGAGGCTCCCAATAAAATTCAGCAGTTTCAGGAAGATCTCCCACATGTGGAAAAATCGTTCATTCAAGTTTAACTTTTGAATTGTAACTGTGAAAATTTGTTCAGTTAAAACCTATGTGCGTGTGTTGAAAAATATAGCTGGAGGTTAAGTGATTGACATCTTGCAGTGATATTTTCTGACTTTTAATTCAGCAGCTTATGCCTTTTCTGGTTTTAATCAATTATTCAAGTGTTTTTCTTTGTTTAATAATGTAGAGCCCTACATTTCGGGAATTAGGGTATATAAGGGGTGTTCAATTTTATTGGAATGGGGTAAAATGATATTTTCTCAGTGAATGAACAGCGGTTAATTCACTGGGAAAAAGGACTATACCACGTGAATCTTCGTAGTTTAAGCTTTTTCGATCTATAATGTGATGTAAACTAAGCTAGATGTAATGCCCAAGGTTTAGAATTGTGCCCTTTCAGTAAATGAATGGGGATGATCAGAAAGTCTATGTTAATATACATGGTGTTTCAAAAGTTCGTCTATCACGGGTTTAGTTTTAACTACAACGCCTCCTAGAATCGTGGAAATAAGGTGTACCTATAGTAAAGTGTCCATGGTGAATAAATTGAGATGGTTTACAGCGCTCTTAGCAGGCAAAATAAAATTATGTTTAAAAAATTAAAGAAGACAGTACAACAACTTTTTATAGAAAAAATGTTTAATGAAAGTAGTCACCAGTTTTAAAGTTCTTAAGATTATTTGGTTTATACAGTGTATAAACCAAATAAGATACCAAATTTTATAAATACCTTCAGTGTTCATTCATTGGGGAATACGGTGTTCATATTTAGATCAAACTTTGTTCATTTACTGGGTATATCGCAGTGTTTTCATTAAAATCAAAGTAACTTCAAAACTATTAATTTCTGAGATCTAAATTCTGTACATTCCCGAGAAAAAGCCTAGGTATATCGAAACATTCCTTGTTTTAAAGAATTGACTAACAAAAAGCCTTGAAAATGATATTTAAAATGGGCAAATCGCAAATCCATCAGCTAAGTGCTCGTTAATTGGGCAAGTAGCCTTATTTAAAAGGTTAACACGAGATTTTACATTTGCTGTTAATTTTAATAGTGATAGAAAATCTAGTCACTAGAAACTATATTCCCCATCTCTTTAGGGTTAGATTCAACATGACTAGAAATCTCTTAACTAATATAATACTACATAAATATTTGTAGTAGTTTCCTGAACCAAACTATTGATTTTTTATGTGTGTTGCAGGTAATACTGAAGAAACATTTTAAAGAAAAGCAATTAGTTTCATATATACTTTTCAAATTTCCCTTGATAATCCTTTAACCAAGTAAACACAATAGTTTTCTTTCTGCCACACTAGACCGTCTCCATCGATTTTCTTCAAGCGTGATTTATCTCAATATTTAAGTTCTGATCAAACACCCTCTGAGTGTGAAGATCAGTGGCATTGATTTTGAATGTCCCCGGTTTAACAATGGAGATGGTAACAAAATTCAAAGTTAATAGCCGCAGCTTGAAATAAAAACAGTTATCGTGCATAGAAATGAGCACTTCAAATAAAAAGTCGTTATTCATTAATTCGATTTTTTAATTTTTTTTGGAAAGGTAGGTACTAAAATGATGTTATTCTTGAAATCAAAGGTAAAAAATTAGTTCTTATACGATCTTAATTTTCGTTATTTTTGTGTCAGGGCTTGTTTAAGACTTAATTTCAATGAAAAAATTTGATTATGTTCAACTATCCAAATTTTTTAAAATTCAATTTTTTATGACTCCCCGAAACAAGAAAAATATCTTTTAAAAATGTAATTTTTCTTTTATTTGATTAAATCCCTTTGTAATGCTTCGTAAGGTAAAGATGGACCCAACCAAATAGTGGATACTTAATCAAATAAATGAGAATAAGAGTTAAAAAGCATGTACTGATGTTGACTTGAATATAATTTTTTTTGTTCTCTTATAAAGTTTTGTTTTACCCTTCATACGAGGTTTGACTTCTCAGCCGACAAAGCATAGTTTGGGAAAACAACGTTACAATATTTTTTTATGAACAAACAATTAAAATGCACCAAACTTAAATTTTAGAATTGGAAATTTTAATTTTGTTAGTTTGATACAAAATATAAATCAATACAAATATTCTGTTTTTTTTTTTTAATTAAAGAAGTAAGAAGATTAAAAGATAGAATAATTTTGTGTTAATGGAGATAACTACTTTCTCATTTCATCTTTGAATAACAACTTCGAAGGAGTAGGGATTGGATCTCAAAGTAAATATTTGAAAAGGTAACATTAATTGGAATTAAATATCTTGATTTGATTATCATTTTATTTTCATTCTAAGAGAGCTTTCCGTTTGAAAAGTTTACCTTTTAAAAGCGTTTTGTTCATAATTGAAATAAATCCTAATCCTGTAAAAATAAGTCAAATGAAAATAAAACTTTCTGAACGTTTTCAAAACCCAATGTTATGACAAATATACTGTGTTTTCTTTAGAAATTAAAATAACCTTCGTCCAATTGATAAATATGTCGAGACAAAATTAGCAATCTGATTAACTTTGACTATAATCTAGTAAGACTGCCAACGCTTAAGGAATGATCTAAAGCATTGTTCAGTTTTAATAAGCACTCTATATTCTCTCTATATTGTCATTCTGGAAGAATATTTGACCTTTAAAAAACTATACAAATTTTAAATCCCTAGTCAGTTATCATCTGTGATATTTTAAGAGATATATAAACCATGGGGCCCAGTGGAGGACTTTCATCTCATTTTCTTAAAATTTGATTCTCTACAAAAATAATTGAAAAACTCTCGTATAATTACACCCGGATGAAGCTTGAGCAATGTGGAGAGAAATTCCTAGAGATGGATTCAATACAATAGTCATTTCCCCCTTAAAATTATCTTATAAAAAAGGTTTACAAATTGTATGATATGCAAACTAAAGGAAATCTTCCATATCCACTTTTTCCTTTGGGGGTTCGTATAAAAGTTTAGAACCTGTATTTTCTCGAATAGACTAATGGAGATTGAAAACGTTAAAATTACATTTCTGTAGAACATTGCAATTGAAAGTGTCTATATTTATAGGGACAATTATTTATAGAAATATGCTATTGACTCATTCTTTTAGGCATGGCTTTAAAGCTTAATGCCTTTGGTGTATTTTTTAATCATACAAATTACTTCAAAAGAGGCAAAATGGAAATTCTTATTAGGGTCACTTGGGGTAAGTGGGTCCCTGGGGTAAGTGGGTCACCCCCCTCAAACTAAACTATGTAAAGGACATTTCACACTTATTCACATTGATCATGTTACATTTTGTCACACTGATGGGTTTTGCATATATTAGAGTTTTGTGTCATTTCTTTTTAAGATTATAGAACTATTGTAAAAAAATTTCCATAATTTTTTTTTTGGAGAGTTCAAGATGCATTTTTCCAAGAAGTGTTTCCAGGAAAGTTTTCACTATATTTTAATGTTTTTTCAACTGTTGTGCCAGGTTTGACTTAAAATACATACTGCAATTTGAATTTTCACAAAATCTCTTATTTAAAAATTTTTAAGAGGGGGGGGGTCCCACTTACCCCGTAATTTAAGCAAAGTAGGGGTAAGTGGGTCCCCTCATTATGGGGTAAGTGGGACACCCTAGACTCACCATTTTAATGTTTATTGAAACATTTATAAGTAATTTATTGAAATTTTATATTAATTTTGCGTTTTAATATAAGCTGTGGTAAGTAAAGAAACCTATTAATTGGGTTTTTTTTATTCACGTTGCCGAGAAATTAATTAAAACAGTGGGGTGGGGGAATAGTTTCGAGGGTTTCTTTATAAGTCTCCCGAACCATTCGAACCTGAAGAAAACATTCTGTAATTGTAGTGTTCCAAAAAGGGGTCCCACTTACCCCAACCAACCCTATTAATTTAAATGTGAGTAGATATCTCGTACATGGATTAAGTTACAATAAAATATTTTGTACCTAAAACTTCTATACTTTATCAAGTAAGACCCACTTACTCCCTCTTAAGTTTTGCTTGCTTTCAATCAAAATAAAAAGGGGGTGACCCACTTACCCCTTCCTATGGGGTAAGTGAGACCCCCGTCTCATTTTTTACAAAAAGACCAGTTAAGAAAAATGTAGAACATTATTTTAGAACCTAATTATAAATTTTTGTTTATTAATAGTGTCTTAAATAGAATAGGTCATCAAGTTCAAATTGAGCCTCTTCAAAAAAATTTTATGAACCTTCAAAAATGTACTGTTCCAAAAAGGGGTCCCACTTACCCCAAGTGACCCTAAAGTAAATCATCAATCAGAAAAGTACAATTTGCTTCAAATTTATTAGAACTACGCAGCTATTCAAAATTTTTACTAGGCATTTAAGCTCACAAGAGCAATGCATATAAATATGTATTTTATTTGAAAATATTCTAGTAAATTTTTAAAAAGGTTGCTTAAAAAGTCATAAGCATTACGTGTAAAGTAGCACAAATAAACGATAGCACACACCATGAATATTTATATACTTTTTGATAGAAAAGTATTGAAGTTTCAAATACAGTGAACATTATATTCATAAATATAGAAAAGTAAGCTTACAGTACTAAGCATATTAGCATTCCTTCAAATCGAAAAAGTTTATTTTAAATGCATATTGCACTACTTATCTTTCCAAAAGTAACCATAACACAATATTGAAGGAAATAACAATAATAATACTGAAAAGTTTTTTTAAAGTATCACTTTTTAATATTTGATTTATGCATTTTTACATTACTAAAACATTTTTTATTAAAAGAGTAATAATTCATTGCCAAGAACAACCATAATACGGGTTTTCAAATATCAATTCCATTCTTAATCAGAATTTTTAACTAATCCCCCAGTGTAAGATTATTTTTTCATGTATAAATTTCCTGGGTAACAGCCGCCCGCCGAAGGTGACGTTGATTTAGTTGAAGAAAATAAGTTTGAACTGGTTTAGCCTTAAGAGCCAGCCACATATGAGTTGGAAATTTAGAATTAACATTATGTAAAACCATCGAAAAAGATTTTAGAGAAAAAGCCGCCGGAGGAGGCGTGAGTCTAGCTGCTCTGAGAAAAATGACACTTTCAAATCTAAGTATGTATTAAATCGATGTTTCCATTTTGATATGAAATTTTTTGTTTCCAATATGTAATTAACTTTAAGTTAAGTCATCAGTGAACAATACTTAAATTTTATATTTTTATCTATATTTTAATATAAAAGTTCAGATACTTCAAAATATTTTATCATAAATAGTTTAAAAAGCTTGCTGTTATACCCGGTTTCAAGCAATTTAATAGTCACCACCACTCAAATTATATTTATTTTGATTTTATCGTTGAAAATTTTAAATTGTTAAAATCAGATCAAACTTTTCTCTATAATATGTTTACAGGCTGAGGTTTTAACCCTTTCAGACCTAAGACGTCCGAGATAGCCATTGAAACACTTTCACAATAAATTTGCATTCCTCGCTACCATTGAAAATGTTTACTTTATCGTAATATATGGGTAGGATGATAGTTTTTCTTTTTTTAATTAATTTTCATAAGACTGCTCAAAATACATACCATCGTATAGCATGTGGTAACGAAACCACATATTTTATAGCAATTGCAAATACAATATAGAGGGTGTCTCATAAATGTTGGGTCACACTTCAAGGGGGGATAGTAGACAACTAGACGAGTCAGAATAATATAGGATTTGGGGGTCCCAGACCAAATCCCAAGGAGCTAAAAATGGAGCGACACCCCCCCCAAAAAAATATTGAACAATTCGATTTGTAGAAGAATTACTATTGGTAAAAATTTAATTATGGTCTCAAATTTTGTGGTTTAATATGATCTTTAAAATTATCCTAAAAGTTTTCACTTGATTTTGATTGAAGTCATTGATTTTGTCCAATTCTTAATTCTTAGTTATTTAGGTTATTTTTTATTTAAGGATTAAATGTTATTTTAAAGTATCGTTAAAACTCAGCATACAAAGACTGAAGGGAAAGTCCTTTACAAAAATCCATACTCTTCCTCTGATATTTTATAATAAAATATCCCAACCAACAATCATTTTATGGAACTTGATATTGAATTGCTAGCTGGATCACTTTCCTTAAAAACTGAACAAAAATTATAATTTTAAAAGTTTTCTCATCAATCTTTCTTAAATCTTTTTCAATCTTTTCTATACTTTATTCTTGATTCTTCACTCTATTTTCTTTTCCCCATCAAAAACCTTAATCTGCATAAAATTTCGTTTAAATGTTTCTTAAGTCAAAAAAGTTTTAAACTCAAGAAAAAAAAACCTCGTAAAAGTGCCGAATTTTCAACAACTTCAAATTTTCAAAATGGGCACATTTGAACAGAATTTCACAATTGTTAGAATTATGATTTGTGTTAGAAATTCTTGATGATTGTATCTAAAAGGGTTTACGAAAATTTCTTGAAAACCGTAAATTATAAAGGAATCAGTTTTTGTCTCAATATTTCATTGGAGAACTAGTCAAAAACGTTCTTTTTGTTCAAATATGTCCTCTCTCCTCTGAGGCTATTTCTAAGAGAAAACCATTGAAAATATAATGGCCCAACAGAAACACACTAATTTTCACAGAATTAACAGTTTAACCTCAATAAAAAAAACTTTTTCATTCGTGAGGTACGTGTTTTATAATCAGGGAGGGCCCAAAGTTTATAATTTAAGGGCTAGATAAAAACAAGCAAATTAGTTAGAGGGTCACACTAATTTTCACAGAATTAACAGTTTAACCTCAATAAAAAAAAACTTTTTCATACGTGAGGTACGTGTTTTATAATCAGGGAGGGCCCAAAGTTTATAATTTAAGGGCTAGATAAAAACAAGAAAATTAGTTAGAGGGTTGCGAAAAATTCAGGGTGTATCTTATTCACGCAACAAATTCAAAAATTAAGAATATTGAAAAATTTTATTGGTATTAATATATAACCGCAAAGCGCATTGACTTCTTTGCCTCTTTCTATCGTGGCCAAATGCACGCTATAACTAAGGATGGAAAGAAAAATGAAACTCATGCAAAAACCTCTTTAATGGAGACAAACAAATACCATCTTACACACTAACGAAATGATACCATACGATTTGTAAAACTAACTTCCTTCATGTCATTTAGTTTTTCAAATCTCACTATCAATTAGTAATTGCAAGATGTTATTGTACCATATAGCACTTCTTGAAGTTGGGATTGGGAATGATCATATATAGCTTGATCGTCAAGTAAAGACAGACACAAACAACATAACTTTTACTGGCACAGAGAGAAAGAAAATACTGAAATTTATTGTATGAATTTTATAATTATCCTGTACAAGTGGCGTATCCAGAAAGAAATTTTGGAGTGGAATATTGGTATTTCGGGAGAGATATGGGGTTGTTTTAGTAGTTTCTGGCGTCTAACAAAAAAAAAAGGAAAAGGAGGAGTTTCGGGATGGGGTTCTATCCCGATCTCCTTCTTGACTACTTCCTGTCCTGGGAATAGCAAAAAAAAAAAAAAAAACCCGGAGAGAATTAAGAATACTTTTAAACTACGAAACCCAGAATACTTTTAAACTACGTTTCAAGCGTAATACTTTGTAGCATTCTTGATTAAATTGACGAAGAATTTTAAACTATGGAAACTCATGAAGACATAAAAAAAGAAACAGATAAACTGGAAATATTTCAAACATTTCATGCGAAATAATGCAGATTGATTGAAAACTTGAAGACAGCATGCATGCATTTGGAGAGCCATCAGTATTTAACCTGCGTGTGGTTGTACGGGAACCACCATTTCAAATAAATACACTGGACACGAGTTTCCAGATGTGTTCAAAATTATTACTCCGCAACTAAACTCCAGCAAGGTGAATTGCGAGCATTATTTTCAGCCTAACTCCTATGAAACTCCTACTAGGTGAGTTCCCAAGTCGAGGACTGGTGCTTGCTCCCGTAGATGAACCAGTAGAAGAGGTTGAGAGCCACAAAGCAGCAAGGGAAGAGGATACGCGATATCTCGTCAATCTTGCTGACACTGTTGACTGCATCGGGACGACCGGTCACTCTCCGCCGCATGGCCGCTTTGTACTCTTCGCTGGCCATGAAACAGTTCCAGAACTGGATGCAGCAGATGCGCAAGTCTCGGCAGCTGGGTAGGTGACCGGAAGACCGCTTGCGCTTGGCCAATGGGCTTGGGTGGAACAAGAGCTGAAGATAACACCAAAGGGATAAAAATGGTGAGTAGTCTTCGACTGTCAGTATTACTGCTTAGTGCTTAGCCAGAGAAGAAAAGCGGGGTTTGGTATGCTGCTGACATTGTCGTCGAAGGGGGAAATATTAAATCGGCATCAGAACCTGAATAGAACGATACTGTCTATAACAGGGGTTTCCAACTGGGTCATTTTGTTCGGCCCGCGAAGCTCCCCTAAAAGTAGCTTCAAAACACTTTTTAGCATACTATAAAACTCAAAAGTTTTTCGGGAGAGGGCCCCCGAACGCCATATTTACTTTTTGGATCATGGAGTAGCTTTGGTTGTTTTCTATAGTGAAAAATTAAAAGTTTGAGGTCTAGAGAGGGAAGTTGTATACCCTGAAATTCCCCCTAAGCACATAAAGGGGGCTTAGGTCAACCTTTATCACGAGGAGGGATAAAATGGAGTATCCAAAAATTAGGTGAAACGCTATTTTTAGGGAAATTTAACAAACATTTACTGGAGACCCCTTTAAGTAATATTCAGTATTCAAAGATGCACAGGGTCAAAAATTTATTATCATCTGAAATTTTTGAAAATACAGTAGTACCACAATATGTAAATAACTTTCCTCCCTCTCTTGCCGGAAAAGTTCCTTATTAAAGACTCTACACCCGAAAAATATATCATAGATAAAAAGGAGCCTTTCGGCCCGCCACTTGACTTGTGAATTCGATTGCGGCCCTCGAGTACTTGGAAGTTGGAAACCCCTGGTCTATAACGATATTTCCCTATGGTCCTGGCGAGGTGAAAGCCGCAATATAGTAAACTCTCAACAATGATAACTTGTCTGTAACCGTGCTTTTTCTATCGTAATCTGAACGTCTTTTAAAGACCCATTTTTCTTCTCTGGCTGTTTCAGCGATCTAGTCTTTTACTCATAAAGAAGTAGAAAGCTTACCAAACGATCATGCAATGATCATCGAGCAACTGTTCCGTGTAACAACGATGGCAATCATTGTGCACTGTAACAATTTGTAACGTCAATCGATCCTCGTTAACTATTGTCGATACAATTGTAATTGCACAATGATTGCAAAAGCTGTTACACGGAACCGTTGCTTGGTGATCAACTAGGTATCACTCGTGATCAACGGTTGGTAAGAACTCCCTTTTTTAAACTGGGGTATCTAAAGAGTTTCTAATGAGTTTTGACAAGTTTGCAAACTTTAATACGGAAGAACGTGTGAAAAAAGGACTCACTCCGTCTCTGCCACTGATAGTGCTGAGACCGTCGTCTGATTCAACGCACGGGATCTCTCCACTGCCTATCTTAGTGAAGTAGTGGACTCCCGCAAACTCCAGCAGAGTTGCAATCACAAAGGTAAAGCACATAATTACGAACCAGTCTAACGCCGTGGGGTACGATACTTTTGGGAGATCAGTCTTCGTATCCAACCCGAACGTAGACAGAGTTAGGACAGTGGTGATTCCTGAAACGAGACAATCCAAAGGTCGAAAATCATTAGAGTAATAAGCTAAGTGGATAAGGTTTCCTCGTTAGTTATTGTATGAAAATATAAATTTTCGTTGCTACTTTGTTTAAGCTCAGGAGGCAATGGAGGAGATTACGTTGCATTTGACGAGTTATTCTCATTAAAGAAAATATTTTTAAAAATACATGGAGACTAAATTGAAATCATAGTAATTATTATTATGGCAGAAAAGTACTTAAAAATTGTATGGTGTGGGATCTATGTTTACAAATATTTTATGGAAATATTTTTTAAACAACTGAGATCGTTATCGCTAAAACTCAACCAAAACTTAAAACGATTAATGGTTATAAAATTGTATTTTGCGAATACCTTTTATTTTGAACTTACCAAGGCCAACTCTGTCGGCAGTTGCTTCTCGATTTATCCAAAAAGACACCCATGATAAAACAACGATGAGAATACAAGGAACATAAACTTGAATTAGAAAATAGCCCATATGTCTTCTCAGATTGAAGTTAACTTTGAGAACTGAAAACATTCCTGGATAAAGATAGAAATAGTAATGAGAGAGGTTAGACGAAACCTGGACTGTGTAGAATCTTCTAAAACTTGATATGGATCTAACATCATTATAATACATAGTATAGCAGTACTAGGAAAAATAAATATTACAGTAAAAGATAACAAAGGGGATGAAATTGTGTTATTACCTGTTTTAGCTGAGATTGTAGCATTTTTCCACGGAAAATCTATCAAATCATACTGAGATAAAACCAGACCATCATTAAGACTAACAGCTCCATTTGGGTCCCATTGGTACTTCAGATGGTCCACAGTATATCCATCTGAAATGAACTCATTGAAATGTTTAACTTTCCCATTTGGGGTGGTATGATACAAACAGGGTAAATTTATTAAGTGAAGGAAGGAACGAAAACATGATCATCATTCAACAAAAGACGATAATATACTCGTATAAATTAGTTTATTATGAGATATTTTCTTTCTAGTAGAATATAAGGTTATAATCTTCCCTAAATGGATGGGACGCTAATTTCGAATGTTGTTGGTATTTGAAATTCGTATTAATTTACGAATTCATTTAAAGTTGTAGTTTAGAGAAGGTTAGGCATAGCAGTATGTATCGTTCATCTCTATGGAGATCTGTTGTATCTTTATAAGTATATAAGACGTGTATATTTTACAAATTTGGTCTTTACAAAATGAAAATAAATATCATAGAAATAATGTATGAGCAACTTACAGCTTCCGAATACGAGAGGACAGGATTGTTTATCCATTGGAAAGTTTTGCAGCAGCATAGGGCAGGTAGCTTTGATTGTTAACCTGTAATGAAAGTTCCAAATTGATGTGAATCGGTTGATGTAAAAAAGTAGAGCTATCAGTTTTAGGCTCAACCATACCTCATTGAGTAAAGAACTTGCCCGTCTTGGAATATCCGAAGCAACTTATTCGGAAGTGTGATTGTATGCAGGTAGGAACCTTTCCCGTTATGGAAATAAGTGTCTGGTTTCCAGATGCCTTCCAACATTTTGATGTTTAGACTTAGACTTGGGATAGGAGCTTCGAACATCAAACGTCGGTCCGTCCACTTTTGTCGGAAGTAGCAATCCATGGAATATTCCTGGGGAAGCCATTTCAAATCCGTTTAAAGATACGATACGTCAGTGAAGTGGAAAGAATAAATATACAATCAACGCTCGTTTTCACCTACACTCACGTTTTAACGAACTGTAAGCTGGTCCCAAACTCAGCCACATAGCCATCATGATAATTTCAATTCCCAATAACGAATTAAAATTTTGAAACCTCTTTTTTGCGAACACATTTTCGCACTTCAGTTGACTTTAGAAAAAGCTGAAAAATAGCCTTTTCTTATCGGAACTATTTTAGGAAATTCTGGGACTAGTTGCACTTCCAACTATAGTCATTAATTTTCAAGTATTGAAAGTGCTAGTGTATTTTTGATTGTTTTATTTTGTATAGATTACTTTTATTTGATAACTTCTCATTCGATATAAATGAAACATATGTTAGATAATTTTATGACTTTAATTCTTTGTAAGTATTAAAACTGAAAATATTTAATTAAAAAAAAGGTAAAACTTTATGAAAATAGATTCAAAATTATTTTACATGTCTAAGCCTTTTGAAATGTTTTTGGACTTAACATTACGAACGCTCTGTTGTGCCTAATATTTGTGTGTTCCCTATGCCTACAAGTTTGTAAAAACGAGAGTTGACTGTTTTAGATGCTAAATAGAAAATGATATCTTAGCTGATTAGAATCTAAACATACTCAAGTTCAATTCAAAAGTCACTAATTACTATTTGAAAACGCATATATATCTGAATACTATAACTTTACTTTCTTAATTTTTACATCATAAAAGATAACGATTAATACCGTTGCGATTTTGATTATTAACTCCTCCATCGAAACGCTCGCATAAAAAATGTCGAGAAGCTCCAAATACCTCACTAGCTATCGACTAATCGAAAACTCTGGAGTGTTTGCGGGGTCTGTTCTGGTTTGTCCAATTTTGTCAATTCAAAAAAAGAACTGTCCGACCGAAAAGAATGGAATCAGATAGAACGCAATTGGCTTCATAGGAAAAGGGCACGCGTTCGGGAGGTTTTCCGATTCGACTCGATAGAGAAATATTTTGTCACTTGTTATTAGTATTGTATGCAAGGCTGGCGTTAACAACGTCCAATAAATCAATCACTTTTTATGCGGCCGTATTAGATGGATAAAAAGGTCAATATGACATCTTTTATTTACAAATAATGAACATACTTTTGTTACAATAATAACAATACACTTAAGTGTTTGTCACCGATGATAAGTGTCTTCATTTTATCTTAAGTAATTTTACACTAGGTGATAAAATGCTTAGCACTTTCACCTAGTTTTTGTTTCCTAATTTTAATTTTAAATTAAATTTAATTTTAATTTATTTTTTGTTCTTTACTTAAGAATTTTTATTTACAATAAGTTCAGTAATAATTATAGCCGCAAATATAAAAAAAATAAAAACAAATAAACTAATTAGACTTAAAAACCAATACACCAAGAAAGAGACTCTTAAAAAAGACTCTTAATCAGTTGTTATAAAATTTGAACCTCTTCTTTTCTTTGATGATATTTTGGTACGACTCCCACCTCACCGGTACGACTCCCTCCGAACCTCTTTTATGTGTTCAATTTTTTTATGTATTATATTTTGCTTCATGCCACTTAATAATACAGATCTCCCTTTATATTATAATAATTTTTTTTATGATAATCAAAGTAGTTTTTCAACAATTGATTATGGTTAATAATAAAATAAAATTACTTTTTCCAAATAAAAATAGCTGATTTGTATTTTCTTTTCTTTTACACAAATAAGGATAAAATATGTATAATTAAGAGTCAAAAATGGAATTTTTTACAGACTCTTAAATTATTAAAAATAATTTTATATAATGTTTGTAAGATGTGAGGAGTTTTTCTAACCCCTCCCACTTTTTTGTAGCTCACGTAATAGACGTCTCCTAGGAAGAAAAGCGGATTTTACCGGGGACCCCGTTCTGATGCATTTAGAGCTAATTAATTCACTGGTGCTGCAACAGAATGCTACGAGTAAAGAGGACAAAAACTCAATGAATCTTACCATATCAAGCTCAGAAATAGGACCCATACTGCGTATCAGAAAATTAGTGGTCACGATAGTCGGGGAACCTATAAGAACGTGCAAAATTCACTTAAGTTCCATCTGCCACGCCTAAATAAACTTTTTATTAAAAAAAGAAGCGAATATGAAAAGTTGAAAGAATCAAATGTGTGCCATTGCAAGTATACTTAGAGGACCTCCATGGTCCGGTCTTTGTCTATTATCGTAGTTCTGCAAAAGTTGCTCGAGAACCGTGCTGATGTTCCTGCTCAGCTCTAACGGAGCGTCATCCTCTGAGTCCGAGTCAATCATGGGAGACACGACTGGCATCTTTGGATGGCAGCTAAAGGAAGGAAATAGTGGGTAAGTGACCTTAAGGTGCGTTTACACCGTGAAATTTGTTACACAAACGCGAGTTTTAAAATCATTCATTGTGAAAAAATTCATTCGTCTTTTTAGACTAAATTTTACATTGTTATTTTGACGAAAATTTTCCGTATGCCTTTTCCCGAGAATTCCTCCACAAAAAGAGTTTAGATTTAGTAAAATCACCACTAAAAGAATATATTTCAAAACCATCTATCGTACAAGGCAAAATTGCCTGTAAGGGGACGTCCACAAATTACGTGAGTCAAAAAAAGGGGGTTTAGTTTAGAGAATATGCGCTTTTTCTCTGATGTTTATTTCGAAAAGTTTTTGAAAATGCGCAATTAGTCCAAACAGGGAATCATCAGCCACAGTCAGTCGTCATAATTACATGTATAAGACCATAGTTGTAATTTCAACATGGATTTGTATCAAAATTAATGCAATGTGAGTGTTGAGCGTCATGTTGACAAGGTGAAACAAAAGTGACTAGAACTAAGCAAGAAATTTTTTATTTAAAAGTTATTGAGAAAATCTCACTTGAAATATTAAGGGGGGGGAGAGGGGTATAGCAAAATCTCGCTAAATCTCACGAAGGGGGAGGGAGGGGTCCAAAATTTAGAACACGTAATTTATGGACGTCCCTTAAGCGTTTAGTTAAAACGAAAACAAATGGCCGTGAGGGTCACTATGTCATTCGGGTCTATAAAATTAGTTATAATTATAATATAATCAGTGCTGAAATTGGAGAAAAATATTTGGGGGGACTCACCCTCACCTTTTTACAGAGTAGTAGATGATTGATGGAGGGTAAAATATGACTAATTTTTAGTAGTACCTACTTGAATTGATAATCAAATTATAGATTACATTTAATTGCATAGTTAGGGGGAAGTGGGGGCTAATGGGAAATTTTTTAAATGCTAGAATAAAAGCATAAATGCAGTTATTATAATTTTTATAACCTTAAAACTATGTAACATTTAAGTATTTACTACAAATATTGATGAAAAGAAAAAAAAAACATTATTCATCTTTATGTTAGCAGTGGCGGATCCAGGATTTGTTTTTGGGGGCTAAAAATGTGTTTTGTTTTTTTTAAATTTTGGAAATTAGACTCTAAAAACAGGGTTTTTACTCATTTTTTGCACAGCAAATCGTGAGTAATTAAAATACTTGAATGGGGTCTTGGGGGTCCTCCTCAGAAAGGTTTTTGGAAATTTGACCCTAAAAATCCGAATACGAATATATTTGCGAATCGGAATACGGGGAGACTGCTGGCACGCTGATAGGCGAATCCGAACACTCATTCGAATGGGAATTTAGGTCAGAAAAAATAAATTTTCTTTCGTATTTAAATCTACCCTTAAATTTATAATTTTTTTTTCGTGGAAGCAAATATTTTAGGGAGCGGGGACGGTAAAAATACTTCGGGGGACGGTCCAATCATTTCGGGGGACGGCGTCCCCCCACGTCCCCCTCCAATTTCAGCACTGAATATAATGATTGTTATAAGAAAGGTCGGCTACTGTCACTAATCAAGAAGAACTCTGAAGTTTCTTCAAATAGTGGAAAGTTTCTCTCTTTTGACAGAAAAATAAAAAAAGATATTTTCTCAAATTTCAGATACTAATTAATTAATTGAATTCGTATTTGAAGAAATAATACAGCGTGTTAATGTGATAAGTTAGGTGAGTTGAAAAAAATGGGACTAACCTTTAGGGGCCGTTCAAATATTACATAAGCAAGGTTTTGGTCATTTTTGATCCCCCTCCCCCTTGTCAGAAAAATAAGCATACCGCAAACCCTCCTCACATAATTATGTAAGAAAACTGCCCTACCAAACCTTTATTCTTTTTTTTTGTGCAAAATAATTATTAATGCTTAGATTTCTGAAATTCATTGTTCTCCATGCAAACTTAACCTACCGTTAAAACTTCCCTTGTGAAAAATGCTTAAATTTTTTTCCTCAGTTCAGTTCTTCAAAACAAGAGATTTTCGGAAATGCAGTGTTTTCAACATCTTACGTAAGTATCACTCATACTCCCTCTCCCCCTTGTCAGGAAAAATAAGCAAATAGCAACCCCCTCCCCCTTAGGTGCTTACGTAATATTTGAACGGCTCCTTACAATGTTTTTAGTATTTTCTTCTATTTATCAGATTTTGTTCAACTAACCAAGATATTTTTTATATAAGTACAATACAAAAATTACAATTGGAATAAACTGTCACTTAAGATGCCCCATGTGCATTTAACTTTTTGTAACTTGTCTATTCTTATTTCAGAAGGCGTGAAGAAGTGATACCTACGGTATCTGTACTGTTCGCTATTCTTAGATCGAAACGGTTCCGCTCGATGGTGAAAGTCGCTCAATGTGGAAATTATTAACTTACTTGTGCAGTTAGTGAAAGTGATTTTTTTTCGAACGATGTAAAGTCACCACTCAAAGAAACAAGAAAAATATTTTAAGTGAAGCACCTTTGCTTCTTGAGCTCCGGTAGCCGCTATTGTCTGAAACGGTTCTGCTCAATGGTTTAACTCTGTATAAAGATTGTGGCATACTTGAGTAACTTGCCCTGCCCTTAGAATGACGAAACCCATGTAAATATAGCGTCTTTTTATCACGATTACCGAAACTCCTCCTAGCAACCCAACAGGCTTTCTGTTTACTCAGTTTTCCCTTCCGTGTAGTGACGTCATATATCTTATATCATAATATCGTCATATCAACTTAACTAGAGAACTGTAGTGGTTGCTGGACCGGATGGCTTGGTGTGTATGTGCATTCTTGAATTTTTATTTTAACTTTAAATTAAGGACGTAAATCAGTGATTGTATGACCATATGGCATGATTGGTTAATGCACTGCCCCTTCATCCTAAAGGTTGCGGGTTCAATCGTCGGGTATTTTTTTTTTAAATGGTGAAGGATCAACTTCAAATTAATAAGAGAACCCAAAAGGTTACAGAACGGATGGCTTGGTGTGTTTATGCACTGCCATCTCACCCTAAAGGTTGCGGGTTCGATCCTCGGAAATTTTCTCTCTTTTTTTTTTTAAATGGTCAAGTATCAACTTCATATTAATTAGAGAACTTGGGTAGTTGCAAGAACGGATGGCGTGGTGTGTTAACGCTTCCGTAGCATGCGGCAGTTCCTGGGTTCTATCCCCAGTTATTATTTTATTAAAATTTCCTAAAAAAGAATAAATAAAATCCACACGCTTGCGCATTAGGATCGGACTGTGAAGTAAATAGGCGCTCGTAACGTAGCATAAATAAAAAAAATTATAAGCAGTAGACGCTGCGCAGCAGCTTAAATTATATGCGTCCACACGATGCTGGCGCCATCTATACAATTAAAAGTGAAATAAAATATTCAACAACATGGTGGAGTATCAACTTCATATTAATTAGAGAACTTGAGTAGTTGCAGGAACGGATGGCTTGGTGTGTTTAATCGCCAGTCTGCCATCCCAAAGGCCCTCAGATCGAACCCTGGTCGAATCTGAGCCTTCTCAGCGGGTATAGCACTCGGAAATAAATGCTGATTGGCATTTATAAATTTTCCTGCTTAATCAAGGGGGGTCTTAAATATTTTTTTTTTCAACTCGTAACTGTAACCGTAACGAGAATTTTCTTTAGAAATACCCCAATTTTCTTCAAAAACAGTACTATTTCTCTCTGTTTTTTATGTTTATTTGACATAATTCAAGGCTCTGTCCTTTTGCCTCGACGGAAACTACATAAATTTAAAGAGTCTTGGAATACTAATTAATAATAATTAAAAATAATAGTAGTATCTTCCATCCCAAACCCCTGCCAACCAACCCGGGGCGTCGCATTTAACTTGGCAATTTTTCTGCAATTTTAAAAGTGGTGACTCAAAGAGCAGGTACCGTTACACGGATCGGAAAGATGCTAGACTTATGATATTTTACCTCATTCTTTAAGCGGTAACTATGAAACACTTTTTTTTAATGTGGGTGAGTCCTCTCATTTCTGTAACAACCTAGTGCTGAACCTCTTGGAACGATTAGATGAAATATTGATCTAGAAATTCACTTTTGAATGGTTATATTAATAGAAATAAACCATGTTGTCATACTGCAGGAGAAAAACTACGACAAAAAAAAAACTCTTAATAGAAGTACAAAGCCAAATGATAGCCACGCAGATTTTGCACAAAACGTTTGTTCAACGTTAATGAATTACCATCACCCCTGAAATTGAGTGGGAAAAAATTTGTTCTCATAACAATCGCAACAATATTGTAAGACGTCAAAAGTTTTTCTCCTTTGCAGTATACATGTGGTGACTGAAGTTCAGATACTGTTAGATGTAATGAAAGGATGCATTTAAAGAATCACTTAAAACATAGGTTAGTTTGGTTATAAGAACACAACAAAGGTGGGAAAAATACAGCTTTATTTGCTGTTCAACAAATTAAAATTTGAGAACAGCTCTAAAAAGGTAAAATAGAAGAAAATAAAAAGTCTGATAGATCTCTAAAGTCTATCTGGATCTCTAAGCTCCTCGTCTAGTTCAGCCTATTATTCAATCTGCCTTTTATTCAAAGTTTCTCAGTCTTCAGGTCTTTCGCTCTTTCATCTGCTAGCAGCCAGAATTGAACAATCTGTGGAGGATACAGTGATACAACAATATGAAGCTAAATTAATAGTACTAGTAACCGCAGCATCAATATTCACGAGATATATTCTGTATTTTTATTATGAGACATGCTATCACGCACTCGTGAAATATATGTTTTAAAACTATTATTTAAGTTTAATTTCTTGGCTTGTAAATAAACTTGTTTTTGTATAAATCCTGCATATTCCTTATCTCTCAAGAACTTGCTTTTACTCGTTTATCAACCGATTCCCTGGACAAACAAGCGTATAGCTCAACGAATATTTTACATAATTCCCTGAGGGGTGAATACGAAGAGCTTAATAAGTTCATTTCAGTGTATTCTACAAATTAGAATAAACAGTTAACACCAGGGTTTGAATTTAAGGATTACGCTTGATCGCCAAAACCTGGTTTAATGATTAAATTTTGAGTAAAATCTTAAAAATCGGGTCCGGATTGGGGGAAAAACTCATAGGAGAGAGTGGGGTAATAAGATGCAAATGGGGTAATAAGAAACATGCAAAATTCCACAGGATTTTTCCTTTGGTTTATGAAGCTGATTTTTTACAGAATGTTTATTTTATATCATTATCAGCTTTCTTCGTAAAAATAATGCACATGCTAAGTAAAAGAAGAGAGGAATAATTAATTGCTTCTTATTACCCCAAGCGATTGTATCTTGTTAACCCACGAGGGGTAATAAGAAACAGGATAGTTACTTTACTAATTAAACAATTAAAAATTAAATGAAAGTATTAAAGTAATCTCTAAAGTGTATTTCATAACCCCAATAATTTTCAAAAATGTTCATTGAAAATCTTTAGAGATATGCTCAGTTAAAAACTTGGCTAAAAATGTCACAAGCTGAAAGTTTCTAAAAACCCTAAATTTTTAAACACTTGAATATCATGACAACTTACTACTTAATACTTAATACCTGCCCAACTTTCTTATATTATAGACAAAAATATCTCCTTAGGTATGTTGGCGGGGGAAATTTGTCTCAAAATTACTTCCCCAAATGGTTTGATATAAAGTCATCTGAAAAGTGTTTTAACCTTGATTTGTTTCATTTTATCAAGGCAATTCAATATTTTGTTCAGGAAATTGATTAACTTTATTTTCATTTTCACTTAAGATAAGAATTTGTGTTATGTACATGGGTATATATATATATATATATATATATATATATATATATATATTTATATCTGTGTTTCTCTTTCTATTAATAGCTTCATCGTTGCATAACAACGGCGAAATTTGTCTTCCAAAAGTCCTTGTAAAACTTCTTTGATGAAAAATAACTATGTATGAACTATGTATAACAATTTAATAATTGTATGATACCAACATTGGTGCATGGGCCAGTGGCCCTTTTTCCAATAAAATTTATTTATTTATATCATGACAAAACAAATAAAATGGTGTTTCTCTTATTTCATTTTGTGAGACTAAAAAGTTATTCCCCCCCAAAAAACTAGAAACTCAGAGAGTTTTTTTTAAGATCAGTTCCTCTTTCTCTTTAGAAACTCAGCGCTACCCCTCTCATTCAGGCTCGTGGTTCAGGAGGCTTATGAAGAAACTCTAGAATTATTCACCCTACCCCACTGTGTTTCAATATTGTTTTTAATTAATTTCTGGTCAACGTAAATATAAAAAAATACAACTTAATATTTTATTTTACTCACCATAACTTAAATTTAAACGCAAATTTGATATATAATTTTAATAGAAATCCTTATAAAGTTTTCAATAAAGATTGAAGTGGTGAGTAAAAGTGTTTCTTACTATCACCCGTTTTCAGGAAAATGAGGAAATTATAAACTTAACTGAATTGAATTTAACTTTTTAACTTGATAAATAAAATAAAAAACAATAAAATATTGAAATAAGAAAAAAATACGATAAATAAATTTTCAGTTATAAAATGCTAGAGTTTTTTACTACCCCAACGTTTTGTTAAGAAACGGGGCATTTTTAAGAATGATCTTTAACTCTAAATTGAGGAACACAAATTTAATTACATAACCCTTTTAACCTCCTAAAAATGTTAACTAAAAAATTCCAAGATAATTTAATTGCAAAAACAAGATAAATTGAAATAATTGAAAAAGCATGACTTAAGGTGGATGATTTTGCTGGCGGCATCAACTTCAAGCAGGTAGTTTTCACTGAAATAATTATTTTAAAACGATACATTTGTTATGGGATTTGAAGTATAACAAAGTAACAAATAAAAATGTTTCTTATTACCCCATTCTCTCCTAATCAGATTTTGAGTTTTATTGGTTTCGATTAAAAGTCATGAATTTTTTTTAGCGATATGTTTTTACACAGATAATTATAATCATTAATTCATGATGAAAATTATTTATACAACACCAAAACATAGGTATAGTTTACACCTCTCCAAAACCTCCAATCCTACTTTTCAAGGATAAGCGCGTTCTCTCTAGCACATAAATTTTTAAGAATAATCGAGATAATCATTAGAATTATGATTACAATAAATTTTTTTCTTTTCTGATCGACAAACGATGTTTTATGAAAAACCCTGTCTGATTTTTAAAAGTGGCAAATAAAAATTTTGATCCGATTTTAAGTTTCTTCTCCTATTCCATAATACTAAGTATCAATTTCAAACCCTGGCTAAAATATTAATATAATACCAGCACAATTTCTCTCTAAGAAGGTTTGACAGCCTAAGTACCGTTAGACGGAAGCGAAGGTTGCTGAACTTATAACCTTTTTCCTAATACTTTTAATGGTAACTATAAAAAGCTTAATAAAACCCTTTCCAACTTAATATACAAGCATGTATCTCTCTTATCAATGATATTAAATACTAAGCAAAACAGTTTCAAAAAAGTTAACAACCCAAGAAACCGTTTGTTAAGGATTAAAAAAAACCTCGACATTTCCCATGTGATAGAAATATGATCATTTTATGGCAATCACATTGGAGTCGCAGTGTGACCGTGATATCACTGGGATGTTATCTGTGAAAGACGAATGTCCGGAATTTGTGATAAACTGTGACATCGCTGTGAAGTCACAGTGTGACTAGTTTGTGAAAAAGTGATACGCATGTAACATCGCATCGTTGTCACGATGTGACAAATCTCGTAACTTGGATGTAATGTCGCATCACTAAAGGGTCATAACTATGAGTTACAATGTTATAGGTTTGATTTAAAAAAACAAGGGGGATAACTGAGTGAATACCGTCCGACCGCCACGAGAAAAACTTTTGACGTCGTACAATATTGTGATGCGATTGTTATGGAAACGGTTTATTCCCCTTAATTTTGTTGGTAATTCATAAACGCCGAAAAAACATTTTGTGCCAAATCTGTGTGACTTTCATCTAGAATTGAACTTCGTTTAAAGTTTTGGAGCATTTATTGTTGGATGGGGTCAAAATGTGAACTCTCAGTAAAGTCGCATTTCAGTCACATGGTGACATGTGATAAGTATGATCATTTGGACCATCGCGGTGATATCCCTATGACTACTTTTGTGCTGTAAGGGCCCTTGTCCCAAACTCAGATTGAAGAACCCCCTATACCATTAGAGCATGGCCTCATTTATGGACATAAGCCCCTTAACGATTAGCAATATCGCAAAAACAGCAAACTAATCCATTAAAAAATACATATAGTTTAAGTTACACTGATTAGAAGAAAAAAATGTTCGCGATACTTCAATATTTGGCATCTAACAAATAGTAATTTTAAACGATGTAACAGAATTGTTCCTAATTATAGTAATAAATAATAAAGCCCAATTTACACGATCCCGCTGCAGCTAACATACCAGCGCCAGGTTGACTGTAAACTGGGTACTTACGAGAATTCACACTTTTGAGAGAAATGAGTCCGAGAAACCAGTGACTGCGTGATAGAGCTTTCAGTTCTTAAATTTTCAATTTACTGCTCTACATTTTCAGAGCTTTCCTGAACGGGCTCACGAAAAGAATGTAATCGGATTAATGCCAGGCACTTAATATGTATAAAAGTATTATTGTTTTACTGGTGACCATGAAACGGCCTGATTAGAATTTTCTCAGGGACCGAAAGACCATGGGTTTTGAAGTTCTTTTCTTAAAAATTCTAAAGGGTAAAAGGAGTGATGCTTTTTGGGTGTCACCCAAAAGGTCCCAATTGACCAAACATGAGTAAAGCACTGCTTTTCGGGAGTCAAATTTCAAAAGATATTCTAGGATTCCCCTGTCTACGCTAGTGGCTATCTGCAAAACTTTGAGCGCCAAGGTTTACATTTCACTAAAGTCTGTCTGTCCTCGCTTGGCACGTGTGGCAAACCTAAAATCATTACCCACGGCAGGAAAAGCAGTGGCGAGTGCAGGGTATCGGGTATCTAATAGAAGTGAGATAACCATCTTTATGGCTTTTTCGCCACTGTTTTTTCTGCTGTGGGTACGGATTTTAGGTTTGCCACTTGTGCCAAGCGAGGACAGACATACTTTAATAATATAATCGTAGGGGCAAACCCTTCCCGAAACAAAAGTCTGCGGTTATGGTTCTAGGTTTAAGCGCCAAAGATTAGAAATGCCGCCAAAAATTGAAAACTAACCCATTAAAATACATAGCAAATAAGTTACAATGATAAAAAGAATAAAAATTTCCCGTGATAATTATAATATTAATTATCATGAAACTGGGTCATTAAGGCAGTATCAATGGAGTAAGTGAATATGGAGTGAAACATACCCTTGATAAAAAAAATTGAAAAGCACTTAAATTTTATTTTGGCTTATTTTGCAGCACAAGGAATAAGAACAGAAAGACAAATTAACTTTAATTCCAAATTAACTGAAAAAATACAATGAATGGGCATCGATTTCGCAACTTCAAGGGGCTATCTCCCTATAAGGGTAGTTATTTCCCTCCTCTTTCCAATTGTGGTATTCGTTTAGAGGAGATGAACTTAGCACTGAAACCTCATTGATGACGCCAGGTAACACTATCATTTTCCAAATTATCATGTCTTCGGGTGCCACTATTTTCAACCCCGCCGTGCCACACACTGTGGTATGTGTGCCGCGGTCCCTGATTTAGAGCCTGCCATTTTAACAAACATTAAAAACTATCTCTATCAAAGAATAGTTGAAATAATTTTATTGAAATTATATGAAAAGGACAGTGGAATAACCCCGCCTAAAAAAGATGGGCGGATTTATAAGGGAGCATGTCCCCCTCTCCTTTCTCAAGAAATTATCTTTTCTTATTGGTAAATCATGTTTCCAGAGCCATCAAGGACAGCTTTCACCCCATGGTTTCTATTGTGTCCCAGGATGCCCACCTAAATCCGGCCATGATCCTGACTATACAAATTAGTCTGAACTGGACTTACGAACGTTCAGAAACTTACAATAACACACACAATTGATTATAGGGTTAATGCCTTTGTTTGTTGAAACTTTTAGGGCGTGTGAGTACGAAACCAAGAGGAAAGCTTAATATTTTTTTTAATTGGTTTACCCCTAAATTAGCATTACCTACTGTTTGATAATTGTAACTTTCAGGTAAAAAGGTTGAGTTTATTATTTCGACACGGTGTTAACTGAAACATTTAATACTGTTTATGAACAATTCATTTTCATGCCTCAAAAACTGGTCCCAATATTTTAACAATATTTATTTTTAAAATCAGTTACCTGACTTTACTTTAAAACAAGATTTTATAGAAGTGAAATGTTCAAAGGTTTTGACTTTTACTCTAAGAAAATACCGTTTGAGCATTTGAAATGGCATAGCAATCCATTTCCGGAGTGTCCCTCTCTTCGTCGTAATTCGTTTACGGGAGCATACAAAGCTTTTGTTGTGTCAAAAAATTTTGCACGTCAAAGTATGTCAAAAGCTTTTATTGAAGAGCATTTCGAAGGAAATTTAAAATATGTTCAGATTCTTCAGAATGATTATAGGGGCATATAAAATAAAGCATTTTTAAGTACTGTTTGAGAGATCTTATTATCTATGTCATATATTTTTTAATTTACACATTAATATTGGATATGCGCAGTCATGCATTGAACACACGTTTTAACATCTTTTAAATAAGTTACATGTATAGTTATAGCGGTACAGTAATAAAAACCGCTAGAGATATTTTATAAAACTTAAATGCATTGTTTCATCTCAATAAAGATGCAAGAACAAAAGGTTTCATTTTCGAAACTTCGTTAGAAATATTAGGATTTGAAAAGGAATTGCGAGTTTATTACCTTAATTCTTTTGAAAGATACAAAGCGTTTAAGATAAAATTAAAATTAAAACAATACATAGCTATAATACTCTTACAGTAAGGTTGTGAATTTCTTTTCAAGTTCAAAAGCTCGTGGTGGAAAATGATAAATACTAGTTCAAAACCCCCAAAATAATTTTCATTTTTCAAAATTTGACAGACAGTTCATAAATTTTAATTCTCAAATTAAACCCAATTTTATTATTTTTTGTAATACTAAAATCCCTATAAATCAAAAGCTTTCTGAACCGATGAAGGCGTGGGAGATTTTCCTACAATTTTGCGCGATAAAAGTTACTTTTGATAATTTCGAACCAATACTGATCATTTGCCATCGCATGCATTTATACCTGTAAAAAAGTCACCTAATAGACACATAAAACTTGTGTCTTTACGCTATAAGGAAGAAACAAAATGATGTTAGGTGATAGATAGCACCCAAATACTATTAAAATATGGACCGAAATTCATCAAATGCAACATCAGGAAATTTAAAAAAGGCTATCATATCGTAACCCTATTTTACAGGTAACCAAATTTATATGAATTCCTGTTGGTTTTTTGCTAAAGATAGAAAGAAAGAAAGAAAAAAAAAAGAAAGAGTGCGAAAGATTGATTCTCAAAGCTTACAATTTCCTTCTTTGTATGTGTTGAATGTTTCATAGCTAAAGAGAAATCATAACGTGTTTCTGGATGCCCCAGTAAGTTTCTCTTCTCACCATTCCAATCCCTCAGTCGGAGCCATTAATTATTACAAACTTAATGAAGCAACCGTGAACAAATGAACCGGCATGGACATTAATTGGTATCGACATTAAATTGTAAGGGCAAGGCTCTATCACACACTTATGGATTAAGTTGTTCTATAGTTGAGACGGAAATACTTGCATAATTTAAATTTAAGCGGCTATTTGGAAGTATATAAAATTAGAAAAAGTGAATTAGGGGAGAATGGGATAATAAGAAACACTTATATTCGCTGCTTTATGTGTGGGTCTAAATGTCTGAAAAAATCACAGAATAACTTTAAGATATACTTTATATCCCATAAAAATTATACCGTTTTAGAATAATTATTTCAGTGAAACATTCCCGTTTGAAGTTGATGCAACCAGCAAATCATCCACCTAAAGTCATGCTTTTTCAGCTATTTCAATTTATCTTGTTTTCGCAATTAAATTATCTTGGAATTTTTTAGAGTACTTTTTTAGAGGTTAAAAGGGTTTCAATCAATTCAATTTTTGTTCTTCAATTTAGGGTTGTAGATCATTTTTAAATAAGTTCTGTTTCTTATAACCCCATGTAAACAAAACTTTGGGGTAGTAAGAAACTCTAGCATGTTATCCCTGAAAAGTTATTTATAGTATTTTTCTCTTTATTATTTCACTATTTTATTGCTTTTATTTTATAAATTAAGTTAAAAAGGTAAATTCAATTTAGTTTCTCATTACATCACTTTCCCGAAAACGGCGTGGTAGTAAGAAACACTTATTCACCACTTTACTGTAGAAAACTTTACTGTTACTTTACTTTATGGAGAGAAAAGTTTTTATATTTTCACGATGCCGAGAAATTAAGTAAAAACAATGAACGAAGAGGGGGGGGCTGTGGAGAGAACTGTTTATAACGGACTTATATTGCGTGCTTGAACTCAATGCTATTAGCAAAACTACGAAGTCGTTTGTGCTTTAAATGGTGATGGTTTGACTCTAAATAATATTTTATAATTAATGAACGATTTTGTTCTCAAAATTAATTGGATCAAAATTAATAATTTTTTATTATTCATTAAAAGTCATTCAAATAAAAATGTTTTGTTTCTAAAATCTATCGTAGTTTATGATAAAGAAAAGAAAATTTACCCAAGAAACTTAGAAATGCTTTAGTATCATTTGAAGTAGAAAACAGACCATAAATTTACTGATTAAACAAAAAATATGTGTATTTTGATCTTTATCACTTTCTATTTTCTGTAAATTTCAAAACATAATTTTTTTACCAAAGAATTTGGAATATATAGAAATTAGTTTTTATCTTGTAGGATGAAATTAAAGTTGTATTCAAACATTCTGGCATTTCTAATTAACAAAAAAAAGTGTATTAAAGAGATCTACAAGAGTATTGGGAAAACAAAAAAAAAAAGTGCAAAAAAAAGTTTATGAATGATACTAAGGAAGACTTTAGCGAATACAGGACTTTAAAGAGAACAGAAGGACTTCATTGAAGAAAGAAAAGAAATTATACGTTGTCTAGTGTTTACGCCGTTTAGTGTCATTTGAGGAAACTTCTTTAATTTATTTTCTCCAATGTTAATTTTACTTATTGTACTCTCAATAGTTCCTGTAAATAAGATTCAGATACAACAAAAATACCAAATTTTTATCTAATAAATAGTTATGCTTACAATTTCTTTTTCAAAAGCTTTTTAAAGAAAAAAAAGACACTTTTAACCACTTTTTATTATACATATTTTTATTTATAATAGCGGTGTAATTAATTTATTATTTCGATTTCTACAGGTAAATTCTATCAAAGAACAAGAATTAGGTTTATCAAATATTTATTAGGGTGAAGTGGGTAATTGTAACAATAGGACTACTGGGATAACCACGGCTTATTATATATTATTAATTATTTATTTTCACATTAAAACCATAAGTTTCATGAAATATTGCACTTGTAATAAGTAATGGTTTTTACTAATATCTAGATAAATATTGGAGGTGTAAAAAATACTTATACGTAGTAGTTGATTTATTTACTTGTATTTCTTGACTCTATAAAAATCTACAACACAAATTTCCGCGTCTAGACCATGTAATTTCCCAGTGTGTTAGATTACAGAGGGAAAGTTGAGTAGTGGTGTAAGATGACAAGATGACATGAGGCGAATTTTAAAACCACGACGTATGAAAAGCATTTGCACGGTATAATAAGTTAAGGAAAGATGATAAATTTGAATTTTAGGGCAATGATATAATATTTCGAGGTAGACTCTATAAGCACTTTTACTGATTAAGATCATAGACACAATCACACATTAATTTTTATAAACATAAAAACAGTTATTCTTAAAGTATTAGATATTTACTTGATAATATTGTCTTTATGCGAGCAATAATATTTAGTTATTACAAATAGTTTCGATGAAATTATCCTATTTTTCTGTTTGAACTCTCAGTTGGAATCATTAAAAATAATTTTTAATAACTAAAATAAGAAGAACTCACACCCAAAACATGCATTTTTTAACGTAATTAAATGGAAATAGTACAAAACATAGAATTTGATAAAAATATGTTATTTTAATGTTTGAATTCTTAGTTGAAGTTGTTAGTATAATCATTTTTGATAATAATTCTCATAAATAAAACTCCCCTCCGCAACATCCATTTCTTACCGACTCAGATGATATGAATTTTACACTAAATTATGATGTAATTATTTTATTTTTCTGCTTTAACCCTCAGTCGGAGCCTTTCATTCTATTTGATAACTATCATAAGTAGAGCTCACATCCATAGCATACATTTTTAACGCTTCAAGTAAAAAAAATACCCAAAGAATGCGACCTATACGAGATAAATCTCTCGAATGGCGATAGCCAAAGGTGTTTTGTGCGGGTGCCCACTAAAATCCAAAAAATTGACCCTTCCCCGAATTGAATTCCATGATCCCATCATTTGCTGACCACAGCGGCGGCTCTTTCGCGATCAAATATTTGATCTGAAAGCGCTGATTTCGAAATGGGATTCCTCGGATTTTGAGGAAGTCGAGTGGATGAAAAGTAGATTTTGACCGATCCATGCAGTACCTCACTGTCCTCTCGGCACTATCTCCGTTACTATAGGAACTACAATTATACAGTTTGGATCGGTGATTTAGCCCTCTCTCTCTGTCTCGCTTGGAATAGGAAGAGATGTATGCATTGGACTATAGAGCCGATTCTTAAATATTTGAGGTATACTCATTAAAAGACGCTTTGAATCTTTTTGTGCGGAAGACAGTGTTTCGTTATGTGCTATTTGGACCCGTTAAAGCTCGAATATTGTTAGTATGCTCATTACCTAGAAAATCTCCAGATTTGCTCCGTTAATGTGAGGATCAAGAACTTTCCGCATTTTAATAAGTAGGTTACACATTAACGGCTTCAGTATCATTTGTAAATTTTTTATCATTTTATTTCTCTACTTCCCCTTTTAATATTTAATTCCCTTAATAACTTCCTTAATATTTTAAACTGTTTGATTCTTTGTGTTATATTGTTTTATTTGAATAAAGATTGATTCTATCCACTAATTTGTGGTTTGTTTTGTCTGATTGTGTTAAATTGATTCTTATCCAGGAAAGATTCTCAATCAAAGATCAATTATTCTCATTATCCAGGAAATGAGAAGATTAACTAGGGTTATCCGTAAAGGTGACCTTTTTTTTTTAAAAGTCGCTGTAAAGATATAGTTCTCTGGGCAAATTTTATTTACTCCACGCAAGGAACCTATCTGTGCAGAGTTTGAGTGGACTTGTTGAAACACACTGTATATTTCAAACACACTTTACTATCACAAAGTATAAACAATATTTTTTTCCCAAAAAATTGTGTTAATCTAGCTATTTTAACTTGTTTAGTTATAACAGTTATTAAAACAGAACTTAAAAAAATTAAAAGGTAATTATAAAATATAAAAAATAATAGAGAAAAAACCTAACTAGTAAGTTTTTCCCAAACCCACATCGTATTTTTAACTCCTTTATAAAACTTAATACCAAAGCCCATAAAAAATTGTGGTAATTGAAGTACAAGCGACTTTATAGGTTTACAAAGACCAGATTTTTTTATTGTTCTCGAGAGTTAGTAACAATGCACTTTTTATCAAGCAAGAAAAAAACAGCTGTAAGGGCCTCATTACACCCGATGTCTTTTTTACATCCTTCATTTGACTGGAAATTGTTTAAAAATCAATTCATAGACGGCCAACGGAACTAGCATCGTAAATATAAAATAAAAATCTAAGAAACTCCATTTCTAAAATTCAAAGACAAATTTTTAGTAAAAAATTACTTGAAAGAAAACACTCGAAAGAATGTTAATAGTTTTTTCGGTGAACGCTTTTTAATAAAAACAACCAACTTCCTATTTCTGAGGAGTACATTTTATCGAACTGTTTGAGAGCTGAGTGCTCTTTTGGAACCCTATATTTATTAAGTTCAAATTTTTAACGTAACATTTAAAGCATGCCTTTTTTTAAAAAAATTCCATGTTTGATGGGATCCAAACCCAATGAGAAAGTAATGTATAATAAGAACAGCCGTACAGGTTCGAGGAAAAAGCTCTGAAGTCGACAACAATCAAAACGGAATTTTCACCTAATCAGCTTTGGGAAAAGCTGAAAAGGGACATTTCTTTGTTCCCTACCTCCCGAGTCAGCAGAAAAACAGGAGGAACGAGCATTTCGTACGATTCCGAAGCTTTCATAACCAAGATGTAGATGGGCATTTCGGGAGCCTAAACTGATAAATGTCTGTTAGATAGTTTCAAAACTTTTCATGGCTTGTTCATCAATATGAGAAAAATAAAAATACGTGAGTGTAACTGGAAAGAAATTCATTCGAAAAATCTAGGAGTAAGAAAATATGTTATAATATAAAGCAAGGAATTTCGGGAACAGGTAAGGACAAAGTTCATTACAATAAAGGTTATCGAGTATTATTTTTTAGACAGAGGGTTAGAAGCCAAGGGGTGCAAGTGACAAAGCGGGATAACTTTTGTCAATGAAGTTGGTTAGTAAATTTGTTTCGATCTGCTTTTTATAAAAAGTGACACAAAATAGCAAAAACAAAAATTTATTGTATTAAATTTTAATATTCACTTAATGTATTGTATACTTAGTTTCTACCTCACTCATATAATGTTTTAAATTGTTAGTATATTCACAGTTGTATGCACCAGGTACTATAAATAAACTCCTTAGTTTCTCCCCCCACTCATATAATGTATTTCAGTTATGAATGAAAGTATAACTTCGAAAGGAATGTAAAAAAATCTAATGTTGAAAGTTTAAGCACTTTTTACACTTTTTTTTACAGTTTACTAAATTTGTAATACATTCTCAAATCGAGGTAAACGCATTTAATATGCATAATTTTGAAAATGTAACGATTAAACATAACGTTTAATTCTTCCAACTTAAAAACAAAATCATTCATAAGTTCTTCAATTTTAAACTTCCATCTTCAAATTTTATAAAATATTAATAGTAGGTATAGATATTTCAAAACAATTATATTTTAGATATTCTCAACTGCATGAAAAATATCTTTTAGAGTAATTTCTAACGTTTTCAAGGAGACTACGTAGATTAATATTGTTTTCTAACTTCATTTCTTTAAGTTACAAATTTATGAATGAATGTTATATATGCATATAGAGGAATAGGTTATTATATGCTTATAATAGGGGGGAAACCACATGAACTACACTAGTAATATAACCCTCTAGACATACGATTTCTGTCATAAATTACAGCTTCATTCCTATAGCCTCTTCAATTCTTGATTGAAGCATTATAACTGCCCAAGTGATAGCGAATACAATTGATATAAATTTGATAACTAAGGAAGTGTTATGGACATGCAACCATTAACACGCATATTGCTTTGACAAACAACTGGGTGGGGCAACTCTAATTTGGTTGATTACAAAACTTGTCATTATTAATGTGAGGAAATGGACAATAGCTTTAACGTTAATTTTCAAAAGTAAAGGTTGTTTTTTTTGTTTGCCCTAAAACACTAATGGATGAAACAATATTTATAAGAAACATAGAGAACATGATTTTTCTTTGTTTTAATAGAAATTCATGCGTCAGAATTTTGAATTTTTATGAAAATGTGAACTTTGTTTTTTCAGAATTTTTACCTGTTAGTACCTAATTGTGTATTTGTTTGGTGGATAGATTATGGGACTTTCAAAATCGGATGTAATAAAAATTATGTATTTAAAAAAAATTAAAATTATAACAAAGGTTTTCAAATTGGATCAATTTAAAATGTTGTACCTAAATTTCACTTTCCTAAAATAAAAATCTGTTTTGAAGTACTACAAAAAGGTAAACAAATAATGCAAGAAAAAAATTACCAAATTTAAAATAACAATTAAGATTTCAATTTATATGAACACGCTATTTGCAGTGCACAAAAATATTTCTGAGGTTATATCTGAGAAAATGTAGCACGAAAATAATTGAATCGTTTATTTCAGAAACAAGGTAAACGCTGTGTTAATCTAATGGGCTCTAACTTGTTTCTGAAATAAACGATTCAATTGTTGGTGCGTGTTTTACGATGATCGTATGATTAATATTAATTTCCTCAATAGTAGATTTAACTTTATAGTTAATATAATTTTATTAGCACATTAATTATAAACTTGCATATTATCATAAATAAATAAAAATATAGATGATACCAATATTGACTTCAGCCAATAAGTGTTATTCAGTCATCAGTTCATTCATTCATCATTCATTCAGTTCATTTAATCAGTCATCATCAGTTGCAATAGCCACTCTGTGATGATCGTAAATGAAAACCATTTAAAAACACTGGTTCCGAACTTTAAAGTGTGAGAAAAACCACTTGCCCTTAAATTGAAACATTTATAGACCACCCTTATCCTTTTCATAACTTAGAACAGTGTTTCCTAACATTAAAAAGCTCGTAAGCCTTAATTTGAATTAGTTACGGATCAACCCTACCTTTAATACGTATTTTACAAGGAAACGTTCCCAGGCTAAAGAAATGGACGAAAATTTTACAATCATAAGAATATGACTCAAAAAGAGATGAGGGAAGACGAGATGAGTGAATTAAATTTGAAAATTGGGTTCTGAGTTGCCAAACCCATTCAATTAGCACCACATGCGACTTGCGTGCATTTGATGAACCTTTTTTGATTGGCCGATTTAAACTGCTTCAGAGAAAACGCAGCCAGTTCATTTAACCATTTAGAGCTTTCTTTGCATTTCTCACCTAGTAGGACGAACAAACTCAGCTCAAACAAACTCAATTTCACGAAAATTTTTGTTCAAATTATTTGAACGTTTCTAGGGGAATTTTTTAGAGAAAGAGATCAAGTTCCTAAAAATCGAACCTTTTAATCATCTATTATCGTTTTAAACAGGAGTTGACTGAGATAGAGGAGTTAATAAACCCCTTAACTCAAGACCCGCTTGGTGATTTAAGCCCAAGGTTAGTAGAGAGAAGGTTGGCTCATCCGTGACGTCACTGCTTGGAAAGGGGGTGATCTGCCAATGGCA
Source organism: Tetragnatha montana (assembly GCA_963680715.1). NCBI lineage: Eukaryota > Metazoa > Arthropoda > Arachnida > Araneae > Tetragnathidae > Tetragnatha > Tetragnatha montana. The sequence continues at coordinate 46,744,813 of OY796679.1, read as the reverse complement.
ATAGACGACATTAGTCAAAACGTCACTTGCTTGTTTGGAAACGTAGATTCCATCCGTGATTTGTTCCGTACGGATTGGTACGGATTTACCTCCAATCACGGAACCAATCACGGATAGAATCAACGTTTCCAAACAAGCAAGTGACGTCACACTAATGTCGTCTATGCTCGTACAGCTGTGAATCACAGCTGTAATAGACGACATTAGTGTGACGTCACTTGCTTGTTTGGAAACGTTGATTCCATCCGTGATTGGTTCCGTACGGATCCGTACGGATTTACTTCCAATCACGGAACCAATCACGGATAGAATCAACGTTTCCAAACAAGCAAGTGACGTCACACTAATGTCGTCTATGCTCGTACAGCTGTGAATCACAGCTGTAATAGACGACATTAGTCATTACGTCACTTGCTTGTTTGGAAACGTTGATTCCATCCGTGATTGGTTCCGTACGGATCCGTACGGATTTACTTCCAATCACGGAACCAATCACGGATAGAATCAACGTTTCCAAACAAGCAAGTGACGTCACACTAATGTCGTCTATTGGCAGAGCATCCCCTTTCCAAGCAGTGACGTCACGGATGAGCCAACCTTCTCTCTACTAACCATGATTTAAGCCTATTCTATCGTTAAGTTTTAAATGATGAGCTAGATGTGCCTTTTGCGATTTGGAAAGATGGATGGTCTTATTTCTTTTTGTTTTATAGAAACTTGCCATTTTTGCTTGTGAAAGGATTTTGTAAGCGAAGAGATGGAAGAAAAATAACCGTTAAAAGACAAACCCTACACACATAACTCGATCACCAGTCAATAAATGAAATTTATCATAACCTAACAGCAGTTGGATTAGAAACTTTGATAAGTTGACATCCTTATAAGGAGGTTATTAACATCGCATTAAGTTGCGATGATGACTGCTTATATAACAGGTCTAAATAGGGAGTGGGGGTTTCTAATTTGTGAAAGAGGGAAGTACTCTTTTATCCGTATGAGCTAAGGCATTTTTTATCTTTTTTAACTTTAACTTTTGAGAAGGCTTTCAAATCGAATAAAAAATTTAATAACTTTTAAATGACGATTTGTTTTCGAACAGATTACTATTGTTAATCACAAGTGAAAAAATCACATTTTGATCATTACTTTGAAAAACCAAATTTCAGCTCTTAAGGAAACGTTCTCAGGCTAAACTCACAAAAACGGATGAAAATTTTACATGCATAAGAAGATGACTAAAAACACTTACTGTGAAAAAAAATAGCTGCGGAATTTCATTAGGATAGGAGTAAATTAATATTGAAAATTTTGCGGAGTTTCCGAATTCTTTCAGTTAGCACCACTTGGCGACCATTTGATGAACCTTTTTGATTGGCAGATTTAAACTGCTTCAGAGAAATCGCAGCTAGTTCATTTAATAATTTGGCAGTTTCTCTGTATTTCTCGCCAACTAGGTTTGCATCCACGGGGGTAATACAGTATCCGACCATTGGAAAAAAAGGTTTGCATTTGGCGTTAAAAATGACGATTTTTAAGATTTTTTTTACAGCTTTTCTACTTTAATTCCTCAGCTAACTTTTTCACAGTAAATTTTTTGAGTCATCTACTACTAACCCCTGTGAAATTTTCGTCCATTTCTGTGAGTTTAGCCTGGGAGAGTTCCCTTGTTAAAATAGTGGTTCCCTACCCATAAATCTGAGCAAACCCCATTTACTTTAATTTAATCATTTGAGAAACATCCCTTTTAGAACTTTTCAATCTGATCAAGACAAAAACTTCATTTGCCGCTATTAATTACAAAAATAAGCCACTAAATGATATGAGAGATAATGAAATTGAATGGAAGGCAGAGATATGAAAAAGATGGGAGTGATGACGATTACCAAATGAATTATTAGAATGAGGATAGAAGCAGATCATGAAGGTGATATGGATAAAGAGGACGGAACTGATAAACAGGAGAAGGAAGAGGATTAAGGAGGATGGAAGGAATGCAATATGATGATAGCGATGAAACAGATTAAAGGCTCATTCACACTGATTCACTTTCACACTTTCACTGTTCATCCTGAGTGATTCACTCCTGTAAATTGCTAGTTTGCATAGACGAGTGAGAGTGAAGCGCCAATTCATTCTTTTCACTTTGCATGATTCCACCAAAATGAACAAATAGAGTGATGAGTCTAAAAGAGCCTTAAGATAAGAGTAATGAAGATGGAGAGGATCAAAAGGATTATTAGAATGAAGAGTGAGGAATGAAGGGATCATGATGATGATGATAGGGATGAACCAGATCAAGATGATGAGAGGGAAAGAAACGAAGAGGGTGAGAAGATGCGAGGAATGAAGAGAGATGTGATACTGAAAGGATTAGGGAGAATGAAGGGACAGATATTGAGAAGAAGATGAAAGAGATGAATTGGAGGTGCGGAGACTTGGATGGTAAAATTATTCGATTGAAGTTGAATAAATCATATTTAAGTAACATAAATTGTTGTTGTTGTTTCTAATGCCACTCCAACAGCAAAGGCGAACAGGAAATTAAGGCAAATGGGAATGGCTCCTGAGAAAGTGAGGCCTATAAATGGCAGGAGTCCGACTTAGACCTCGGATGATAGATTCTGTCACCCTCTATCACCATCTCCGCAATTTTGCCATGTAGCTGAGGGGGCGGGAAATAGTCTCCAGACGACCTGGACCCATGATAAACTGCACCATGACCGACCACAGGACGCTAACTAACATCAATTAATGACATTTAACTAAAAACATTTTATGTAAAACGAAGTTTAAATCACTCCATGTGAACAGAATTACATAATTACTTCACCTGGATAAGTAGACTAAACATTGGCTGTTCACAGATATTCATTAAATTAACAATACTATTAGAATTTAAAAAGTGTTAAGTGTGTAATTTTTAACAAATGGCTTGGTTTAAATATCTTAGTTTTAACGCTTGTAGGATATTATTACTAAAATATGTAAATACTACATTAAGGGGGTCCGGGACACAAAAATCGTCAGATTTTCAAAAATATTTTTTTGCTCTTAAAAGTTAACCCATTTTCTTCTGCTTAAAATGATGTTTGAATTATGTTTCTATCCTAAGTAGAACCAGAGATACAATCCTTTATTGCCGGCTGCTTTGGTTAATCTAGCATTCTACATTCTGCATTCAAATGCGTTTTTCTCAATGATGCATTTTTACACTGTTTCTCAACTTCAAATTGATATAAGTCAAGAACCGTTCAAGATAAAGACTTGAAATTTGAAACACATATATTTTGAACACTTTACTTTAATCGTGATTCAGCAAATTTGAAAATATTGTTTACTTTTTAAAATATGAATTTTTAAAAATAATTAACATGAAAATTTTAAGAATTTTTTACTTAATTGCTCATATTTTTTAAGAATATTAATATTTCTTAAAATGCTGAATCACAATTAAAGATAATATGTTTCTGTTTGATTTGGTAAAAAAATTTTAAAAATTGATTATTAATATTTTGAGTTATATCAATTTTAAACTACCCCTCTTTTTTCAACAAAAATTGAATTTAAAATTTTTCAAAACATTTGAGAAAAGTTTTGAGTAGTAATTTTTTCAAATCATTTTATTCTTAATCTTCAAAAAAATTTCTGAAATTTTAAATTTAAAAATAAAAATATTTTTCTGAAGTGTCCCGGACCCCCTTAATTAATAAATAGTTAGATATTATTTAATTTAATGTTAAATTATTGTTTCTTTATTTATAAACATTTTACAATTCATTTTAGTCTAAAATTGTATTTGGATCGGTTATGTAAAGACTTGCAAACAATTTATCTGAGCATACTACTTTTAGAATTCCAATATAAAGGCAATTAATGTATATGTTACGGGCAATGTGATAAATCCGGGCATTATTAATAATGCCCGGGCAATGTGATAAATTAAGTGGAATTTATGAATGAAATTTATCACTTTGCCCTCCTCCACTTCGGGCATTATTAATAATACCCGATTAATCACTTTGCCCATAACATATATATGGGGTTTCAACAAGCCCGCCCAAATTCTGCACACAGCCAGATTCCTTGCACGGAATAGATAAAAAATGCCCAGAAAACTATAGACATCTGGTTTGCACTAAAAAGGTTTATGAAAATGTTAACATGGTTATTAGGATATGTTTGCACACTAAAATGTTAAATAAAATATCATGTAAATAAAAATGTATAAAATACATGTTAGTGTTAAAAATACCCAATGCGCATGCGTACACCAACCGTGGAATGAATTGAGTAAGTTTTAATCGGATATAAATATAACGTCACATTTTCAAGAAATAAAATTCGCCGTAGAGGTATAATATTAGGGCATAAATTATTATTTATTATTACTATTATTTTTTTATTCTACTTGAATTTCTTGAATTGTTTTCTCCATACATTATAATTATAAAATGCTTTTTTAAAAGATAAGACGTCATAAAAAAGTTAAATGCCACGAAGCGATAAAAACCAACGATATAAAAAGCAGATTTCAACATTAAAAGTGAGTGAAAATAACCAATCAGAACGTTCGAAAAGTAATTTGAAACAACCAATATAAAATCAAACGCCAAGGAAACATTTTTAAAAAGGAGAGAGTATGCTAGAAGATTGTTCCGATTTTTATCGAAACGCAACGGCAAGTAAATCAGCTAGTTAAAAAGTAAAACCCTGGGGTATCATTCAAAAACTCATCTTCTCAGGCAACTGTTAATGCTAAACATCTCTACTCAACATGTTTCTATCCCTAAAACCCATTTCCTGATAGCCTAAAAAGTATGCTAGGCGTTTTTAACAGAACTCGTTATTTAAGAGGATTTTAAATTTCTCAAATGAGTGTTAAAGACTTGAAATATTTCTTGAATGATGAAAAAGAAATTAATTTTTTTCTAAGAGACCTTGTGAGTTGAATCAAAAGTTTTGAATCAATCTATTAGGTTTGTTAATATAATCAAATACCGTAAAAGGGGGTAACTTTGGTCCACGCTTTGGGGTAACTTTGACCCAATGGTATCTGGTGAAATAAGTGAAATACTTATTGAGTTTAAGAAAAAATGGACTAATATGGGTCTGAAATTAATTCTTAACAGAAAAAATATTCAAATTATAAATAAATAAAACTTTTAAATAGTATCATTATTGTGAAATCGATGGTGTTCGAAGAAATATCAATTTTTTGTTTCAAGTGTGGATTTTTCTCTACAATTTAGACAATCAGCTCATCAAAATATGTACTAAGGATCTTAAAATACTCTTAACTGTTCATCTATATCTTTGCTTTAAAATTTCCTTTGGTAAATTTCTAAAAGGAAATCAGTTTTGTATAAGAAAACATTTTTATTGATTGATTTTCTTATAAAATAAGCTTGAAATGAACTTGCAATAGATTATTATTATTGATAAAGAATTTAACAACGCATGTAAATAGTATAGGATTGGCTAAAGCTAACTCAACACCTTAACTTTTTGGTTTTTCAGGTCTGGTCCAAAGTTACCCCAATTCAAAATAAATTTGGTCCAAAATTTCAAAACTTTAAGAAAAAAATATTTAAAACATAAATCCACACTTTGAAAACTGTTTATATTACAGTTCAACATTATTTTTAAAAATAATATAAACCACTTACCTTGAGAATTTGTTTTTAAACTTATATTGCTTTTAATGAGAAAAACACTCCAGTTGGGCCAAAGTTACCCCATTTTACGGTACCATTTGAATAAAGCTATCAGAATTTTTTTTATAATATTTAGTATAATTAATTTATAAAAAATTCAGGATTTAAGGAGATTAAATATCGTTAAATTACAATGAGAAATGTGCTGACACATTCCTTTAGCCGTAAGTTTCTATTTTGAGATGAATCTTTAAAGTTAGAAAATAAGTATTTTTTTGAGTTCATTGTGTTTCATAGTAGAAAGAAAATTACCCGGAGAGCTATAGGATGAAACTAAAACAGCGATAAAAACATTTAATGGTGTCTAATTTGATTTTTTCAAAGATATTGCTGAAAAATTTTTAATATAAATTAGTTTAAGTAGAAGTAAGAGTGGATGTTGTAGAAAATAAGAGAATGGAATTTTTTTAAGAGCTAAAAAATGTAAAAAGATTTTACGTTTGCACCAAAATAGTGAACTGAAACATGAGATATCACAACAATAAATTTTTATGCTTATTAAAGTTACCTTAATAAAAAATGTGATCAAGAGAGAAAGGGACTTGGAAGGCTCCTTTCAAAGGCTTAAATTTAAATGATTTGAAAAAATACCTGAGTGATTTATTCTGAATTTTAAGTCGTCACTTAATTTTATTTAAAGATTAAAGTTAAAGATATTAATTTTTTTACACTAGGTTCAAAGCATGAAGCGTACTTAAGAAACCAATATTTTTTTAGTAAAAATATTTTAAACGTTTGTTTACATCGCAAGTGTTTTAAGACATATAAACACAAATATTATAATTCATATAATAAATAGAAAATTTTTGTTGCCTCCTATGTATGGAACGGAACTTCAAAGCAAGTGAATCCTTTGATATTTTTGTCTTTTTATAATTAAAAACAATTTAAAGAAATTGGAAGTTAGAAAATGTAATTGTTTTAAAAATAACGGGATTAAATAATTTACATTTTAAAAAATGGGATTTTGTAGAACACAAGCCAGGTAAAGTTTTCAGAATATATTAAACATCAATATGATTTTTTTTTGAAACCATCTTCCAATGGTTCTAAATTTTTTGAGGGAAATTTATAAAATTTTTTATTCTTCAGGGCGCATTCTCAAGGAAAGGTAACTTATTATCAATTATTATCAATTTTTAAATTTTCACTATAATTTCAAATGCCATTGAAAGCTTCAATATCTCTTTATGGTTAACGCATCATAATTATTAAAAATATTTCAACTAGATTCGGTCATAAATTACTTTAAAATAATTTTATTCTCATTGCTAACCAAGAAAACAAATATTATATGTTTAAAAGTTAAGCTGATTAAATGAATTGTAAATCGCGAACTTTTCAAAACTTTTTCCAACTCAAACAAAAAAACTTCCCACAAACGTCTAAAACTTTTCACACAATAAAATTGGCGATTTTAACTTAAAAAAAGAGGAAGGTGATTTTAAATTATATTATTAGTAAACAACCGCTCATAATACAACCCATTTTACGAGTGGTTAAAAAGAAAAGTTGAAAAGCGGGAACTTTCAAAGAACGGAGAAACTTTTTCGGGGTGAAACAGAAACCTCCCACAAACGGTAAAATTTTTTTACTCCCTCCTGGTTTCATTTCTTTGTTGAAAAAAAAGTGATTCCATGGATTTACTCACCTCCCCCTTTGGCAAATGAGGATCCACACTCCAACCACGAGCAGCATCCTTCGAAGTAGTGCTCAAACTTCTCCCCCCAGCGCCCAGAGCCTCTGCGCACTCGCTGGAGGGTCGGAAGACTCAACCAACTGTGAGCATTGGTCGCTCACGGGAAAAACGGCCCCAACTCAAGAGACAGAGAGGGTGACAAGATTTCGCCGAATTATGGGGGAATCACGCGCCTGGAAAACTGAGGGCATCCAAGGAGGGTTCACCCCTCAAAAAAATTGTAGCAAAGATAGTTGTGCCTCTGGTGTCACTCAGGGGCGTATGTAAGGGGGGCAGAGGGGGCTCTGGCCTCCCCGAAATTCGGACTAGGTGTACTAAAACAAGAGAAAACCCTGTTTTTTAGGGTAAAATTTTAAAAAAATTCTGGGGGAGGACCCCCTTAAACCCCTCTTTTGTACTTGGAACTCATTATTAACAACTTTATTGTGTGATAAGTTCATCAAAATCCAAATCCTACCTAAAAATGTATGTCCAAAATTAGGACTAAGTGAAGTTGAAACCCTGTTTTTAGAGTATTTTTCCAAACATTTTCTGGGAAAGGAGTCCCAGATCCCCTTTTGTACTTTGAACTCTATTACTCATAACTTTTTTAATATTAAGTTCACCAAAATGCAAATCCTATATAAAAATGTATATCAAAAATTCGTACCAAAACTATTAAAAACCTGTTTTTTGAGTCAGATTTCTAAAAATGTTCTGGGAAGACCCCCCTTGGGTATTTGTTTGTTGTTCCTCAAAACTTTTCTTATATTAAGTTTTTTAGGGCCCAAATAATCACCTAAAATGTATTAAAAAGCTACATTGGACCTATTAAATATGTATGGGAGGGGCTGAGTAGTAATTTTGAACCCCACACGAAATAAATTTCTATATACACTCAAGAGTGTCACTAGAGAGTCCTAGATGTCCCAAAAATAAGATAAGAGTCCTAGTTAGAGTCCAGTCTAGAGTCCTAGGTGTTCAAAAATGAGTTAGAGCACTACTTTAAAGAGTCGAATTTCAAAAGTGTTTCCCGGGAGCAATTCTTTAATTAGTGACATAAAACCTAGTGTTACCGCGAAATTTAAAAAGTGGATCAGATACAAATCTTAAATTTTTTATGTTGTGCACTGTAAAAAAATTTGATGAATTTACAGAAAAAACTGCTAGCTAGCCAGGAAGCTAGTTTATTTCCATTTATTTCACATATATCTTCTGTGATTTTTCACATACTTTCTAATGGTAATAGCGTATTTCTATCAATGCTTCAGAATTTTAACCAGGTTTTGAAATCGATAATTATGGAGACGTAGAAAAATCTCAAAATCGGATCAAAATTTTATTTGCCACTTTTAAAAACCAGGCAACGGTTTTCATCAAACACGGATCATCGTTTGGCGATCAGAAAAGAAAAATTCGCGTCGTAATCATTACTGGTGATCATAATTTTAATGATTATCTGTAATCATTATTTTCCGAGTTTTATTTTTCGTACCAAAGTATAAAACCACGCAAGAGCGCCAAATCGCTCATGGAGAGATACCTCCGATTTTATTCTGAAAAATTCTGAAGAGAACGCCTATGCTTGACAAATTAGATTGGCGGTTTTGGCGAAGTGTAAACGATTTGTTTTGGCGTTGTTTGAGTTTTATTTTTTGAACTAAATATTTTTCATCATAAATTAATGATTACACCGGCACACAAAAAAAATTAAGTAGAATGTGCATTTGACCGGACCTACCTACGGGTACGTATTTTGGTCCGCTGAATCCGAATTCGAGGTCAGTTTGACCCCTACACCCTCGAAATTTCGAGAAAACTTCGAAAAACCGTAAAAATGATGAAAAGCGGCAGTTTTAATGATAAAAAAATTTTTGGAACTAAACTAAGCGTGATTTTCATGTATTTCGATCCGCTGAATATGAATCGAAACTTTATTGAGACCACGAGCCATTTTAAATGTGAAAAAATCACACAAAACTCTCGAAAATTCTGAAAAAATATAGTTTTCATGATAAAAAAACTTCTTCTGGTCCAATTCAGATAAAATTTTATATCTTTTGATGTCTTCAATTCGCATCTTAATTTTTTTAGTCTATTCACCCTCTAAAGCTGGAAAAATTCGAAAAAATTGTAAAAATGACCATTCATAACAGAAAAAAAAATTTCTGTTATGAATGGTCATTTTTACAATTTTTACGGTTTTTCGAAGTTTTCTCGAAATTTCGAGGGTGTAGGGGTCAAACTGACCTCGAATTCGGATTCAGCGGACCAAAATACGTACCCGTAGGTAGGTCCGGTCAAATGCACATTCTACTTAATTTTTTTTGTGTGCCGGTGTTATCAGAGTAAAACCATATCGAAAAAAAAATCATGATTTTCAATCGAAACTAATAAAACTCAAAATCTGATCATGAGGGCCTCAAACCCAGGCCAGATTTTTACTCGATTTTACTCAAAATTTAAACAAACAGCTTAATTTCAAGAACGAACAGATAAACCCTTTTTATAAAATGAATAAAGTAATAAAATAAGAGTTTATATTTTTAGTAATAAAATAATTATACTTACAGCGGTACGGACGACAGGCCAGCCGTAACTTTAAAGCAGATCTGTCGATATAATCATAGGTATACCTAAAGAGTTGTAATCAGTTGTTCCTTTATTATTTAGCCTTTGTTGATTTTCCTACTGGTGAGTGTAGTCACTGGGTTCGACTCTTCTTCGTTGTGGACTTTAACAAGCTACACAATCACAAAGAGAAACAGGGAGAAAAGCAGAAAAATCAGAATTTTTTCTGTTAAAAATATTGATAATTTCGGAAAGACTTACAGATATTTTTTTACCGTGTAGAAATATAAATTTAACCTTTTATGTGTGCCTTGAATTAGTGTCTGAAATAATATTTAGCCAACACCCTACTGAAATCTATACGCCTGTTTGAGAGGATGAAGAAAAGTATAGGTATGGGGATGGTGTGTTCTTACGTTGACTGATAGCTATTTTCTGAATAGTTAGTAATGCAAATGCATTAAGATAAGAAAATGTTTCACATGAGGTAAACAGCTATGTTTAAAAGTTTTTCTATCAAAAAGTTGTTGTTGGAAAAAATATCAACCATATCTTTAATCTACCATCAAAGTTGCATCGGAATGGGAAAAGCTTTTATGGTAGATGAAATACATAAAAGAGCAATGTGAGGAATTTAATAGTGAATATGTTATCCTTAATTTACTCAGAGGCATGTAAAATGGAATTGTGTTTTTCTCGATTTTTGCCGATAAATATGATGGGACACAATAGGCCATATATTCTTTCCTTTTCTTTAATCCGGATATGTTTAGGTCATTCTTATTCAAAAATGTGTGGAAAAGCGGTTTAAAAGTGTTTAGTTTTAAGTAATTTTGGGGAAACATGAAGTAGTTTTATGCATGACAATTTCGAAAGCTATACTTTAAAACTGCATGTCATACTAAAATATATAATCAAAATGTTATTTCAACTTGAAATAAGGTTGTAAGAAAAACAGCTACAAGCTGCAAAAGTATCGAAAAGGTGTTTTTTGTTAAAGAAAAACTCATTTAAAAACTTAATTGTCCGGTGTTAAAGAAGAGAAATTACGCATCCGCACCGAGTAATAAGAATTCTAAACTGTTTAAGTTAAAAAATCAACAGTTTGTTTTGAAATGTGTTTTGTATAGGTTAAAAAAAATTTATTTTTTATTTTTTCTCAATAGGATATAAAAAGGAAATTTTAAAAACTGAGAAATTGCTTTCTCTATAGCTCATTGCAAATTTTTAAAACCCAAAGAAAATATTACACTCTGAAAAAAAACTTGATTTTTGACAGAATCCTCTTAAATTTTCTTCCAAAAAAACCCCTGTAACTTGGGCAGGGAAATCCTGTTATTGCATAAAGACCTTCTCTGTATACAATAACAGGATACAATACTTACTGAAAGAATTTCTTAAATAAGAATAAAGAAGAATAGTTTATATTTGTTAAGTATCTCCACATCTTTTCTACTGAGTAGTGATGGAAAATCTAAAATGATTAAATAAAGTAACACATTTGTGAATTTTAAGGATTTTCTTCTTTTTTTAGTATTTAAAATTCAATTTATACGCTTTTCTTTTTGGTCGAAAATCAGGCATGCAGGCATGCCGTTGTATGAAATGCATTAGCATGGCATAAATAGAAGAGAAAACATTTAAAAGGAGGGTATATTTCAAATTATATTTAGGGAATCGATCATACCCTGTAACAAGTAAAAAGAGGACGATATTCATCAATTTGCAATGAAAAAAAAAATCAACTCTTCAAAAAAAAAAGTATTAATTTTAAATTTTAAGACTTTACTGGAAAACAGAAAGGTTTACACACCTTGGCAGCTTTCGAAAACCGTCTAGGTGAACAACAGAAGAATTTCTCTGGTTCGCTGTACCAGTTGAGAAAAATCTCTTTAGGTATATATCCATGACGGTCTTAAGTGAAATCGGCATCGTTCTATCTTTTCTAATAAAACAACAACATCTGCAAAAATAAAATTATAAGTTTTCTTAACCTGTTGAGCAAAGCAAAAGGTTGATGTGAAATTTATTTTCTTTAGTCTGATTGAAATAATTTGAAACATTCAAAACAAATTTCAACCTATATTTTTTTACCTATACTACTATTAATACCTATTTTTATGCACATTGCCCTACCAATGTGTTTCATCATACAAAAATTATTCTTACAAAAAATCAAATAAATATGTTTTATGAACCCGTGACTTACCATATTGTTTTAAAAACAACCTTCTTTTATAAGAAGTTAAAAAACCTATTATTAAAAAACATTTAGAGATCTATTCAACTTCCATACTAACATATTATAATCTTTATTTACAATTTATAGTAATGTAATTTTTAAACTTTGGCCTGAATTTTTTATCAACATTTTGGTTAGATGAAACAGTGTCTAAAAGATTTTCTCTCTATTCAAATTTTAAATATTTTCTCTACTATTTACCAATTTTTAAAGAACGTAAATTAAAAAAGTGCTTTAAATACATTAAAAAAGGCCTTAAGAATTCTGCATTTCTTAAAGATGGGCACGCAGGGCGAGCAGTATGCGTTAAATGTATTTTAAAGTTCAACGAAGCATTCTCCTAATTACTAGGAAATGAGAAATGTATGCTGTAATTGGAAGTATCACTATAAACGCTACCGATGTTTATTTTCTACAGGAGAAATGTTCCGCATCATCAGACACTTCTGATAACCCAATAAATACCATCATCGCCGATAGAAAAAAAAGCTTAATAAAACTGCACGGCGAAACCCTTGGAGTGATTTTAAATTTCTGCAGACTTGGCTGAACATTAAGTCCAGTTTGCGTTTTCGGAGGAAGTTTTATCAGATATCATAATGAGAAATGAGATTTGATTTTTGAACCGAGATGCGGTTCCCTTAGGGAACGGATAACCTTAAAAAACTGAGTTCCCGAGAGGTGCCGTTGTGATTTCGGAACTGGTTCAGATCGGAGCGCCCATCCTAGGGACATTTGTGAAAAAAATTTTAATTCTAAACAAATACACCATTTAAAGGAATGCTGATAATAATTTGGATGTTTTTCAATCCTCAGTTTTTTTGGTCGAATGAGGTTGTTTATTAAGGATGTTTAGTGTAATTTAAAAAGGTGTTTAAAACCATTTATGAGTAATAATTTTAATTCAAGTTTTAAAAATAAACCTTTTTAACCATGTGAAAATTTTATATTCATAATACTGTACCTTAAGTAAATTTAGTAGACTAGAATTTTTAATGTATTAAGTTACTATAAAGCCACACAAAAACTAATAGATGGGATATTATAGTTAAAAACTACCTAACCTAATGGTCGATTAAATATAATTTAATTTCATAATTAAAAGAAATTGAAAACCAATGAAATAAGGAAATGAATAAAAAACGAGAGCTACATAAAATTTTTTTAATACAATAGCAAATATAAATCATGCAATCAGTTAAAAGGAGGTCTCTCAAACTTCGTATAAGATAAAATTATTAACCCTTACCAATCCCAACTTCCAAACTATAAACATGCTTTGCTAAAGATATCTTGTTTAAATTGTACTCATTAAGAAACAAGACTAGATTCTTCGAATGGTCAAGCTCAGAACTATCAGTAAATGAAAACAACAGCGTTTCATAAAATTCATAAATTTCAATCTGCCAACGAGTATCATTAACGATAATTATTACTAAAAACAGTTCGTGTTATTTTCTTGTAAAGAAACAAATGTAAATTCTTATAATTAAAAACTTGAACGTATTTTAAAATTATAAAATCTTCTTAGAGTTGCTTATTTTGTACTTGAAAATTCAAATAATATTCTTTTATCCTATTTTTAATAAGGATTGAAATTAAATAAATATCTGGTCCACTTGAATCTTTTTAAATGTCTTCATCTCCAAGTCCAAATTTTGAGAGAACACTGTATACTACTTATAATTTCCAAATTTTCAACTGAACTTACAAAAAATAGAAAAAAAAAATGACGATTTCAAATCCGAGTACGTACATCTATTATAGTTTCATTTTGATATGAAACTTATTGTTTCAAATATGAAAACAAATTTCTTTCAATTTTTAATATACCAGAAATACTTAATTTCAAACAATTAAATAGTCACCACTCAAATTATATGTATTTTTGTTTAATCTTTGCAGTTTATGAAATTAATCCTAAATTTTCCATCTGCTTCGAAGTTTGAAAACGTGTTACCTCGCATCGCTCGTGCGGCATCACACTCTAATTACAAGTATAGATTAGTCACGTTCTGATCAAATATTGTGACTTCGAATGGGGGTAATTTAAATTTGACAAAGGATGTATAATTTTTGAACACCTGCATATTTTCAGAAATGAGCTTATGCGTGTTTCAAACTTGAGTAAATCTGATTTGGAGACAGTTTGACTCAGATTCGAGTATTTTTTACTCAATTTTGAAAATGCCGTTTAAAGAGTGTACTTTACAAAATTTACTTAGTAAAATACTTCACAAATGTGAATTATAGGAGAAGAACTTTGTTGAAATATGTTTGAAACACATATTTCATCACAGATAACTAAAAAAAAAACGTGTATTTAAATGGATTGAAATTTAGTAAGCAAGTAAAAAACATTATTAATTACTACATTATTATATTAGTTTAATTTCACAAAACACAATTTTAATGCATAGTTATTATACAAGTATTTTTTTTTATAAAATTAGCACTTAAGCTTACATTAAGAAGTCATTATTTGTCACTTTAATTATTATGTATTGTAAGAATAAAATATTTTAACGCGGATGGTAGCTAATGCTAATAAAGAAAGTAGGTGAAATCATTAAAACGTATATTTTCATTACCAAAATATTCATCTCTTTACCTTCGATGTTATAATTTCTTATGATTTATTTCAGTTAATTTTTTTCTCATTGATATCTCGGCATCTATTTAAATTTTTTCATTCATAAGTAGTGAGCGAGTAAATGACCTAATTAGCGATTTTTGAAGAGACAAGGTGTTAAAAAGGGTGAAGAAGTATAAAGGGCATTTAGCAGTAAAAGAATGGTCCCTTTATACTAAAAGCATGCTTGAGAAACTAAAAAATTCTAAAAAATCTAACTAGAAAACATGTTTAGCAATAACGACTTAATCCTCAAGTATTTTGTAAAACTACAAGATTATCCAAATTACTAAGAAAAATTTAACGGGTTCTCACACAGTGGATTGTTAAAACTATACTCTTAATCTTATATATTTATCAACAATATAACTAAAATGAAATAAATCTTATTAATATAAAAAGAACTGTTAAACAATCTTTCTTTGAACTTTGTTTTATCTTTTATATGAATTGAAAATGATCCAAAAAGTTACGTTTATAAAATAACAAAAATTGTACTTATAACACATGTTAATGTAACAGTTGTATTTATCTTTATGTTGTACTTTTTCATTTTAGAATTATTTCGAGGATACTTATGTATCTATAACAGCAACAATAAACCTCTTTTCTTCTTAAGCCACATGCATTAGATAAGTATGAAAATTAATTGAGCTTTCCATCAACTTATGCTGATGCTTCGCATAGAGTATGGCTCTATACAATGTATTGACATTCAAAATTTAATTAAAGAAATTTTTTTAAAAATATCCAAAACATTTCACATGGTTATATATGAGTACATTTCACTAACTCAAACTGGCTCCAAATCAAATTTACTCAAGTTTGAAACATGCATAAGCTCATTTCTGAAAATATGCAGGTACTCAAAAATTATACATCATGTCCTTTGTCAAAATTAATTTACCCCCATTCGATGGCACAGTATTTGATCAGAACGTGAGTAATCTACTTGTAATTAGAGTGTGATGCCGCACGAGCGAGGTGGGTTATCACGTTTTTAAACTTCCCAGAGAATTGGTGCTACTACTTAATGTTAATTTCATAAACTGCAAATATTAAACAAAAATACATATAATTTGAGTGGTGACTATTGAATTGTTTGCTGTTTGTATTTCTGGTATTTAAAATTGAAAGAAATTTGTTTTCGTATTTGAAACAATAAGTTTCATATCAAAATGAAAGTATAGATGTACTCAGATTTGAAATCGTCATTTTTCTCAGTGTTTATTGTTGCATGCTTGGTGTATTTGTTACGGACAAAGTAATAAGTACTCACTGATAAATGCTATTGAATTTATTACATTGTCCGCCTCACTTCGGGTATTATTAATAATACCCGATTTATCACTTTACCCGTAACATATCCATTAAATTCCTGTTTAATATTGTTAGTAATATAGATTTTCGATGGGATCTTGTCAAGTTCAATTTCATTTGCAGATTTCAAGATCTGCATTAGCTCTGTACTAATTTTTGTTGAATAATATTTACTTAAAAAATCATTAGTTGACCCAATTACTGAGGTATAGAGTAGACATCTACGATGCATCATATGAAGCCCACCTGCACTAAATAAACTTTTCCTACACCTTGGTACTAAATATGAAATGACTGGACGTCTGCTGACGTCTTTCTTTTAAGTTTATTTCCATTCCATCGTATAATTGCACGAAATAAATTACTATTTACTTTCTTTGGTTGTAGTCAAAACATCCAGAGAAATTATATTACAAAATAAACCTTATAGACCAGACAATTAACCTTGTAACTTTTGATTTTGATCAGATTCGTTGGTATCCCTTTAATAAGGAAATTTATTTAACCATAACTGACCTCCTCGTAACAAATCTTTAAATGTTCTAGACCTCATTTATCCTGTTGATATGTCCTTAGAGATACATTGTAAGACTCTCGCAAATCACTCTTTTTTCTCTTTTTATGATATTTCCTTTACTTCAGAATAAGAATTAGAATTTAGTATTAACTTAATATAGACACAGAGTTGTACAACAAAATACAAAAAAAAATACAAAAAAAAACCACAATACAAAAAAAAAAGAAAATACAAAGAAAAAAAAATTGAAGTTTGTAATTGCATTTAATTTATGAATTCATAAGTTTGTTAAATAATAAAAACATATTACTTAAAAACAAAAAGCGTGCGTTTAATGAAATTTTTCTTTAAATGATTTAGGAGTTCAATAATTATCCATTGTTTATTTCGTTGCACAGTTTACTGGTTTAAATTCATAAAAGTGTTTGGTTTTGAAAATAAAAGTTAAACAACTAATTCACGAAAACCAGACGCGCAGTTAAAAATGACTGTGTTATAAAAAGTAACGAATTTCGAAAAGAACTGATCACCCGCTCCTAATGACTTATTTTATTGACTCCTGTAAATAAAAAAGGTAATTGTATTTTTATATAATTTCGCTTTAATCACTTTCTTTTATTTATTAATATTCCAAATTCTTTCTTAGCCACCATTAGCCATGAGAAGGTGTAGAAAGCTCTTGTTAGAAAAATAATCGCAAAAAGGTATTACTTGTTCCGATACTAATTAAATCAAGTAGAGATAAAGGATGCTTGATCAAAATAATACTTGTTTAGCAATGGAACTTTTAAAATAATTCAACTGACTTTCAACTGACTTTTGACTGAAGAAATTTCCTCCACTAAGTGTAAAAATTTCAATGTGATCACTATCTGTAAAGATCTTCAGGAATCTTTCCTTTAATTAGTAAAAAGAAAAATGAGAGCATTTTATCAATGGGCTAATTTTGGAGACAAATTACCATTTTTCACTTTTTTCGTAATTCACAAGAAAAGAAAAAAACTTTATCTCTATTATATCGACTTTTAAGCAGGTTTTATTTTTTATTTAAAAGTCCATAAAAAGTGTTAGGGGAAGGGTCATGCCTTTGACTGGTTTTTACATTACTTCTGTTAAGTTTTATCAATTTCAAAGAATTAAAGTAACATTAATTAGCATTAAAATTTTTCTGCATGAAAAATGGAAATGTAAAGAAATGGATATTTTTAACATCTATTAAACAAACATATACAAACAACCATGTTCACGTTACCCATAAACCTTTTTAGCGTAAACCGGATGTGACGTCATAACTTTTTCCTGTCGCGATTTTCTTGAAAACAATGGCCTTAAAGATCGAACAATATTGATTCAACATAATCTGAATATTTTTCAACTATAAAAGTGAAAATATGTTAAATTCAGAAGAAGTATTCTTGAGGATAGTACAAAAAAAATTAATTGAATTGAGTTGGACATCTATAATACTACTAAACACCTGATAAGGTCTTGTGACAGTAGAGAAAATAATAAAAAGTAAATATTGAAAACAAGACTCGTGGTAAGTGTAAGTAATAAACATATACAACACCTAAATTTTCCTAAAATGTTACTTTCGTACAATATTTCTATGGTTTTTTTTTGCAAAAAAAAATACTAAGTATTTTATCATTTGACATTTGTAGATTGCTTAAAGTCAAGAACTTAAATCAGTATATTGCTAAAAGGACATGATATGTGGAATCTGGTGACTTTTTGATCATGTCTATGACGGATTAAAAAGGAAGCTGAGGGGAAAATGCTGAGTCCTATGAAAGGAACTTATTCGATTTTCCTTCCAACCGATACTTTGAATCGGTCTGATTTGGTAGATTTTCTTTCTTTTAGTGAATTGGAATTGATATTTTCACTCATCGAGTGAATCTTATTGCTCAGAAAGTAATCGTTTTTAATAAATCGATTTTTATTTCATTTTCACTAGTCTGGCATACTTCTTTGAAAAATGTGAAAAGTAAATTCAGTTTCAGTTTTATTCAGCATTACTTTCAGTTCATTAAATTTATTTATGATTTCTGAAAATAAAAATAAATAAATCATTTATGTATACACGTTATTGATTACATGCAAGTGAGTAAAATAGTTTATTTTAAAGAAATCAGAGTTTTTTGTAGCAATTTATAAATTTAAAAATAATGTTACCTTTAACAAGAATTAAAATCTTCAGGAAAGAAAGAAATTCTAGTGCTTTTATGTACTTTACAGTTCCTTTTCAACTTTCTTAAAAAACACTTTTATAAGGGAAGTAGTCTATAATATTATTTTTACAAGATAAGTTAACTCTTTATCTTATGTAGTATACGCACTTAAAAAAATCATTATTGAGGAAAACCACGTGATACCCATAGAAGGGAAATTTGTCGGAGCGTTAACCAGGGGCGTCGCTTGACCAAATAGATTAGTCGGAGATGCAATTTTGCAAGGCCTGTAAACAATTAATTAGAGTAATCATTATTAATGTAAATTAGACGAGACTGAATATTTTTAAATGTGAAAAATTTATGCATGGATTGCATGGATATTCCATCAAATATTTAAAGGTTACCGGCGAAGTACAAAATCGGGTGGTCTATTGAATACCTTGGCGAAGTATGAAATAATTCTCAAAGTTCGGTAACCGAGAAGAGTTGGAGAACTAACGAGTTTTTCACGGCTATAAGTACTTACAGTAAAATGCATGAGAACTTTTTCTATCTTTCTGTACTTCTCTCCTGTTTTATCTTCCCCTTCTTTTATCTGTATTTTGATTTTTCCTTTTACTCTTGTTCTCTTTTCATTAATCTAGCGTAACTAAACTATACACTTTTCTCTTTTTTTCTTGATTCCTTTTCTAAATATATTCATGTATTCCCTCTTCAGTTTTCTTTCCTTTCCTTTTTTTTCTATTTATCTCCTCATTTCTCTTTTCTCTTCCAAATTATATTTTTTCCTTTCCCATTCTGTCTTTTTTATCTTTCCTTCCCCATGTCCACAACTTCAAAAACTCCGTATTACATAAAATATTTTTTGTTTTTTAAGTAAACAATGACGAATTTGAATTCAAACATTGAAGAAATCGCATAACTCTCCAGAAGTTTTAAATATTGTGGAACAAACACGTTTATTTGAGGTTTTTAGGGTATAGAATAGCTTAAATTTCAATACCAAATAGAATAAATGTCACGAATTCTTTTTATTTTACCACGTTCTTATTAGCTGTTTTCTTTCTTGTCTATCCTTTTGTATGTTTAAGTGGAATTTAGATATACATTTTTAACTAAGTTCCCGATAAGCTAAAAGCTCGAAACTTTACTCATAATTCAAATATGGATGACATTGAAATATTATTTCGTTGTTTTGGTTAGATTTCTCGATTCCCTATCAAAGTTCAACAAGAAATATGTCCCCACCAAAACAAATTTCGTTTACAAAATAAGCAGATCTATGAAAAAACTAATTCGCATAATCTTTGGTAAATCTTCAGTGCCTTAGTAACAGGTCTAATCGTGGAATAAGAAAAGGTTCGGATATGTTAGTGACCTTTTTAAAATTAAAAATTTTGCACTCTACTTATAATAAATAACCACGACTTCTAAAAATCCAGCTTTTCCTCCTACATTTAAAGTCAGGAAGAATTACAAGACATTTGATAACCCTTTCATTTGAAACTTAATCTATTTTATAGACATTCATTTTAATTTCTCCAGAGCACGCCTAAATCATGCTCTAACTCTTCCACACTGCACTTTAGAAACCCCGGGAAAACCGTACCGTTTAATAAAACCACTGTTAAATCACAGTTCTAAGAAGAGGCTTTCCTTTTGAAGAGGTGTTTCTGAAAGGGGGGATCAGTAGTACTGCGATAGCGGGGGAGCTTGTTTCGGCGTGCCGTTGGTATCAAAATTTTCGTATCAAAGTAAGGAGAATGAATTACGACCGAGAAAATATTAAAAATAAATATTTTACTAAAATTATTCAACTTATTACAACCAAAACGATTGTCTTTTTAATTTATAGATGGCGGCACGATCAACAAACTTTTCTATAAGTTAAGTTCCTTGGGTTCTTTCGGAACAAATATGAACAATTAAATGAATAATTTTTCATGAAAAATGATTGTGCATTTTTGAGTTGGCTGTACTTAATCATCAACACAAGGCTGAAATTTGGTTCTTAAATATGGACCTACTTTAAACTTATATATAGTCTCCTGTCCTGAACACTACTTGCAGATTTAATTTTTTTTTTCAGATTAGGTACAACACTTAATTTATGAATTGATCATTTAAAAACAGTTTTAAAAATATTCTTCAAAATATCTCGCATCAATTCAAAAGCATTCGTCATTTTATTTCAGGTTCTAAGTAAGTTTTTTTAAAGTTTGGACAACGATATTAAAATTCTCGAATCTTTTTAAGTATTAGGGGTACAGTTCTTAATGTATTATCATTTTGCTGTGAGAAAGTGAAAACTAAAAAAAAAATATGAATAAAGAGAATTACAGGTAAGTAGTTTACGGGGGGGGCAGAAATTCGCTCTTGGAGAATTTTTAAGTATTATTTGTTTCAAAATAAACACCGATCTGCATTAGTATGATAGTGATTTTTTTTAATACACAGCTAAAGCACCACTTTTCAAACAAAATCTTTCTTGTTGAAAAAAAACATGCATTGGGGTAAACTAATTGAAACCAACATAATAAATATGGAATTATAAGTAGTGAGGAAAAACTTACCCGGCAAAAATTTCATCATAAAAATTTTAAAAAAACCTCAGGTTTCACGTGACAAAATTTTTTTTGGTGCAAAATATATCATATAGAAAATAATCATCACAGATAATCGTTAAGAACTATGATCACCAGTGAAGAATAAAACGTGATTTGTTTCTTTCCTAATTGCCAAACGATGATCCGCCTTTTTGATAATAAAATAACACTGCTTTAATTTTAAAACAGAAAAATAAAAACTTTGATCCTAATTCGAGTTTTTTTCCGTCTCCATACTACCGATTTCAAACCCCGCTTATTATTAAAACTTACCTTTCTCTGAAAATGATGCTCCATAAGAAAATTTATGCGTAATGATTTTATTGAACTTTGGAAGATAAGCAACTGCGAGATTCTAGCTAAATTATTTTCAGTTATATTATTTTACTGGTGAGAATTGTCAGTAGACTTTGATTTCAGAAAGAGATTTTACACACCCTTAAAATTCGAATATCAGTAACCTGTAATCTGTTTTCAAGATACTTTACCAAAAATACTTCATGTGAAATTTTAAAGAATGTTGATAATTTTTGACTGCGCCAGGCCCACAAACATGAAAACTCTGCGGGCTCAGGGAAAACAAACTTAACTAAAACAATGAGATGTTAAAATAGACTGCTCTATTCATAAATGGAAATAATTGAAGTAATCATAATGGAATAATTGAGAAAATATATGAATAACCATGTAAAACTAGTTAAAAAAGTATCCAAGTAGGGTTTTTTTTTTTGCTCAAAAACTGTAGTTATAATGAACCCATAAGAAGAAAATTCAAAGGGTTAACTCTGCTTCAGAAAGCTTGTAGTACTTATATGAAGAAGTAAAGAAGTAAAACGAAGCAAATTCAAAGTTTTTTCTTTTTTCTAGATCTAGAAAATATGCATTTCTTTATAATCACTGAAAAGCAGGGTTTGAATTTAATTATCACACTTGATCTCTAAAATCAGCTTTAATGATTAAATTTTGAGTAAAATCTTAAAAATCGGGCCTAATTTGGGACAAATACTCATGATCGGAATTGGAATTTTATTGGTTTCGATTAAAAATAATAATTACTTTTGAGCAATACGGTTTTAGTCCAATAATAATCATTAATTTATCACTATAAAGAACAAAAATAAAATTAGGACCTGATGAAATTGCTACAAATGTCTGGTTGTAATGATTACAGACTGCGCCTGCAAGTTGGCTTTTTTACAGACCAACTCTTCTTGCAAAGAAACAACTTCTACAGACACCGTCTGTACTGAGGAGAAAACAACCAACATTTAGCCATGCGGGTCCCAGGTGCTACGTTGTGACGACGGATGACAACGAATTTGCATTCAAACATCAAGGAAATCTCATAATAAAATTGGAGATATTCCTCAACTTTCTAACTGTGTCTTTTATAAAAGGGCTGAATTTGATCGCCTATCCCCTCGAATGTTATTTTCCTAAAACTTTCTTCTCTGTGCCTGTTCGTGTGCTCTTCTGCGTTCTCTTTGCGCACAATTTGCTAACTGAAGTTTTTGCGTTATCTCCAGTAAATTTTAATTATTTTTAAAGTTTTAGATTTTTTTTACATCACTATTAGAAGCGCTGTAAGCCGACTTAATGGATTCAGCATAGTTACTTTACTACGGATACATCTTACTTTTGTGACTCTAAGAGACGTTGTTTCAAAATAAAGCCGTGAATCGGACTTTTGAACCACCCTGAACAAGGAAAACAAGAAGAATGCATGATTTTAAAGGGATAATTTTGAGCATTTTATATTTCTGTGTTCGTAAAGGCACGTATAGTTAAAAACTGAAATTGATTTTTTTTAATTTAAAAATTATAAGCATTAAAAATAAATATTAAATGAATTTGTTGAAAATTTGGCGCATGGTTGGAATATTGATACCCTTACCCAACGTCACTCTTTTCAAAAGCTTACCATAGTGTGAGGATCAGTATATAATAATAATAATAATAATAATAATAATAGTTTATTGGCAAAAAAGGCCAGCTGGCCCATACACCAAAATACAAAAATATCAGAGCATACAAATAAATGCAAGACAAAAACAAAGCATATAAATAGAATAAATAGAACCAAAATACAATTAACAAAAAAAGAGAAAAAAAAAAACCTCAGGAGTCTAAAGAACAATTTGCCAACAGGAACTGGTTCAACTTTTGAGCTGATTTAATAAAATTTACTATTGCAAAAAAATTCTTATGATTGTAAGTGAGGAAACCATTAAAGTTATTTTGATACCCAATAAAAGGGGAAAGATACTTTAATCTGTAAAAACAATACATAGGACAATATAAAAATACGTGTTCCCATGATTCTGGTTCATCCATATTACAATATTTGCATTTGTCTTTGGGGTTTATTTTAAAGAGTTTTCCCTCGAAAAAAATGGTCTCCTGATTTAATCTCAGTTGGAAAAGAATTCTCTTCATTGAAACATCAATTCTTGAGGTAATATGTGTGAGGATCAGTAGCTTTACATCATAAATTTTAAAAAGTTAATGAAAAACTAGCTATGCAAGTTTAATAGTAATTTTTATTAGTTAATAATTTTGTTTAAAAACCTTTACACTCTAAAAACGGCGTTTTCAAAATTGAGTAAAAAATACTCAAATCTTAGTACTTCACAAACTCAAACTGGCTCCGAATCAAATTTACTAAGCTTGAAGCATATGTATCAACTCATTTCTGGAAATATGCAAGTACTGAAAAATGATACATCATTATGTCCTCATTTTTGAGCAAATACGTATGTTACATGTTTCAGGAATAAAAAGCATTGGCCAGTATCAGTCAGACAATACCGGCCTTTGTCAAAATTACCCCCATCGGAATATGATCAGAATGTATGTAACTTGAGTGTGATGCCGCAACTGGGTGAGACGGGCTATCACGTTTTAAAAGAGAACAGTTATAAATTAGACACAGTTCATAAACTGCAAAGTTTATAATAAAAGAAAAATACATTTAATTTAAGTGGTGATTTTTGAATTGTTTGAAACTAAGTATTTCAAAATTGAAAGAATCGTGTCTTCATACTTGAAACAAAAATTTAATATCAAATTAAAACTATCTATATGTATGGATTCAAATTTGATATCGTCAGTTCTCTCAGTGTAACAATTCTCGTATCTTAAAACGTATCTCTTCAGAATTAAATAATTAAAAATTTTAATTCTTTACTATTAACTTTTGCTTTATTTTTTCTTTAAATGAATATTTGGAGATCATAATTTGTATGCTTAAATGAGGAAACTTTTTTTCATTAATCAGAAAAATATCAGGGCTTGTGCAATTTTTAAACTATATAAATAAAGCTAATAAATGAATGTATAAACTAATAAATGAAATAAACTAATAATGAAACTACGAGGGTTGTTTTTTTTTCAACTTCCGTTAGTTAAGTTAGTTTTCATGTATGTTTCATTGTTAAGAAAATGCACCAATATATAGGGAAATCAAATAATTTGGGAATTTGAATGAAAATGAATTAATTAGTCTAGGAATTTATCATGATGCTTTTTGAGTTTAATTAATTAATAATGTAATTGATAAATCTCATCAAAGAATGCAACCTTTCGTGCTTAATTTCTTTAAGTAGATAATATAGAGTTGGGTGGGATAAAATGGATATATGGATGGTAAAATGCTCAAAAAAAGCATGCATAAAACATTAAGCTTCATAAATGTAAATTGTTAAATAAAACTCGTATAAAAACTGTTTAACCCACTCATCCCATCTTATGACAAACATTATTAACAAAAGAAATTTTTTGAAATTAAAAATTTATTATAAAAGTTGACGATAATATAGTTCTTCTGATTTCAAGACCTTTTGTAAATCCTCATCCTCATCATAATAGACTTCATAATAAGCATTATGAAATTATCGGGCAAGATCCAAAAATTTATATTGTATAAAGTTGTAGCATGCTTTCTGATTACCACAACCATATCTTTATGATTTAAATATAATTTTTACTAATTAAATGTCCTTAATTAAGATATGATATAGAAAGGTTATCTAACTTTACATTTTGTAAGTGGTTAGGTTATTTACAGAAACGCAATATAAAACAGATAAACTCTCTTCAAAGCTTCCTCTCTGTACCTTAGAATTCTTTGACATTCAGCGAAGTTTCTTAATCCTCTTTACCTCTTTTAAAAACTGTCATTTATCATGGGTCTAAATGTATTCAAATTAAGTTCGATTAGTTTTTATTTGATCGTGTAATTCACAGTTTCTTATCCAAGATCTAGTCATTCTACCTAGAGTAAAAGGAATAAGGGTGGGCTCTCTTTTATAAAACAAGAAATACCTAGTTTCGTGAACTGGAAATGAAAGCTAGTATCTTAAATCATTGCCTAATAATAAATGAATTTTTAATGATAGCTTGAGATCAAGTTGGAGATGAGAGGGATTACTTTTTGTATGGTTTGATCTAGCACTTTCGAAACTTCGACTCAATATTAAGTAAATCATTTAAAGGTGAATGTTCTTGAGTTCCACTTTTTCAATATTGACTTCTTTAAACACTTTATTTCCTAACACAAATCTTAAGTTTAAAGTTGCAGTTGGAGGTATTAAGCATTGTTCAGATAAAAAAAAACTACGTCATAGAATATTTTTAAATGAATCTATTTTTGATAAATCCGGCTATTCTTTTTAACTTACATAAATTTTATAAGCATCTTTTTATTTAACTATTTTTAAATTTAACTGTTTATTTTTGTTTTAAAAATGTAACAAATAAATTTAATTATATTATAAATACAGGGGGTGATTACAAACACATGAGAAAAAATGCTAGAGGTTGTAGAGTACCCAAAGAAAATTCAGAAGAGACTCTGGAAAGGGAGGGTTACGTAGTAATCCCGAGGCGCTAGAATGAGGAGAAACGATGAAAAAGCAATGAAAGACGGATTACTGTGGGCAAAAGGTTTAGTTTTGATCACCCTATATATGCGACCCTTTATATAATTGCTTAAAAATTCTATTACTCTTCACTTTTATACCTTACAATACAATGTTTACGTTTTTTTTTGCAATTTCAGTAAAATTGTGAAAAAAATTCACTAGTTAATGATTTTAATAAAATTCAAAATATGTTTAAAAGATCTTTATGGCAAAAGTATCAACTAATTTAAACATGTCAAGGGGTATTTTTAATGACAAAAAATAACTTGTGATAGTGTATGGAATTTCCTGTTTTTAATTTCAGTAGCTGGCAATTTGCATGATGTATAAAAATGTTATTCAAAGTTAATATTTCTTACTAAAGTAAAATGATTTTTACAACTAAGCATCACAAAAATTGTAAAGTTGCCATGCAACATTTTAGATTAATAAAATAGGCTTAAAATAAACTTTTTGAAGCTTTTTTAACATTTCACTTAAAATTCCGTTTTATAATTTGTTTGAACAGCTGATAATTAAAAAAACTAGAAAAATAGTATCAAAATAACAAAGAAAAGGAATAAGACTATCAATTATAAATGTCAAAAGTTGTATTTAAGTTAATTTCATGTTGTATCAGCGCTTAAAGCTACTTGACGCAAAGATAGAATACTATACGCAAATTTTAAGAATAAGAAAGATAGGAAAAATATCTTCATGAAGTGACACAGACAGATCTGATCTGAAGTGACATGATCTGAATGAAGTGACACAGTGGTTGCATGTTTTTTTTTTTTTTCATATTTTTCATTTCTTTCTTATTCTTAAAATTTACGTAAAGAAAAGGGATCTTGCTATTTCAAATTAGCTCGTCTGACTAAACATTTTCAAGCTGTTTTCCTTCCATTTTTATAAGTGAAACTTATAAGTGAATTTAAATGGCTTTTTAATTCTTTATCTGTACACTAATTTCTGTCTCGAAGTTAATTCAGTTTTTAGAATGTTTTGCTTTCATTAATACTTTTTTTAAACTACTTAAAAAAAATTGTTAATAGTTTTAGGGCACTTATCAGAATTTCAGCATTTCACTAAAACTATTCCATCAATTTTCTTTTTTTCGCAAACAAAAATTCCATATTCACAACTCTTTGACGGACCTTCCTTGTATGGAGTTCTCCAGACCAGGTAGGCCCCCCTCAGGGATCCAGGGGTGACCTCTCCCAGCATCTTCCACTCCCCCTTCCCGAGGGATTGTCGGAAGAGGAGGGAGGCTGAAGAGCAGAGTCCCAATCGTCTCGGGTGCGCATGTGCACTGAGGGAAAAGCCCTCCTCAAAGCTGGTCACAGAAGGCTGGCTAGCACGTGTGCGCTGTGATGGCCCCGCACTTCGCACTGGCGGCACTGCTTTTTCTTAGCTCCGGGTAAGGGTCTCTCTCGTGGACGCAACCGGTGCTAAAGGGTTCTTGGTTTGATCGCTCTTTTCTGTTTTGGCAGTTGCTGTCAGCGCGAGGAAGCTCCGGCACAGTTGGACAATGTTACCGATATACTTAAAACTATCTTGGAGGGCTATGATATTAGACTTCGGCCCAACTTTGGAGGTGAGAAACTTTACGGTTCTCTTATTAGTTTGATTGCGAGTGGGATTTGTGCAAAAAAATTAATAAGTACCACCCATTTTGTGGGAGAAATGGAATATTGAAGGCGAATAATCTTTTAATTTCTTTTGAAATATGTTAACAAAACAACCGATGAATACAAATTGCCCGCGAGTTTTGAAAATGAAATTAAGAAAAAGAAGTAGAAATTCGACATTTATTAGATTCTGCTCATAAAACTAGTTGAAAAAATAATAAAGAAATATCAATGTCTGCTAATAATTATTTTTTAGCAAGTTTTATATTAAATAAATTTATTGATGACAATTTCTTATAAAATATGTATATGCATGCAAAAATTAAAAGAAAAACATTTATTTTCTTTTCGTTTTTTATATTTATTATTAAAATGCATTGATGTCTTACCCCTTTTTTTATATTTTGGAACTTTCTATGCAAGTATAAAGTATTTGTGTAACTTTAAAATATTTTATATGAATCATTTTCTCAAATTTAAAATGTATTTATTAATGTTCTAATTATACTCAAGATACTTCAATGCAAGGTTTTTCTAATTTAATATAATAATTATAATAATAAAATAGGCTTTTCTACCAAATCGTCACAAACTGTTTCATTTTAGAAACTCATTTATTTAATTTATTAATATTAAAGTTTAATATTTTAAAAATAAATATATCTTTTGTAAATCGTACAAATAATGACAGAATAACTCAATCGAAAACATCTTCTATTGAAACATTATTTTACACACATTTCATACTAATTTGAATTAGTATTTTGCTTCTTTATTTGGGTTTAAAAAATTTTAAGTTTGCTTCAGCAATCAATCCATAAGGTTTCTTAATTGTGTTAGATATAAAAATATATCTAAATCTTTTTTTTTACATGAAATCTCATTAAAATGTGTGTCTAAAAACTTATAAAAAGTCTCCTAAAGGTCCCGAGAAAAAGAGCGGCGAAAGCAAGAAATCAATACAATTGCGCCGGAGGTAGTTCTCTTTTTGCAGAGTCAAGAGTTTGTGATTAATAAAACAGAATTCCGTTTTGGCACTTTTTCCTTCATAATTATACTACCGACTGGCATTTCTTCATCATGGTGTTTTTCTTACTTTTAACTTTGTAATTGGGAAAAAGGTTCTACTTTTAAGGTAATTTTTATAAAGGAAACAATGAGAATGATTTCATTTGGAAAATTTTCCTTTGTTATTAATTTCTTAATAATTAATTATAGGGATGATTTTTAAATGATTGATTTCACAAACTATGACATTTATATTCAGAAGAAGAGGCTAGTATAATTGAACAAATGAAGGCATTTTAAAATAAATAAAGTAGTAGAATAAAATAATATAAATATAAATAAAACTTTGTATGCGAATATCAAGGATTTTTATTTTTTTAAATCAATCACAAGGTTGGATAGAAGGAAAAATACTTAAAAAGGAAATTATTTAGAGGCATTTGTTATAATTTTTTTTAAAACAAAATTCTAAAAACTTAGTTTACTGCTTTCGATATTGTTATATACATGCTTTCATAAACATTTAAAAATATTTGAGTTCAATTTGAATTTCAATCATAGAACTGCGTAGCACTTGATGTTTCAGAATTTCTCTATTATATATACAGCTTATTCCAGTATTTTATTTTATTTTTTACAAAAATGCGTCGGTCTTAACTTTTAAACAAATATAAAATATTTTCAGGCAAGCCTCTACACATCGGTATGGACATGGTTATAGCGAGCTTTGATAGCATATCAGAAGTAAATATGGTAAGTGTAATGAAATGGGAGGAAACCTTTCTTAAGTATTAAGACTCTGAAAGTAATTAAATTAATTTAAAATCAATTCTCATACAACTAAAAATAATAATTAAGTAGGATGGGAGTGGAACTTGAAATTATACACTGTAGTATGTAGCTTTGTAGATAAAACGTTTTGT
The DNA here is from genome assembly GCA_963680715.1 of Tetragnatha montana. Classification (NCBI taxonomy): domain Eukaryota; kingdom Metazoa; phylum Arthropoda; class Arachnida; order Araneae; family Tetragnathidae; genus Tetragnatha; species Tetragnatha montana. Next base: position 46,714,893 of record OY796679.1, on the reverse strand, counting down.
TTGATAAATACTTAATTTAAGAAAATTTAAATTTTAAGAAAACTATTTTTTGGGGGGATTTCTGAACTTTTAATAGGAAGAATAAAATTACTATTATGTAATACTTAACTCAATAATGGTAAAATAATAATAAGAAGAGAAGAAAAAGAAGGAAATAGAAGATATCAGTAAAAATAAAATCTCCAACTTTGGGCCATTTCCATATAACATATGGTAACATAAGTTACTTTCAAATTAGTTCAGTTTAACACTTATTAAAATGAGGTGTATTAATAGAAAAGTTATTTATTACTTAAAGAATTGCCAATAAACGTTTATAAAAACTCTTGCAAAAACTAGGCTTATAACAACATATGTATAAAGCACTTAAAGTTAAATTGATTGATTTAAAACAAAGGGATAAATATGAATAATCTCCTTAATTAATCAAAATAATATTAAAATTACTCTCTTTGCTCAAGTAAATCCATATAAAGCTGTTTTTCAAGAGTGCCATACTTATAAAAGTTTATATTATTTAAACAAAATTGCATTTTTAAACATTCTAACATTTAAAGCATTCCTAAAACAACTTTCTCAATTAAAATTATTTATAATAATTAATGCAGTTTTTTTATTGTGAAATTATTTTTAACCATGGAAAATATTCCTGGAAAAAAATAAGGCATTCCATACTTAACTAGATCGAAATGCCTTATTTAGTAAAATCTGGAAATACTTTAAGACCCATTTACTTTATCCTCCTTTCCCCTTCTATATGTTTTCTCTTATATCTTCCTTTTGCAAGACAGTACTTTAGTTTCGACCTTCTATTTCAATCAAGACAGTAATTTCTTCCCGATTCCGAAAAGCAGGGATTCATAGATGCCTTTTTTACCCTTTCTCCGTCTGCGCATCATTCCTGCTTCATTTAAAAGGTGAATGAATAAAAAACTTAGGGGGAAAGCCTACATTCTACGATGTTTTAATGATTAAAGAAATCATTCAAATGCAAATTTGTTACATATTTATTTGTTACCAAGTACAATTTTAAATTATTTATTTAAAAAAATATTTCAAATGCAAATTTTTTTTACATATATTTCTTTGTTACCTGATACTATGTTAATGATTTATTTAAAATATCTCTTTCAAGTGCAAATTGTTTTATTACCTTTATGCAATTTTTCAATTATTTAGTTTTATATATCGTTTAAATACAAATTTATATTTTTTTACGATAATCCGTGTGCTGCACGAATGTTTAAGTAAGAGTAAACCTATTTTCACATTACATAGCAAAATACTGAGTAAATGCTAAAGATATTTGGCTAAATTTACCCAATTTAATTAATATTCACCAAGTTTTTCCTGCAAAACATTTAATTCCTGTAGAACGGGTTTTTCCTACATAGAGAAAGGTATGAGGAAAAGCTTACTTAGTTAAATTAAGTAAAAAATATTACTTACCCAAGGTAAAAGTTTTATATTATTAGGAAAATGTAGTACTATCACAGCTCCCGGATACCGCTTTAGATATTTTTTCCCTCAAGGTTTGCTTTTAGGAAATCTATGATTTTAACTAACATCAAAAGAGCAATAAGGAATTGTGATTTTACCACTTTGATTTGTTTTCGAATCCCTTCTCGCTTCAGGACTACACATTAACGCTCTATCTCAACCAGTTCTGGAAGGACGAAAGGCTCATGTTCAGTAGAGACAGTTACGATTTAACGCTTTCCGGTGATTTTGCCGAGAAGATCTGGGTTCCAGACACATTTTTTGCCAACGATAAGAACTCTTTTTTGCACGAAGTGACAGAGAAGAACAAAATGGTCCGATTAAGTTCTTCGGGAGATATTGCTTACGGAATGAGGTAAGGAAACATACAATTTTTATGAAGAAAGGTACCATGGTAATAAAAAATACATTAGCTTTATGGAGATTAAGAATGCAGATATGAAAATAAGAAAAACTAAAAATTAAAAAAAAAAATGGAGTTTAAATTATTTATTTGTTTTATATAAATTGACATAAAAACTCTTAAAAAAGACTAAAATAATCAACTTTTCAAAAACTTTGAAGTTTTCTTAAAAAATCATTTTACAGTATTTCTTTACTTTTAGCTCTTTTAGGTTTTTTTTTTTTTAGTTTCTTAGCTCATATTTGTAACAGAAAACGCCATTTATATTACGTATAAAAATGGTAACATCTTTATTTAACGCTTGTTAATGTGTACCAAAACTACACTTGAGGGAAACATTTAATGCCACGCCTAGAAATAATGATATCATCAATTCATTTGCCCACGGACGAGTGAATGCATAAATAAAACATTGGAATTAAGGGGAATGGGTTTTGTATCAAACTCCTAATTCAGCTTATGAATGTGTGTGAAAGTCGAGAGACGTTTCTCATAATATGTTGATTTTTTTTTGCATTTTTGATATTAAAAGTTTTAAAATATCTTTCCACGAAGGATATTGCACTTTACTTGAATTTATTTTAACTACTCTATTATTGTTTCTACATTTCTACATTTATCTAACTTGTAGTTGAAATTAAAAACTTTTTTTTAAACTTAATATTAATGGAAATAGAATTATACTTTAAGAATAATATTCAATACTGAGCATTATGTTTTTGAATATTTTGTTGTTCATATATAATTAATTAACAATCCCCCTCTCTCTCTAGCGATGAGAAAGATTTATTTAAGTTATTTTTTTATATTATTTTTAGAAAAAAATTTAATTTAAAACATAGTTTTTTTAGGCAATTTCTTATGAAATTCTTTTCGGTATGATTCACTAATATTTTAGATAAAAATTACTCATTACTCATATAGATGTGCAGGAAATATAGTTTTACATTAGAACTTTTCTGTATACCTAAATTAGATAATTTGGTGAGTTCTTCAGGATTTTAAGCTTTTTAATTTAGCAGTCAGAACATTTTTCTATACTTATTTGAAAAAATTTTAAAGTGTGGTAAGATTTATTATTACTCTAAAAGAAAACCAAAGTGAATAAGTATAAGTTTAACAATGAGAATATAATTTATATTTTTCACCTACTCTTGCAAACAAAAAAAGTTTTTACTCGTTAAAGTTATTTCTAGAGTTCATTCTGGATTGGCTTATAATTTTTATACTTAAGATTTAACATATACTTATAGATTTACAACTACACTAGCGTGTATGATGGATCTTCATTACTATCCTCTGGATACCCAAAATTGTACTGTTGAAATTGAAAGCTGTAAGTTCAATGGAAAAGGATTTTTAATCTTGACTCTTTCTAATTGAGCTTTGAAATTATTGTCAAGTTTTTTTTTCAGATGGTTACACAGTTGCTGATGTAATCATGAACTGGACTGAAACTCCAGTCGTAGGTGTAGATGATGCAGAGCTTCCCCAATTTTCTATTATTAAATATGAGACAACGAATCGTGTGGAGAAACTTGCAACAGGTTAGGAAGCTTACTTTAATCCTTTCAGTCCTGATCTCTCTAAATTTACCATAGGATAAAGATTTTTATATAGGATTATAGGATAAAGAAATTTACCATAAGAGCTCTATTTTACTCTATTTACTCACACACTACTTCAATTTTAATCTTCTGCTTCCATAAACATCAATCATTTGTAAAATCTATATCTGAGGATTGAAAACCATATAAAGGCAATTTGAAATAGATAAATTTAGGTCTTGAAACATCTGCATGGAGCTAAATTTACTCGAACTTAGTTTTACACTTATATAAAAATATTAATCCCTATAAAAAATTTCACTTAAGTTTTGATCTTAATGTGCATTTATGTTCATAATATGAATTTAAAACACCTTGTACTAGACTTAATGAAAAAATAGAATGTATTTTATTATAATTGATAAAAAGTTATTCTAAATGATTTTTAGGGACATATCAAAGATTATCACTAAGCTTTGAACTGAAAAGAAATATTGGATATTTTATCTTTCAAACATATCTACCGTCCATACTGATAGTCATGTTGTCATGGGTCTCTTTTTGGATTAACCACGAAGCCACATCTGCTCGAGTTGCACTAGGTAAGTTGCGCAACATTTATATCCGTTACTATAGGTACGGTTTATTAAAAAATTAATATGAAAGAATTATGTTTCTAGACATTATTGAACCATCTTTAACTACTTACTAATAATAAACACATTTCTTATTCATTATAATATGCTGATTATTATTTTTAAAGTCTTTCAATGTATATAAGCCGATAACTTATCTACAGATTAGATATTTTTATGTTGTATATTTAAATTACCAAATCTCTTAAAAGTTAGGAAATTAATTCACAGAAATTAAGTTGTATGCAGTAAATTTCGGTCCTTCGAAATGAAATATTTTAAATACATATCCTTCGACATTTCTGGATATTTAATGTGCCAACGAAAAATAATGTAAAATATTTTAATTCAATTCTCTTTATCAAAATAGGACAAATATTCTTTCTGCATTTTCCAAATAAAGCACCGATTTTGAGATATTATTTTTATCTTTCTTCTCAATTAAAAACTATTAAACGCCTATACTAAAATTAAAATGCACGTGTGACTCAAATATATTTCAAAATAAAAATTAGTTTTCTAAACTCTTATTATGTAGTTAAAAATAGAATAGTACGCGTAAAATTCTAACTATGGGCGCTTCAGGCCACAATCATAAAACTTTCATGAAAGTTGTTGGACATTAAATTTCAAACTTCTTAAGGATAACTTTAATTTGTGAAATAAAGATTATTGAATCTCTTCCAGGTATAACCACTGTTTTGACCATGACTACCATAAGCACTGGAGTAAGATCATCTCTTCCACGAATTTCGTATGTGAAAGCCATTGATATTTACTTGGTCATGTGCTTCGTATTCGTATTTGCAGCGCTTTTAGAGTATGCCGCAGTCAACTATACATACTGGGGAGCGAGGGCGAAGAAGAAATCAAAGAAAGAGAGCAAAGCAAGTGACATGGTTGGTATCTGAATGTTAGTTGGCTTTTTTAGAAGTTCAATGTTTGAAGAGAAACGCTAAACAATCATTTAAATTTTTTGGTGGGAGTTAGTTCTCTAGGGTTTACCCTATGGGGGCCGAATATGTTTAGTTCCTAAACTTTTTCAATAAAAAAGAGGGGGGAGTGTAATTTTGTTTTATGACACTATGCATTTGAAAGTAACTTGATTAAGAACAACAGTGTTAGGTATTTAATCAACTAGTTTTTCAATTAGTTATTAGTTGATCCAACAATTGAAAATTAAAATGCAATTAAAACCAATTGCGTTCTATGCAATTAAAATTAGTTCCAATTTAAGTTTAATTTTTCTAAAAATTAGCTTTAATTGTTTAATTGAAATTATTTGTAATTTTCATGAAAATTTAATAGCATTTAAACTTTATGGCAAATTAATTGCAAATAGTTATATTTAATTAGACAACTAAATTTTATAACCTATATTAAAATAGACAAAAAAGGCGGGTAAAATTAAACTATATACTTAATATCTTAACGGGTTGGTTATAATGCAATCATCGACCAGTTTTACCGGGACATAACAAGGTCATAATCTATTTTGACGTCAGAACGTCTATTGCACATCATGATTTCCAGCTACTACGGCCTTTTTAGTCTTGTTGGCCATGCCAAAACCTAGAATTCCTATACTTTTTGGCTAAAGCCTGAATACTAAACTATTTCTCATTGACGCAGCAGCCCGTTTGGGCAAAGCCTATGATGCCCATATTAGTTTTCGTAAAACCGAGGCCCTTTGATGCAACGTGTAAGGCATATGTCTCGGCTATGTGGTCAGTCTTACAAGAGATTCCCAGTGTTTAGTTCCTAAGAATGCTTGTTCCTCAGTTTATGGACCCACTGAAGAGATGAAGAACCAGTCCTGGAAATGTACCCTGGACTTGTGTGGCATGGTAGCACGAAGCGATACCACTACGCAACTGGGCATAAATCCCTAATACTATTACAGCTAATTAGAATTTTACAATTTATCCACTGTTTAAAACAACTAAAGGAACGTACCAATACTACGTATGATCCGTTCAGGGGGGAGGGGTCTTCAAAATACCACGCTTGGTCACAGGTGGGAGGGGGCTTAGGGTTTCGTCACGTAGTCAAAAAATAAACGTGAATAAAAGAAAAAACAGACTTGTTTTTGTAAATTAAGTTCCTGTTACAATATCTTTTGCATAAGTTTTTTCTTCTTGATAAAATATTTTCCACTTGTTACTTTAAGTATGTGCACGCACTCTTGGCGTCACGTGGCAAGCCCTGTATCAATAACGACAAATAATTAAGTCAAATTAGTTTTTTTCACTTTCTGTTTGCAAAAAAAATTAATTGAAAACCGTATTTATGAATTACTACGTGAAAACTAGAGGGGGGGGGCTTGGCATATACTACGGATGTCACCAAGGGGAGTCAAAAATAGTAAAAAATGTGTCACGTAGTATGGGTCCTAAATGTGTGTGTTCCTTCCCAGAGCGAAGAAATGATCGAGCTGCAGGACGTGCGGATGTCGCCCATCCCGTGCCTGCGCAAGCGGCGGTCTCTGAGCAGCGAGACCATCTTCCCGCCCTCGCTGCGCATGTCGCTGAGGGCGCCCTTCAGCCCTCGGCGCAGGGACTGCACCCGCAAGCCCAAGGTGATGCAAGCCCTCAAGAAGCGCGCCAACGCCCTCAAGGCCTCCGTGCCCCGCATCAAGGATGTCAACAAGATCGACAAGTACTCGAGGGTCATCTTCCCAGTCTCCTACCTGATTTTCAACGCCATCTACTGGTGCTTTTACCTGTTCTGAGGACCGCCAAAGGTTGTCTGCGGGAAAGGGATGTGTGGAACTCGACGGTTGTGAAGGGGCATAGTCCGACCACGACCACCTAGATCTAGATGGCCAGAGTATACTATGTCATTGAAATGACTTAGCTGTAGGCCAGTCTGCAGCTCCGGATCGCTTTAAAAGAGTCAGAGCGTGTTTAAAAGCTTTTCCCAATGGATTAACGTGATCTCGAATTGAAAATTCGCCTATAGACGTCATCGTTGACGTTTGAGTGCTCTGGCCATACTCCCTAGAAAGTCACGGTCCAACCATGAAAGATGACTCTAGAACAGTGTTTCCCAACGTGGGGCGCACGCCCCACCGGGGGGCAATATGAATTTCTAGGGGGGCAATTTGAAAATTTTCAACCAAATTGCCCCCAGGTAGAGCATGGACCACCAGGTTTTATTTACTTCTCAAGAAGGATTTTCGAAAAATAAAAGGACGCGGGGGGCTTATTTACAAATCCTCATCCGCTTTAGGCCTTGATTCAATGCGCATGCGTGTGGACACAAAGAAGGAATAAGATCAAAAAAGTTTTAACGTTATTGTAAGCCCCGCTGGAGCAGTGGTAGCGCACTAGCTTAGCATGCGGTAGTTCGTGGGTTCTATCACCAGTTATTATTTTATTAAAATTTCCCAAAAAAAACCAGCAAAAATCAAGTTCACGCACATGCGCATTGGACCAAGGCCTAAATTGGGTGAGGTTATGAAAATACGCACACGGGGGGCATGGAAAATTTGGAAAGGCTTTGGTGGGCCATGGACTAAAAACGGTTGGGAAACACTGCTAGAAGCATCAATACCATTATAAAAGGGGTGTTCTAAAAAAGTTGGAGGCGTTAATCCCACGGCCCTCCAAAATCCATGGCCCCATGCTCTGAAATGACAGAGTATAAATAGAACAACCTTCTTTAGGTATACATCCAGACTACGTCCGCATCCCACCATTTTCCAAATCGGACGCAATGTGAATGCTTTGGAAAGGTGGAAATCAGTGTAATTTACGACCTCAGGTAAGAAGGCGTCGTTCTCAAAATAGTGTCTTCTAAAAAGAGCAAATGAACGCTTCTAATAACCCCAATCCACTAGTTTGTATACGACCCCTCAAGGCTCACTTTGATATTGATTGATCCTATTACTAGGGGACCTGCCTGACTTCAGAAATCTAGTGGAGGACTAAAAGGTCAGATTTAGTCAAAGTCACACACACAATCTCACTACGTCTGACTTTAGAAGTCATTCATCTCCCCTAGCGATAAAAACAATCAATGTCGTAACGGCACTTGAAAGTATGCAAACTACTGGCTACAGGGAGTCTGGTTTCAGAAACACCTGACTACTTTGGGAATGACCCCTCCTTCCCTGATATCGTATATTCAAGGACGTAGTGTGGATGTATCTTTATCCTAGTGTCAAATACTGGTGGAGAGAACTAAGACATAGGGGAAGCCCGCTTTCGACCTTAGTTTTGTGGTTTGAATACAAAAGAGGAGGTTATGTCTAACTTTTGAGGTCGGATAGGGTTGGTTTAGAGCAGTGGTTCCCAAAGTGGGTTCCACAAAAAAATTTAGGGGTTCCGTGTGACAAATTTTATTTCCTAAAGAAAATAAGATTTTTGTGTTAAGTTCATCAAAATGCAAATCCTACCAAAAATATGTATTGAATTCTTAAAAATGTATGTCCGAAATTCGGATTAGGTGTACCAAAACAAGTTAAAACCCTCTTTTTATTTTCAAATTTCCAAAAATTTTATGGGGAGGACCCCCAGCCCCCTGATGGTTCTTGGAACTCGCTTAAAATCACAACTTTTTTAACATTAATTTGGCTTGTTTCATTTAATATCAGATATTAAATTTTGAAAAGTCGTTGATTAAAAAATATTCAAGGTTCAACAAATTAGGGGGTTCCACGAGCAAAATAGTTTGGGAACCACTGGTTTAGAGTTTAACGACGACGCCTTCTCGCCACAGCGGTCAATTAGCAACAAAAAAAGGCTCTCCTCGCACGGGAGTGTGGGGAGAAACCCCCAAACCACTCAAAGAGCTCCCCACCCTTTTCTTTGTTTATCTTATTTACCCTTTTTCTCCAGTGTTGTAAAACTCTAAACTGATTAATAGTACGTAGCCACCCTTATGTTTCCAAGTCACCAGACTTACCAGGCCAAAGTTGCATCATAATACTGCTGCAATGTACTAAATAACTATTCAAAAACTTCTTTAAATATAATATTTCCTTATTCCATTATGGTGGACAAGTCGGAATGTTTTTTTTAAAGAGAGATTGAAGTTTTGTCAATAATTTATTGAGCTTGCGTCAATAAATTAAAATGTTTTCTTTTTATTTTTCGTAAATTGTTAGAAAACAATGTTTAATCTATATCTTGGTAGTTAAAATAATAAATATCCCCTTTAATTCCTAGCGTGTCAAATTAAATTACCTTCCTTGTTTCCTTGCTTAATTTTCTTGCATTTAAATTTGGAATGAGAGAAACAGAGAATTAAAAATAGAGAAAAGGAATTTAAGGAAGAGAAAGAAATCACTGAATTGGAGCTTATTTTTCGCTCTTCTTTACGTCACAACCACAAACTTTACCGCAGACAAACTAAATTCAAATGAATTCCATTCAAGTTTAAATTGCCACATTACTAATTGAAGTATTTCAAATTTCTTCTAGTTATTTTCTTAGGATTATTTATTATATGTATGCCTATAACTTACCACTAGTAAATGTGCATGAATCATTTTGTTCCCTTTAGAAACAGTTGAATGTTAACTAGTTTGGTAGGTTTCTATTAACCATGAAAGATAGAAAGAGGTTAATAGTAATCTCTCTGATTTTTGTTTGTTTAGAGTTTTATCCTTCATTTACTTAAATAAATATTTATCAAATGTGGCATTTTTTTCAAAAATATTCACAGAGTAATGTGTTCAAAATAATTGCAAATGGGAAAAAGTGATCTTACGATAAAGAATTTTCCATGTTTTATCTAAATATTATTTCACCTTTCTGTTAGATAATGTATAGAGTATCTAATACCAAAAACTAATAGACTGGACGTTTTTTGTTGACGTCAGAAAAATTTTACATCCATACAATAAAATCGAGGAAAGTAACACATTACGTAAAAGCAATTTCTTTTGCCCATAGTCACCTTTATTACAGAATTAATTTATAAAATTTCAATCTAGAAATTTTATAATTCAAATATTTCGACAATTCCCCTTAAAAAAAATTAATGCCCAAACGTCGACAATACAAAATCAGACTAACTGACCCAAATGCCAGAAATTCCCTTGATAATATTTACCAATATTTTCACAATAGTAATAAGGTAAAGATGGGCAGTTTTTTTTTTTAAATATTATAAATTAATTAATATTTATGGTTAATTATCTAGAAATTTTATTCCGATTTTACTATGATAGTTGATATTTATTTAGAAATATATTTTTCTCAAATATATCTACTATGTGTTATGTACAATATCTTGTCTATTATTAGCAAAGTTTCAGCAACATTTTGTTTCTGTAACATCCGTCCAGCACCAAAATGTTGGTGAAACCTTGAGTTTGCAGAATGCTTGCTTATAGAAGCTACTTGAATGGGAACTGAATTCTAAAGAAATAAACTATGTATCGATACTACTATAAGGGCAGTTGAGTAAAACTACTTATTGTGGTTGCATTATCATATAGTCGAATTAATGAAAGATGTAAACTTGAAATTTTTGAGGAGTTATATTTTATATCTATAGAGTAAAGGCAATGTCCTCTAAGACGACAATTTTGTATTTGCTCATTTAACATGTGTGTGAGAATATAACTGAAATTGTAGATGTTCTATAATATCTTTGAAAATGACTTTGTTAGTGACTTTCTTCATATACGTGCGCCGTCAAGTAGGCCTCAAACGCGATTTCTTATTTGCTCATCTGACTTTGTAAATGAAGGCCTTCATGAGCTAAGACTTTTGTCTTAAAAAAACAAGATAAAATGAAAATTTCAGGGCAACTTACTTCTTAAAAAACAATGATAGAAACTTTTTTTACTTTTTAGTAATTTTATTGGATTACTATTGGAATTTCTATTGAATGATAAACAGAGAGACTGTTTATATTTTGCACAGATTTTAGTACAATTTAATTTTAAGATATTATTTATTAACCTTTTATTCAAAGATCTAATTTGTACTTTTTCAGTTTTTCGTCGGATATAGACATATCTTATATATTATTCATATCAGTTAATTAAAATGGCAAAGAGCTTTCATGTATACATAAGATTAATAAGCAATCTTAACAGGTTTTTGCTTTTATTTATGGTCTAAATATGCTATGCAGGCTTCAAAATTGTTGAACTGAGTATCATGTCCTTGTCCTTTAAATCTTTTAAAAGATTGTCAAAGAAGCATGGTATTTAAATAATAAGCTCAACAACATTTTTCTTAGACTTAAAACTATTTTATATTAATTTAAAAAAACAAACGTATGATGCAAAGTAATACTAAGTTAAAAGGCAATATTGGGGCCAATTCGATGAAAAGTCATGGCAAGAATTTCTTCTGAATTGCCAAAGGTTTTATTAATCTACTAATAACAACGACTTACAAATTGTTTCGTTAAATTTAATACTACCCATATAATAGTGATAAAAGATCTTAGAGTTTATAGAAAAGATTTGAAACTTGCGACATATTAAGCCTATTGAAACATCTACTCGGAAATAAAAACTATATTTCTAAGGAAAATATTTTGTGAAAGCCCATAAAGTGTGTTCTTAAAAAAGTTATTCAAAGTTACGTATATTTTATGAATGAGAAAGAATTTTTAATATTATATAACTGCTAGTGTGATCTTACTAAGACATTTTTAAAAACTTAATGACATTGTGTGATTTTATTATCTTTCCTGATCACGATATTTCATGATTATCATTCGTAAAATATTTTTTTGAAAATGGGGATTATGTATAGATTGCATCCTAATCTTAAATCGTATATAAAATTTAACGTATGCAAAGCTTTATTGAGATTAATTTAAACTTTAATGCATGAAGCACTAATAATTATTTTTAATTTATAATAATAAGACATCATACGTATACAAATACGTTGGTGATATAGTAAGTAAAAATTGAAAGTTTCAATAAAAAATATGAAATTGTTTTATTTTTCAGAACAATTGTTCTTTATTGCCGTAGATATTGTATTGTGTCTTTACTTTCACCCTTAGAATTGAACGACTAACTGATATGCCTTTCAGATCTTACTCATTGCTGTGGAAAACAGGTGCATAAAGGTTAAAGATAGAGAGGTTTCCAAAGTTTTCGATGAAATTTTTAAAATTTGTCGTTATTTAACGTTTTATGTAATTGTTGTGTTCATGTATTTTACACGTTTTTATAAAATTTGTATTCAATAAAATTTAGGAACTTTTCACCATATCTCAATGTCTTCCTTTAATTTTTTTTTAGTTTATTGTTAAGCTTTCAAAGGTTTGATTGAAATTTAAATTGGAAAACCAGGCCATAAACCCATTGAAAAAAAAACTGCAAGCATGTTCATGTTCAACCTTATTCAAAATCTATAAGAGAAAAAATACTTTAAAAGACTTATAATCTTAAAGTAACAAAGGGGGTAGTATAATTTAGTTATGTAGCATTCTGACCTTTTATACTATATCTAGGTGATGCTAATAAATCATCTGTAACTCGGGTTCTGTGAAATTTTATAAATAAAATTTAAACTTATTTGGAAAGATACTGATAATTGTTATGCATAAACATTATCACTTAGGTTTTTATGTACAGAGTACAACGTCACGGAAATAATCAAAATTATAGCGTTTTAAAAGTAGGCAAGGCAGCACGTTAAAAGGGATAAGAGTTCAAGTGCTTTTCAAACATGGTAAAAATCTTCAGCGTTGGTATTCATCATTATTAGTTTAATATTTTTAGGCATGTTTAAAAGATTCAATACTTAAATTTCATTCACATACCTAAAAATGATGTTATAAAATTAACTCATTATGATTCTGCTAAAGAACATTTATTAAAAATATTCGAATAGTATCATGTCGTCGTGAAGTCGAGTGATCGGTTTCAGGTTTTGAAATTTTTTCTCATATAACTGTGGCAACAAGCGGCTTTAGAGTACTCTAGAAAAGCTTTCTCACGTGAATGCGTTCAGAAACACTTAAATCTATTATTAGGTAAGGAAGATAATTTTTTCGCGTTATGTCCACCTACAAGGATTGTTTTACCTTCAACTGGCAAATCGAAAATTTTAGGGTGCTAACTAATACGCCAATCGATTTGGACAGCCCTGTCTTCCATGCTCACAAAATAAAGTGGTTCCTTCGTTTACATGCCTCTGGCGAAATGGTACACGCCTCCATATGCAGATCTCCTGAAGCTAATACAAAATCGATAACTATTGGGATATCAACAGAATTGGTTTCGATACAAACGATCATCTTTAAATACGTTAACCCACATGAAACTTCGGCCAATGATATCCTTATCCAAAGCATTCCAGTGGAAAAATTGAAAAACGAGTTAAGATCCAAGGACCTGCAAGTGAGGTGCACCATCTTTGCACACGAGATGCGTGAAATGAATATCCCATTGTTGCATTGCTGTGCTGCTAGAGAAGAATACACTGTTGAATCAATCGGAAAGCCACTAGTGGTGGCCCGGCCTTTGGTAAGTCATGCAGTAACTCGTATACATGTTGTGAAGAGTACAGTGATGTTTGATGTCCCTCCTATAAGTGAAGTCAATCAAGAAAAATCATTTTACCTCGAATCTTCTTTAGAAGACTGGGTTTCGTTACGGATAAGCGTACTCAGGATACCCAGAGTGGATCAAATGCTGGTTAGAATACGTAGAGTTGTAATAGACTACTCTAAATGGAGTAATATTCAAATTTTTTCCCATTTAGTTGATCGATTGGAGGGTCAATTTTATCGAAATTCATTCCAGCACTGCTTTGTCCAGCATGATCCAGACTACACATGTGAGTTTAGTGTCGATATTTTCTCTTCTAACACAACGTCCAAGAAAAGGCGTAGCATTAATAAAGCTGTTGCGAGTAATCCAGGTTGCTTGAGAATTTATTTAGAAATGCTTATCTCTCAAGAAGGGTGTTATCAGAACTCCAGACAAGACACAAAATGTACCATTGACACCTCTACCCTCTCTCTACAGAGAGATCTCGAGAGCATGTCGAAGCTCAAAAAAAGTCAGGACACATATCTGGTAGCTTCGGATGGTCAGGCTATACCAGTACATGGGTACATTCTACGAGCAAGATCATCAGTGTTTGACAGAATGCTGACTTCAGACATGCAAGAAAAAATACACCGTAAAATCAATCTTCAGTTAGACGAAACTGCAGTAAAAGCATTCGTAACCTTCTTCTATACCGGTCACTTCCAACCAAAAACGACCAAGGTAGCCTGCTCCTTACTTTCTGTAGGTCATATGTACGAACTTACAAGTTTGATTGAAAAGTGTACAGACTTTCTCATGCATAACACAACCGTTGATAGCGTGATTGATATCTTGAAAACGGCAAACTTTTTAGACGATTCTATGCTTTTTGGAACTACTCGCAAATTCATGGTTTTAAGAGCTGTAGAGGTGTTTCATACCAAAAAGTGGTTGTTTATTGATTGGAATCCTTGGGACAAACTTGAATTTTCTCTAGAAGTTTTACGAGAGGCAATGCAGTATCAGAATCTTGATGCCTTAATCGATCTACTTAAACGAAAACAAAGAATTGCCTTGTTGGAAAATTAGCGATTCACCAAACTCATTATTGTCTCATGAGCTGTTATCTTCAGTCAACCTTAAATCAATAGTGCCAGAACTATATAGCAATGCAAAGATCGGTGAATTTCCATTACATAGTAGCTACATGCCTATCCCATTGTAAATTGACCATGCAACTTAAAAAAGTCAAATTTCAGACAAAGTTTTCATACGCTAAAAATTTTATTTCATGTCAAATTCATTGTGAATAAATACTTTATTTTTAGCAACTTTTTTAAATATTTGATTCAGTCTTTTATAAACTAAAGAATCTAGTTGTGGCAAATTTTAACTTCCTTTTATTGAGCATATTTTTATAATCTGATGATATCTTATCTTCCAATGTGATACAACTTCCAACTTGTTTTCAATTGTATGAAGTTAAGTAGATTTTTTAACTTTAAAAAATAGTAACTCCTAAGTTTTGATTTATCAAAAATTTATTAACTTATTATGAAACTTACTTAGTTAGAACTTAAGAGTAAACAAATTATTAATTTGGATTGAAAATTTTGAAATGATACCCTGTATTAACAAGTAAAATTTTGATTTTGGACGTAAAAGCATAAATTTTAATGAATGCATTTTGTTCTTGGTATGGTCATGAAGGGATTTTTATATCAATATCAAATACATATAGTTTTACCTAATTATGCTTCTTGCACTTAATGCTTATAGATTATTTTATTTTAGAGCTAATTTAGTTAGTAAAATTTTAGTTATTTGACCAACCTTTAGTGTTGATATTATCTTCCTATTCTCTTTCTTCATAATGACATTTTGGCGAACTTTTCCTCTTGTAACACATTGAAGGCGAATCTTCCCTGATGGTTATTTTCTGAAATCATCTTTCTGTAATAAGCAAATAGAAGGCAATCTGTTAGTAATTTGCGTAATTTTTCTTTGACTTGTGTATGTCTGTTTCACTTACCGGCTGTCTTTTAACATTTTTTGCTTTAAAAAAATCCCGTAACCAATAGTGGAGAAATAATGGTGGTGCCTAAAAAGGCTCTAAGATAATTCCAAAAAAGACCGCCAGTCACGTGAGGGCTGTCTTACTGGAAATTATTTTCACTTCCGAATTTTTATGCCGTGTATAGACGACATTAGTGTGACGTCACTTGCTTGTTTGGAAACGTTGATTCTATCCGTGATTGGTTCCGTGATTGGAAGTAAATCCGTACGGATCCGTACGGAACCAATCACGGATGGAATCAACGTTTCCATACAAGCAAGTGACGTAATGACTAATGTCGTCTATTGTTGCTAATGCATGCATTCTTGGCGTCGCATTTATTCATCAAGCTTTAGCACATGCCTGTAATACTTTTGAAATTGCAAAGCAAGTGATAAAGCGCCAACTCATCGCCAGAAGCCCTGCTAATGTCGATTCTTGCGCCATCGCCATAAAACAATAAACCAAACCAAACCTCAGGGCCGTAACCAGACTTTTGTTTCGGGGGGGGGGGGGGTTTGACTCAAATATTTTCTGAGGTGCCTCCTTACTTTTATATGTCAATTTTTGTAAGACAACACTGGATTGAAATTTTGATGCACTAAATTTCAAAATTGTATGAACAATATGAATTCCAAGCAAAAGGGGGGTCTGGGGGGTCCTCCCCCAGAAAAATTTTGGAAATTTGCCCCTCAAAAGAGTGTTTTAGCTCATTTTGAGACCCTTTAGATTACACCCAAAGAGAACCACTCATTATAAGCGGCCGAATTTTCAAGGTAAAAAGAAGGTAGGTATATTGTCATAAATGGCAAAATGTTGAGGGGGTTTTTGGGTTCCTACTTCAGAAAATTTTTTGAATTTTGCCCCTAAAAGTGGCATTTTAACTCATTTTGAGACACTTTAAGTTGCATCAAAGAGGACCTCTCCCTGTAAATCACACAAGTTTGAAGGAAAAACCATACTTAATAGATTTCACAATTTCGAGGGGGTTTGGGGGTCCTCCCCCAGAAAAATTTTGGAAATTTTACCCTTAAAGTAGGGTTTTGACTCATTTTGAGACCCTTTGGGTTATACCCGAAGAGGATCGCTCCTTGTGAGACATAATTTTCAAGAAAAATAGCAGTATAAAAATTTATGTCAAAATTTCGGGGGGGGGTTTGAACCCCTAAACCCGCCCCCCTTGGATACGGCCCGGCCAAACCTGGTAATGTTGGGTACTCTTTTTCGGACTTGATTCAATCTCACTCCACTTCTATTTCACCTCAACGTATTTCTCTTTTATACACTTATTTGCTATTTTTCAAAACCAAAGAAACGGAGTGAAAAAAATATTTTGTCTGATGGGTAAGAAGAGAAAAAGGGAAGTTAACAGAGAAGTTTATTTCCCTTTTTCTTACTAATAAATAACTCGAAACTGAAGGGATTTCCACTATGATTCATTTTCTACAATTAATAAGAAAATAAATAAGTAGCAAGAGTCGAAATAAAAAACTGTTTTCAGTGTCAGATCATCGTAATATCTCGGGTTAGGGTTTTATACAGGGTGTCCCACGAAAAGTGGCCCAACCCCTATAACTTTTGAACCCCTACAGATATAGTCATGAAAGTGGGGTCTAGGTATAATAAAGTGACCATGCCCTATCCGATGAGACAACTTTCAACGCCCTCTAGCGGAAACTTTAGGAGTTATAATTTTTATTTTAAAAACTATGTGAGGTATGCGGAAAAAGTCAGTGACTAAGTTGTAGAGCAGCATCGATTCATTATAAATCGACACCTCCACCACAAAAATGCCTACAATAAAACTCATTAAACTCCCGTTTATTTAATTGTGATTTGGAACACTCCACCTCACGAAACGCTTAAAACGTTTGCTTGTTTATTTGAGGTCTCGAACACTTAACCTCACGAAACGCTTTTGCATGTGTGCACTTGGTGCTTGAAACGCTCTGTCTTGTTGGATATACTAATTAAGAGGCTATTGAATTTTGGATATTATTGTTTAATTATGCGTAATTGTGTGTGAGGTGTAAAATGTGCAACTCGATATTCAATCTAGAGTCCAAATGTGCTTTGTCGCGGACGGGAAGCACATACAGCATCAGCGGTAAATGTAAAAAGTTTATTTTCATGCGGTTAAGTGTTCGAGACCTCAAATAAACAAGAAAGCGTTTTAAGCGCTTCGTGAGGTTGAGTGTTCCAAATCAGAATTAAATAAACGGGCGTTTAATGAGTTTTATTGTAGGCATTTTTGTGGTGGAGGTGTCGATTTATAATGAATCGATGCTGCTCTACAACTTAGTCATTGACTTTTTCCACATACCTCACATAGTTTTTAAAATAAAAATTATAACTCCTAAAGTTTCCGGTAGAGGGCGTTGAAAGTTGCCTCATCGGATAGGGCATGGTCACTTTACTACACCTAGACCCCACTTTCATGACTATATCTGTAGGGGTTCAAAAGTTATAGGGGTTGGGCCACTTTTCGTGGGACACCCTGTATAAGGAGGGACTGGGGACCCCTCCCCAAAATTCGGACGTGTACCAAAACGAATTAAAACCCTGTTTTAATAGGGTCAAATTTCAAAAAAACAACAACAAAAAACACAATTCTCGGGTAGGACCCCCACACCCCCTTTTGTACTTAGAACTCTATTATTCACCAACTTTTTTTAAGTTCATCAAGATGCAAATCCCACCTAAAGATGCGTTTAAAAGCTTTATTGAACCTATTAAAATATGCATGAGAGAGGGCTTTTAGGAATAATATGGGGTTCTCTACCCTGGCCCCGTTGCAAAAAACCAAGCTTTTGACCTTATAATTTTTTAAATTTTTAGAGGATGTTTGGCCCTCTCCCGAAAAAAACTTCTATATACGCCACTATTTCGGGGTTTTTTAAAGTCGAAGAAAATATAGTTCGGAAAAACTGATAGTAGATGGTGCCACGAGAAGTGACATGGAGGTTTGGGGACGTCAGTGGTCAGTGGGTACCAAAATTTGTGGCGCCATGTCTTTAAAAACCTTGATCTATCTATTTTAAGCATGAAAACAGTTTTAATTTTGTTTTTCCCCCCGGCCCCCGGTATTTATGAATTTTTAAAAGGTATGCAGACTATTTGCCCACCCAATGGATGGTTAGCAGCCATCAAACTCAGTATAGAGGGCGGTAGTGAAAATGAGTCTTTAAGCACTTCCGGGTTACATTTTGGCATCTTTTCAGAGCGCCAGCAACCGCCAATGTGCGCCAGTGTTTATTATTTACATATGTAAAAACTTATTTTTTGGATATATACTGAGATATTTACTAGGTATTTTACATCTATGAGCATATATTTCAAGTTAAATAATCAAGATATCAACTAAATAACCAAAATACTCGTGTAACGAAACTACAGAAACAAAACGTAAATACCGCCAAATTGAGCGATAATCGTAAAATCTAGCAACCCATTCGTATTAAAGTTAATCTAATAATATTTTTTGTGATTAAGTTAATGGATAGAAAGCTGAACGAAATTACTAAGCTCATCATTATCCTATGGATGATACTATTTGGAAAACATTTAAAACTGTACTTTAATCAAAAATTATTTGAGAAAATGAGCCTGTTTACGCCTTTTTCCCATAGAAAACATAAGCGGAGGGATACACCGGAACTATCACTAGAGTTAAAAATGTCGGACTGTTTGTTGTTGTTTACATCGGTTAACCGTCCATTATAGTGCAATGTTGTATGCGTACGGTAATAACAATAACAGACAAATATAATTTATAAACCTCATGATTTTCTAAATCTATCCCAATGATGTTTGTGGTTTGTCATCCATCCAATGATAAATATCTGTCATTTCATAATATTCTCTATTAACAGAGGCGAAGCCAATTGGGGAATTGGGAGATTTATCCAGATTTATCCCTCCACAAAACTTGGAAATATTCCTTTTTGATAATAGAACACGAATAAAATGACCCCATATCCCTCCCAAAATTCCAATATCCCTCTCCGAATTTTGTTCTGGCTTCGCCACTGTCTTTTAACGCAAAAAGGAAAAGGACAAGAACCCCTTAGCAACATGAAATGAAACCGAAACTACTGCTATTCTGCTTTTTACAGACAGCAGCTACCTGTTTACCATCATAACCGTAACCGCACACATTTGACAGAAGAGTTGTTTTCTGTTTTAGAGATCATCTGACGCTATAAACAATTTATTCCGAAAGATGTCAGTGCAATAATGAAAAATCTTAGTTAAAAGTGTGTGAAACCGATTCTGAAAACAATTGTCACTGTACTGAAATATCGTCTCTTATGTGACTTCTTCCTTAGTACGTCCGGTGAAAGGCTAAAGCTGTAGTGATGGCTGTCACACAAAGTGTAAACTGCAGTTTAGACGATATAGATTTAAATAGCCTAAAGGTAAGACACAATCCACATTATATCAGGTGTTTTTATATAAAATTCTATGTAATCTTATTGATGATCAGGCTTGACTTGCTTTTTAACAGTTTACGTCGTAAAACATGCTTGCCATTAACAATTCATATGTGAAACTAATTTATGATTAAAGTACATAAATTCAATAGATAACACTGCGTTGTGCGTTTTGATGTTTTTGTTATTCTTATTTAGGTGGTAATTTATTGTTTAATTTTCTGAAACAGAACCAATATGGTATAGGAAATTTTAAAAGTTATGGTTTTTCTAATCATTTTATTTGCTTTGATTAATAGATGTTGTAACCTTTTCTAAATAATTTATTTTATTATTTTAAAAGTAAAATTTTGCTTCAAATATAAATACATGATTACTAAAATTCTCTATAAATGAATGAATTAAAAACTAGTTTTATAAGGGATTTTTTTTGTATTTGGAATTCATACACACAACTTTCAGTGTAAGTTTTAAGTTCACTAAATGTTAAATAGTTGTATTACCAAATCTCATAGCTCAATTTTAGTTTTTGTCCATATCTATTAAAATCCAGATTTGATAGTGATCTTATTTTGTATGGGCTTGACTCCATATATTACAGTTTCTGTATCTTAAGGTGCGTTAGCACTGTTGGTTTCTCAATTGGCATGGTTGGTGTAAGGATCTCATAATGCCAATGATGATGTTATGTGGCCAAATATTTTAACCTGCTGTCTAAGTGGCAAGCAGTCCTGTAACTAGACTTTGGTTTCAGGAGAGGTTTCGAACCTATATATTTTATTAAGTCCTATTACGAGTATACTATAGACGGTTAAATTTGAAGATTTTTTTGCACTTAATGTCAAAATTTTGCTAATACTTAACCACAGGCAAAATGGGGTCTTGGGGTTTTAAAAACAAAATGAAATATGATTGTAAAAAGTATTTTGACTCATTTTTGGCTGTTGTATTCTGCAGAATTTTCATGGAAAAAAAGTTATAATTGGTCATGAAAATTTCGGGATGGAGGGGTTGGACCCCTCCCAACCCCCTTTGGATATAGCCCTGATGGCAAGAGATGCTGGAACAGTATCTACAATAGAAACTGATATTCGATGGGATCTTTATCTAAATAATAACTGAAGTTGTAATATTTTGCATCTGTCTTTTTTTATAACCAAATATGGTAAATTCAAAGAAACCGGGCCTGGGCTACATTTTTGGTGAAATAAGGTGTTGCCAATGCCTTTTATTGGTGAGTTAGCAATGCAACTTCTATAGAACTGGGTTGCCGAAATCCACTATTTTTACGCCAGTTCCGGATTCTTTGGATGATCCTCAAATACAAAAGAGATTATGTAAAATAAGCACATCCTACTCATTAACAATATGACTATGAGGTTTCATGCAGACATTAATCACACTTACTAAGTTTCTTCATGAAATTCCTGCATTTTGAAATCAGAATGCAGGAATATTGGTTTGGGTTTTTCCAAAGTAGTATGTATAATTCAGTAATTCCAGTTTAATTGAATTACATAGATATACCATACCCTTTACTTAATTTGATAGTTTTTTTATGTTCATATTCATAAAACTAAAATTCAAAATAAAATGCTGAAAGATTCTCCAAAAATGTTCAAAATATTCAAAACTTAGAATTAAAAATAAAAATTCATAGGAAAAATATTTGGGGGATAACTCCATGGGAAAAGCATCCCCTTACAATCAGGTCTGTAGGAATCTAAAAAGTCTTCAAATTATCCTTAACTTCAATGTAAAGACATTTGGGTTATCTAGGACTCATGAATCACCCTATAAGGTAAGGTATGCCCTTTTCTCAGACTCTTTGATAGTCAAGTTTTTGTGCCTTTCTGGAAAAAACTCAATTTTATGCCCAATTCCCCCATCTGACCCATGATATATTGTGAATAATATATTGTGTGTGACTTTATTAGAATTTTAGAGCTTGCAAGATGGTGTTGATGAAATTTTCTTTTTGTAGATTTGTCTCAAAATGAATCCTTCATTCTGCTAATCTTTTTATAACTGCTTTTTTTTACTAGACATATTTTATTTACAGGACCCAGCTGGTATATTTGAACTGATTGAAGTAGTTGGAAATGGAACTTATGGCCAAGTTTACAAGGTAACATTTAAAAAAAAATACTAGATTCTCTTTTTAGGAATTATGAAGATTTCAAAAGTTACTCTCTTCTTAAAAATAATAAAATGTTTTGACGTTTACAGGCATAGCATAGCTAATGTGACCTGATTTTTCAAAGTAAAAATCAGGATCAAAATAAATATCAAACTGGTCAGATTTCACATGAGTAATAAATTTGACATGAAACACCCCAGCCCCATAACTACATATTTGTTTCTTGGGGGATGTTATTTTTAGATATTAATCCTGCTCACATGATATGCTAAATGACTCTTTTATTTAGCCTGTTATTTACATTTAATATTCAAACTTTTTGGATATATTTTTGCCTAAATTTGATATTTATACTTAAACTACTTCATCTCTCTAGGGTCGTCATACTAAAACTGGACAACTTGCTGCTATAAAAATAATGGATGTTACAGAAGTATGTAATGAATGATTTTTATTAATACTATAGTACCAATAACATTAATAACATAGATGTTATTCATGTTATTGGTAATTATTTTTCATACCTTAAAATGTCCCCAACCTTTGTTAGATGCCAATGGTTTAAATATCATTAAAATTCAAAAAGTTCAAAAGTTTTACTGGTTGCTAATTGGGGAGTTTTAACATTAAGATAATAGAGGGGAAATTAGTGCTTCATAAACTGGTAGGTAGAGGAAGTAGTTGTTAAAGAGTGGTGGTCACTAAGTAAGGTTTTACTGGGATTTTAAAATTAAATAAACGTGCAATCAACTAAAAGAGATAGATTATAAGCAATAAAAGGTAAATATTTATTGTATCATTTTTAACAAATGAAATCAAAATATTTGAAATCTTAATGGCTTTATTATCAGTTAACCAGATTTTGTTATTTGAATTTTTCCCACCCAAAATGGGTGAATGATTTTTGTTTATGGTTAATGGGGATAGTTAGCAATGGTTAATGAAAGAGTAAGATTTTTTGTTGCACAATTGTGAAATTAAGTGAGTTTTGTCTATTGTTTTACTCAAGTTTGATTGCTATTTGTGTATGAAATTGGATGTATTCTATTTTTTTTGACAAAATTATTTAATTTTTAAATGAATGGTACTCAATAGAGCATGTGTACAATTGAATTTTTTTAATGAATTTCATGTGTTGTTTTGATACTAGGATGAAGAGGAAGAAATAAAATTGGAAATAAATGTCTTAAAAAAGGTGTGTGTTTTGTTTCATTTATTCAAATTAATAGGTTAAATTGGTACCCTACTTAGAGGGTACCAATACTAACTCTTATATGAATTTAAATCTTAATCTGTTATAAATTTCTGGATATATTTTATTTACATTATCATAAAAGGAATTTTATTTTATCTATATTTAATTTTGTATAAAGGTGTACTTTAGTATAAAAAGTATAGTGATTGGAGTTGTGTAATTATTTTGCAGTTTTTCAAATAGTCATTTTTAATATTTTGTTTCATTGAACATTAAATTTAAAGCATCTTTCCCCTAGATTTTGTAAGAAATATTTTATTATACCTTCACAAACCTTATAGTCCCTTGGCAAAATAAAGTTATCACTATTAATATCAGTAGCCTAAATGCATATGCACTCTTGAAAATGTTAGATTTATAACACTCTGTAGTTTTTGAATGAAAAATGTTTTCTCTTATTTTTAAATACATTAAATTGAATTTCAACTTTCAGTATTCCCATCATCGAAATATAGCAACCTATTATGGAGCATTTATACAAAAAAGTCCTCCTGGAAAAGATGACAAATTATGGGCAAGTATTCTCTATCTGTTTCAATTATAGATTTGACTCCAAATAAGTAATACCATCATTAATTTTAAACATTGGACTTTCTAAGATAAGAAAAGGGGTTTTTTTCCCATTTTATTTTATGTTCTTAAGTATCCGAATTCAAAGAGCTGTTTGAAAACTACTTAAATTAGTTCAAATGAATAAATTTTAAAACTACTTTTCAATAACCATTCCATATTATAATATTTTAAATGATGGCAACAAAGTGAATTCACTGTGGGAGATGACATATTTTACTCTCTTGAAGTCCAATCGAGATCAGCTTTTATTGCATTAAATTTTAATGGTGAATAAAACATGGAAAATATTGTCTTAGTCCCCTCACCTTTTATTGTTCATTGATAACTCTGTTTAGTGGAAGTTAACAAATATAGAAATTGCACTATACATCACCTTATTAATTAGACAACTGGATTAGCAATTAAAAAGGTAAATGAGAAAAATAAAGTATTTTGAAGAAAATTAATAATGATACACTTTTTAAAAATTTAAAACTTGACTACTCCATGCATTTTAAAATATGCTTTAACAATATTTTTTTCTTGTTTCAGCTTGTTATGGAGTATTGTGGAGCTGGATCAGTTACGGATTTAGTCAAATGTAAGTTAGAAAACTTTGAATTTAAATAGTTTTTCTTATAAGATAAAGGGTTGTTTTATTGATCAAGCAAATTAAAAATATTTATTGACACCCTAAAATAAAAAGTTGTTTGAGTTTTTTAATAAATCTTTCTAAAATCTTCAAATAAATTACTATTTCCTGTTATTTATATGTTATGGCATATTACCCAGGGTTGGATTAAATTTACTGGTCTCTATTCTTATTTATTTTAGGTTAGAAAATAATCAGAACATAGCTTATTCATTTTTCATTATAGTTTTTTTTGAAAAGCTAATAACTTATTTATGAATGAAATATGTTTTAGAGAAATTATAAATGAATCAAAGGAGATCAGTAAATACCAATCAGTAAAAATGTAGTTTATTATATACATTCATCAAGTTTTGTTTTATAGCTACAAAAGGCCAACCAATTAAAGAAGAATGGATTGCCTACATATGCAGAGAAATTTTAAGAGTAAGTTTTTTCATAAATTTTATTCATCCTATAGATAACATAATTTTTTCATATATTCAGGGAACTACTTCTAATACATTGTTATTTATTATTTGTAGAAAACCTGAAAGGCATTGCTGTGTTATTAGTTTTACTAATGCTTATAAATTTTGTGCATTTCTAGGGTTTAAGCCATTTACATGCTAACAAAATAATTCACAGAGATATCAAAGGACAAAACGTTTTGCTTACGGACAATGCTGAAGTCAAATTAGGTATATGTCCAAGTCAGATTTTGTGAACAATATTATTAAGTTCCAAAAGTTAAGCTTAGAAACATTATTGCGTATTTTCCTTGATTTCTCAATTATTCAATTTCCATTTATAGTTGATTTTGGAGTGAGTGCTCAGTTAGATCGCACTATTGGACGAAGAAATACTTTCATTGGAACTCCTTATTGGTAATTTCCTTTATTACATGCTTTACAGTTGATATATTATACATTAATTTCACTAAACAATTGACAGTCCTGCTATGCAGATGTTAAATTGTTTCTTTTTATTTGCTGACTTTTATAATAGTGACTAGTAATCAGATTCATAGGCCAATTATTTTACAAAAAATAATGAAATTTAACGCAAATATTATTTGTTCAAAAAATTTCTGTTGAAAATAAATTCTGAACTTTCAAAATCCTTGTGCATTTGAAACACTTTACCTAATGATTAATACTGCTCTTTAAATTTTATGATAGTAAGTAAGTAAAATCAAAATTTTATAAAAAGAAACAGATAAGATTAGTGATTTTAAGAAGATATTAGTCAAATTTTAAATTAAGTGTCTTTTTCCTCAGTGCATTTCTTGGTTTTCAGTGGGTACAAACTAAACAGTTTCTCTAGCCTGTTAATATAAATTTCTATGGTGGAATATTAGCTGTGGACTATGCACTTGAGGATTGAGACTGTGTTAAAAGAACTCAATTGAAATTAATATTTTAAGATGGTGAATGTTTATTTATTTTTTTAGGATGGCACCAGAGGTTATTGCTTGTGATGAAAATCCTGATGCAACATATGATAATAGGGTAAATTAAATTAACCCTATTTTTCCTAATATTAAGTAGAACCATCACAGCTCAACTGAGATACTACCTAAGAAGAGTCTGTCCCAGTCATTAATAGTTTTCTATGTGTAAATAGTTACTTCATTCTTCATAAATACATAGTTTCTCTTGATTTTTCAGAGTGATCTCTGGTCTCTCGGTATAACTGCCTTGGAAATGGCTGAGTCCCAACCTCGTAAGTTTTTAATTAATTAATTTAATTGGATTGTCATTGAACATTTTTTTTGGGTGTTAACATATTGCATTTATCTCCTATTCATGTTATGTTTTGTATTCTGGTTTTCAAGAATTAAAATTTATACATTTTAGCTCTTTGTGATATGCACCCTATGAGAGCATTGTTTCTCATTCCTCGAAATCCACCACCACGTTTGAAGTCCAAAAAGTGGGCTAAAAAGTTTCAGAGCTTTATTGACACAGTTTTAGTGAAAGATTATCAGCAGCGTCCTTACACTGATCAACTTCTGAAACATCCATTTATACGAGACCAACCTACTGAACGGCAAGTGAGGATTCAGTTGAAAGATCACTTGGACCGATGCCGCAAAACTAAAAAGGGTAAGAATAGCTGTATCAAATAGTTGGAAACTTTCTTTTTATAAAAATATGAAAGTTATACTCTTGTTCTATATTCTTTTTATTTTTTATGCTCACATATATATTCTTTATTAACTTTAAATTATTAAAGGCAGTTTTAGGTCATCTAGAATCTTTAAAGGGATAATTATGAAAAATAACTTTCTGAAACTTGTAGTAAGCTGGGGTATATGAGGATTTCCAGTTTTATGGAGTACAGTAAAATCAAATAGTTTTTTCTCCAGGTTTTATATTGAATAGTTTTCAAAACCTTGTCATAATGAGAACTAGAATTAGGTAAACAAACACCAATGTTTCAATCATACTTGTTATAATTTTCTGAAACTAATAAAAATTAACACTGCTAGAATTTCAACTCACACACGCATTATTGATGTATGTTTTTATTTTTACTGTAGGAGAAGAAAGAGACCATGAAGAATATAGATACAGTGGTAGTGATGGGGAAGATGATGATCCCATTTTGGCTCACATGAGGTAAATTTTATTAAGAAAAATGAACAAATATAATTTTGTCTAAATGCTTGTTAACAGATAAGTTTACATAACCAGAGTTCAAGATAAGAAAAATCTGTTATTGAAAAACTTTAGTTTTGAATTTTTTCTTCCTTTAAGTAAGTTTGACCCAGTTAAAGTATATTAAAAAAGAAAAAAAATGTGTGACATCTTTCTGGAATAAATGATTCAGTTGTCAGTGTACAAGTTTGGGTAATCTATTGTATAGTTTTAATATTTTAACATACATCAGTAGTATTTAAAACAACCTATATTTATGATGTTAGACTGGTTGATGTTGAGTTAGCCAGAAGTAATGCACTCTTAAACTTCATTATTTTCCCAGTTGTCTTTCTTCATAAAATCTACTGACTTACTCATGCACCTGTTTTCATGATTGTCTTTTATCCTTCCTAGCTCCAGAAATATTTTAGATAATGATTCGACATTGAGAAGAAATTATACAGATGATAGTCAGACCCTTACCCCATCTGGTGGAAACTATAGACCAACTGATACTCCAATGCCCCCTCCTCGTCCACCTGTACCACCCCAAAGACTAATTGGTGAGCAAATTACTTCTATGAGAACTTATACCCCTAATTAGTAGTCATGGTGCTGAACGTCTTTCTTTTGCCTTTTTCCACTAGTTGTACCAGATCCTCCACCCCCTAGTAAACCATTGCCTCCCATTCCTGGTGAAGAAAAGAAACCAGCCACGCCGCCTAGAAATCAGCAGTTGCAACCACCAGCACTGCCTCCTAGTCGAAGCGCTGCTATTTTGAAACCTACCCCCAGGAAACCTGAGGTTCGCTATTAATGATGATTGCTATTAAATCATTTCTTCCTCTTTGGGTGTGTAATTTAAGCACTTAAGTTTGTAGTCATGAGGTAAACATGCTTGAATAACCACTTGATTTAATGTAACTTGAGTAAATGCTTTATGAAAGAATGGGTAATGTTAAAGTAATTTCCCCATTCCAAATACTGTAAATACCGTTGAGTTACTAACTGGTTTAACTTCCAAAAATACTTTTCAATTTAAATTATGGCTAATAGATTTACTGTAGTTTTTCTGAGGGGTAAGGCACTTGCAGCAACAAGATAACTCAGCAAATAGCTTAACATTGGAAGAAAATAAGTTATATGTTTAGAATTGATGGAGTATATTATAGAACAAAATATAAGTTTCACCTTCCTAGATTTTCAAAGAATTTTAATTCCCTCTCATTGTTAAGTAAAGAATAGGTATCTCATAAAAGTAAACTGCTGAAAATAGAAATTATTTGAAAGGGTATTAATAAGTATGGGGTATAACTATAATCAACAGAATTCTTTTTATTTAACACCTAATTTTTAGTTTTCATATGTTGATGGCTGGCTTTAATTTAGGATTTAGATGTGGTGGCTTCTCATCTAGCTGATGTATCTGTTGTGGACAATAATGCCTCTAGTCCCCTTAATAGCAACTTACCACCTGCTATTCCATACGATGAGTATTCTACATTGAATGGTAGTTCCCCAGAATTTCCTCCACCACCACCCCCTATTGTATCCGATTCAGATGATGACGACGATGATGATGAAGATGATGGACAAGTGCAAAATGACGGAACTCTTTTAGCATCAGATCCTCCTAGACCTTTGTATGTAGTAATAGTTTTTTTGCAATGATGTATTATAAAAGAGTCATCAAAGTTTTACAATAATTTCATGCATTATGAGATAGTTTTGTAATGTGCTTTGTTGTTACAGACCTCCGGACTGTTACAATACTGACACTTTGAGAGCTTTGGTTCAAAAAGGTATGATTTGTTTCACACAACTGTTTTTATAGTTCTTTTGTTAACCTGCCTTTTATTTCATCTCAGATAGAACCCCTGAAGCTTGGTTTTATTTTTCGATTGAAAAGCTTGAAAATTTGTTATACTCTGTGTAAAAAAAAAAACCAACAGACAACCCAAGGCCACTCAATTTTCCAACTTCCCACTCTGCATTCCCATTTTATTGCCTTGGCAACAATGAAAGATATGTGACCTTGAGACATTTATTCTATTTAGACAAACAATAAGATGGGTTCTTTTATGTTTATTTATCAAGTTGGTTTAAATTTGTATTGGAAGCAACCACCTAAGACATGGGTAGTAAACCATTGTGAGGATAGTAATTCCAGTTTTAAATTTGTATGTTTTCTCTATTTTATCTGGTCATTGCCAGATAAAAATGTAAGATTGCCAGGTGCATCAAAATTGCATTGAATTTATTATTTTAAATTTTATATAATAACAATGTTGAAGAAATTTCCCTTTTATGGTAGCTTGAGCCTTATTGCACTTTAAATTCTTACTGAGAATATATGTTAAAAACCTCAAAAAGTTGAACTTTCTTGTTTTTTATGTTAAAATGCTAGTTCATAAAGTATAGTATGTTCTTAATAAAATATTTCTTCCTGTTAATTATATATTTCTACCAATATAGTGTCTAGTCAAGCTCCAAATCGCCCTCTTCCCCCCACTCCTGATGATGAAGATACAAAAGCTTTGATTCAAAAGGTTTTGAATTTCTTTCATGAACTCTAAACAATTATTGTCCTTTTTTCCAAATTTAATTGGATAGAACCTATGCATACAACAGATTAGCTATAAACCTCTTGCCTCACTTAATATATTTTTTTTTTTATTTTCAGAGTGATATTTCCAAAGAAAATAGGGAACAACATAATTCCCCAATGATACAAGATATAAGTAGACTGCATGGCCAGAGATTAGAATCTTCTCAAAGCACACCGGCAAATATTGGAATGGCAGGTTCTCGTCAGAATGCTGATATGTTCCCTCAACATTCCTCGCAACAAGTGTTAGGTTCCAAAATGGAAAGATGCGATGAGGTACAGTTTATATTCATTTAAATATTTGGTTTATGTTGTGAAATACTTATTTGTAATTGCAGTTAGTTTTTTTAAAATATAGTTAATCTCATTAAATGTTTCTATAACCTCAATTCTGTTATAGTATCAGCATAAGCAAAGGTCCTTTTTGACATTTGGATTTGGAGCAGGAAGTGGATCATCTCCTTCTCCTCAAAAACTTTCACAAATCAATGTTAACGTTACTCCAACAGCTCATGAAGTAACTCCTGATACCCCTGAAATTAGAAAGTACAAGAAGCGATTCAACTCTGAAATTCTCTGTGCTGCTTTATGGGGTAATTTACAAATTTAAAATATAGATATCTTAATGTTACAGTCATATTTGTTATACTTCTGAATGTTTTGAAAATGCTCTCCTAACTAATTTACTTTATTGTAGGTGTCAACTTGCTTATTGGCACTGAAACTGGACTGATGTTACTTGATAGAAGTGGACAGGGCAAAGTTTATCAACTAATTTCAAGACGACGATTTCAACAGATGGAAGTTTTAGAAGGACAAAATATACTTGTCTCAATATCTGGAAAGAAATCTCGTGTTCGTGTTTACTACTTATCTTGGTTGAAAAGCAAAATTCTTCGATCTGATGGGGTATGACATTTTATATTTATATTAGTGCTTTTCTTATCTTTGGAGAAACAGTTTCTGCCTGATTAAAACTGGTAACTCATTAATTCATTAGATCTTTATCAAATTACATGTTGAATTCTGTTATTAATTATATATCATGAGGAATTGCCGTAAAAAATTAAATTACTGTTTCAGAAGGGATAAAAAATGTGATTCTCTTAATTTGTAAGCTGTCATCCAAAAGAATTCTTTGTCTTAATATCTGTTGATTTCCAAACAGATGTATATTTATTTTACAATGAATGTATTAAGAACATTAAAAAAAATAAGATGTAGCTCTTAACTTTAAATGTTTTATGTTAATCATGGAAAACCTTTTTTCTAGCAAATTGAAAGGCAAAATGGATGGATTAATGTTGGTGATTTACAGGGAGCAGTACATTTCAAAATAGGTAAAAATTCACAATTTCAGTTCTATTTTAATCTATAAACAGTGGTTTAATGTGCTGAGCATTATATTTGCTTGTAAATACTTTAAGAGTTTTCTATATCATTTTGGGGTTATTGGCTCTTTGTTTTGAAGCTTATTTTCTTTCTATTTTATCTTTTCCTTATAAATTAAAAAAACAAAACAAATCAGCATTAAGATTGTGTCTTACACTAATTGTTTTTTTTGTTAGGTTAAAATAAAAGGCTAAGGGTACATTCTTTCTTAAATTCAGTTTTTTTTTTAAATTACATTTGTGACAATTTGGGTATAGACAATTTGGGCAAGCTAATATCACATTTGTAGTTAGATTGTAACTGATGTTTCTCATAATTTAAGTTCAGTTTTATAATTTAACAGTGTCTGTGTGTGTGCTTCATTGCTTGATTTAAATTTATCTTGGTTTAAAATTCTACTTTTTTACTTGTACCTATGAAAAGTAGAACCCAACACTTTCTAAAGATGCATTTTCTCAAAAAATGGTATATAAACATGTAAACTTTGAGAAATTAAGCGATCTAGAATGATTGACAGCCAAAACTTTGTTTAAAACCTACCACTCACTTTGAGTCTCAAACATTGAAATGCCCCTCGCCATGCCAATGATACCTGCTTTCTTAACAAAAAAAGAAATCAAGATAGCACTTAGTGTCATAATATGATTAGAAATGCATTCTTACTTTTATTGGATTGTGAAACTAAACATAGGTACTTTATTTAAAAGAACATTATAATTAGTATTATATTTATGGTGGGAAATGACTGTTCATATACTTTTTAGATTTTTTTTGCCTCTTAATTCTTAACACCTCTTTTGCCCTACTAATCTGAATGTAACCTAATATTTCTCTAAAATAAGTAAATTTTCATTAATTTGGCTTTTTTCTGCTTTATTTTTTATGATTTATTGATTTGAGACACTATCGATTTACTGCTTTTTCCATTGTCTGATGTATTGAAGTTCATATTATGAGAGGAATTTCATTTATTGCTAGAATGCTCTAATCAAATCATTAATTAAGAACAAGCCTTCTTATTAGTTTTTGGTACTTTTTGGCTTTACTTAAGTAGTTCACCTATTCTTTCATGGTCATTGAATTACCTCCTACTTTACTTTCTGAATCAATTAGTTCTATGAAAAACACATTGAGCTCTTGTTTAAAGACCATTTTTATAATTAATTTGCTTTGTTACTGGTAGTGAAAATGCTAAACTTTTAGAGCTATCGATACCTTGTTAGAGTAGTACACCTGTCACACAAACAAAAATATTACAATGGACATACTGGATGAACAGTTATGGTTAGGAAGATGTTGATGTTATTTTTCACGTTGTTTAGTGTATGCTTGAAAAGTAGGCAAATCATTTTTCTTTAAGAGGTCTTTAAGGTTACTTCTTTGTAATGTTTATTTGCACCAGCTTTACTAACAAAACACATACACCTATTCTAAACTCTTAACCACAATCATTATAAAAATCAAAACATAATTATTGTTTTTACACTTAGTCTTTCACTTTAGCCATTATTTATCATTTTCATTATGAAATTATTTGTCAAATAGCTAACATGTCCTTAATGTAATCCAGTTTATTATAAAGTGTGCTGAACCTTTAATTATTATGTGAGGGTACTGTCCATTTTGAAATCCTACTTTAATAGTAAATTGTTTAGTAACCTAAAATGTTAATTTTTAGTTCAAATAAACTCTCAGCTCTCCTTACATTTATCAATTGTTTATGCAAATTATATAATGATTAATTTTTTTTCAATTATAAACAATTCTCCTTTACTTGATTGTCATGAAAGGATATTCTAATATTTTTTTAAGGAAATCCAAATATTTGTTCTCTTTTCTAGTACGAAAATCTTTTACTAATGTTAAGTTTATTTCCTTGGAAAAAATCATATTTTACATTTAAGCTAACCATGTAATTTTTAAGTATTACATTTCATTTTAATTTCTTTTTACCTATTTTGATTTACTTTCAGACTTTCTTCTGTAAATATTGGGAAAAAATATTCACGCTAACAAATTTTTCTTTTTATGCTATTTTTCTAAATTAAAATATTTGTTGAGGGTGTCCATTGATGAAACTTTTGGTAGAAGTTGTGGAGCTTGTGTTTGACACAAACTATTTCTTAAAATAGAGAAAAATTATTTATTTGTTTTGGAAATTGTAAACTATTGACTTAAATAACACAGTTCTTTCTTAATGTTCTAATAATAATCCATTTGTTTTTAGCATTCTTCAAACTATGAATTCATTAGAAACGCTAACAAATTTATAGAAGGCTCGGTTTATTAAAATTCGCCATGACCTAAACTAGCAATATGGGCTTTAATAAATATGCTTTCTTAAAATAATTATGCTTTAGAAAAAATCTAAAATCCTCTACAAATTTTATTCTCCCTTTTTTTGCTTTCCAAGTGGTGTGGTCTATTCCTCAACATGGCTTTAAAGACTGGGAAAATACATTTCGAATATGGAGTGGCAATGGTAAAAAATTTCTGTCCTCTGATATGCTATGTTCAGTGAATTTAGTCTTTAGTTTACGAATTCCTCATAAAATTTATATTTTTTTTTAATTGAAAAGACTTGGTAGAAGATTTGTTTGCTTGATTGGTTGTAGTCTAGGATCATGGGTTTGTTTTGTTTGAATCTAATTTTTTTAATCCTACTTCCCTGTTTTTATTTTCTTATTTCTCCCACTTTCATTAATATATTAATTTTCTATATCTGAACTGTTGAGTATTTTTATGAATAGCTTCAGAAGTATTCACTTTGTCTGATTGGTGTTTATGTCGTGAAAGTAGGTGGTTTGAAAGAGGGACATTTTGCTACATAAAGACTTAAGAAGGCAGTCATTAGTTTTGTTTTATTTCTCTTAATAATTTATTAAATCTGACCTCGGACCTGGAAAAAGTTTTAACCTTCCCCCGAACCTAATAAAATTTACCCGAACCTAATGTATTGCTCCTATGCAGCTGACAGGGGCTTCCCCCGAACCAGGTTCGTAGGTTCGGGCACTTTTTCCAGGTCCGTCTGACCTCACAAATAAGTTCATGCATTCGGAGGACATTTTTTATAATCTTTTGTCTATTTGAAATGACCTTATGTGTACATAGTCAGATTTTCCAAACTTTCGATTCATTCAAATTCATACTTCAAATCCATATTCTTATACACTTTATCTTTCATTCATGTTCAGTTAATATTAAAACTTTATTAGAAGATCAAAATAGTTCTAAAAAATCAAATCACAATGAAAGTCTTTAAACCTTATTGATTGCTTTTCCAAATTGATTCTTATGGTTGAAATTCTGCTAATTTTTTAGAGAGGGATGTAACATGAATAAAGATGTTGTCATAGTATATTGCCAATGAATTTACTTCTCAAAATATTTTTAGGATATTGAAGTTTTTCTGTAGATTTTGAAAGATAATTTTAGTAGTTTTTGAAGCATTATGCTAATTAAAGTGAAAACATATATGTATTAGAAAAATGTGTAAATTATTGATAAAAACTCATTAATTTTAGGTAAGATGTCTTGATACTGCCAATAGGCATGTTGGTAATTAATATGTAATAGAAAGAGTGACAAGATATTTTTTATTCAAATTCTTTCAAAGATTTTCTCCAAGTTGTGCAAACATTGGTGATGTAATTAGGCTGTCTGTAAATCATCTCCAATCTTAATGGTTGTTGGGTTTTCGTCCAATGAGTATGATGTCCAGATATTTAGGCGATACCTACTTTTAAGATCTACAGCATTCTCCAAAGCAGTCATAACCAATGACGGATAGTTTCTAGGAAACAATTGTAAAACCAGCTACTGGGTAAGAACAAAAAGGTTTTAAGTAAAAAAGAAACAGTAGCTGCTCAAATCTATTTATTGTAACTTATGCTTGAAAAAATAACCTTTTCTGCAACTGCAAGACTATGTTTGGCTAGGTTTTTTACAACTATATAAATATTTAGGCTTTTAACTGATTAATTCTTTCTTTGCAGTTTTAGCTTTTACAAACTAATTACGCTTGCAGCTTATTAGCATTTTCATTGCTGTCCCACCATAATTCTCTGTTTTACTCGAAAAAATTTCTACAAAACCTGATGCACATTATTTAACAGAAAATACAATATCCTTTAATTTTTTGAGCAGTGTTGGAAGTTTATATTGGGCTACATTATGTATGTCTTACGGCGAAGCTCAAGGTCTGGCCAGACTCAAAGTTTATCCAAAAACACATATCCGCTCTTAGGAGTGCTCTCACATATTCAATATCTATGACAATGTTGAATTAAACTATTTGTAATGATTTATTAGTGAAATATCAAAGGAAATCATTACATTTCCATTTTCTGTGTAAATGCTTAATGTCTGAATTGTGTGATTAATAATATATTCTATATTTTAGTCAAATATGAAAGAATAAAGTTCCTGGTCATTGCATTAAAGGAGAGTGTTGAAATTTACGCTTGGGCCCCAAAGCCATACCACAAGTTTATGGCATTTAAGTCATTTTCTGATCTATTACATAAGCCTTTATTAGTGGATTTGACGGTAGAAGAAAACATTCGCCTTAAAGTTATATTTGGTTCTGCTGATGGTTTCCATGCTGTAGATTTAGATTCTGGAGCTGTGTATGACATTTATCTTCCTACTCATGTGAGTGACATGCTGTTTTGTTTATTCTTTTTACTAACATAATTTGTAAATAACAGTCATAATGTAAGTTTTTCTATGTTTTATGAGATCTTTTATATCCTTCTAATCAAGTTTTGTATTATAGTCTCAAGGAAATATTACTCCCCATGCTATTGTAACTCTGCCAAACTCCAAAGGAATGCAGTTGTTATTATGTTATGATAGTAAGTACTTGTGGTATTTTATATTAAAAATATTGTTGGCTTACAGGAGAAAGGCGCTAAGTCACTTTTGGCTCAACTACTCTGTAGATTTTCATCTTGGCGAGATTTAGTAAATCCCCTTGTGTGTGTTGGCTGACATCATTCTACCGCTCTTAAAAGATTCTCCAAAAGTGACAGTGTATTTCTCCTATAAGCCAATGATATTTACTGTGTTCAATCTGCTTCAAATATTTTGATTGTTGTAATCAATATCATTCTTTATTAACTGTATAACTTTTGGGTTGATTTTTATTGTAACTATTATTTTCTATCATTAAGCTTGAAAAATAGAATAGTTATCACTCAATTTTATTGTCTGTTTAAAGATTAATTACCATAGAACTTGATTATAGCAAGTACATAGAAGTAAGCACATTTTCCCAGAGAGAGACTTTCCAGACATATTTATTTTATTGATTTGATTTAATATTTGACTAATGATGATGATGATAACATTTAGAACACAATTTAAATTTATGTCTCTTATGTGTTATTGAAAGTATTACTTACTGTTTTTCCCCAGTGGTGAAATTTTTTAACTAAATTTTGGCACAAAAAGTTCATGAACCCATATAATATTAAGTTTACGATGTGTTTAATGTGGTACATTGATCATTTGATTCTTATTTGCTCCCTTAAACTTAACCCTTAACTTCCCTTAAGCTCTTGTAAAAACCAAGCTTACTGAAAATTCCAGTCATGTACTAAAAACTGCTTTTTTTTTCAGATGAGGGCATATATGTGAATACTTTTGGAAAAGTGAGCAAAAACATTGTACTCCAATGGGGTGAAATGCCTACTTCAGTTGGTAAGACTCAAGCTTTTTAGCATCTTACAATTCTCTTTGATGTTATTATTTTCTCTCTGTAAAATTAGCTTTGTTAATTTACAGCTTTTATTGGTACTGGTCAAGTGATGGGGTGGGGTAATAAAGCTATTGAGATTCGCAATGTTGAAACCGGACACTTGGATGGAGTGTTTATGCACAAGAAAGCTCAAAGACTAAAATTTCTCTGTGAGAGAAATGAGAAAGTAAGTTTTGCTGTTTTTACTTTTACTCTTTTTTGTTAATCTCTTGATTTGGTAAATAAGTTGCCACAGCTTTTTATCAAAGGGTCTAAGATTTATAGATTTTTGAAAGTTTATGAAAAACTAGGTGGATATTATTTACGTTGATTTGATGGATCATATTATTTAAAAATAGATGTTTAAAATTTAGCTTATTCATTTATACACTTTCATTAACCAATCTGTTTTCCTCCCTTGGAATCTTTATTTCTATAGGATCTTTAATTGTTGAGCTTTGTCATCTCGAATTTTACAACAGTATATTTTTAAATATTAGTAGATACTTAATTATAAAGTTCATTTTAGTATGATCTTTTAAAAAATGTTACATCATTTACAGTATTTTGTTTTAGTATTTGATTGCAAGGAATATGTTCCTCGATATTATGTTAATATTTTCAAAATTTCAGGGTTCTTAGACCCATTTCTATATTTAATGATTTGTTTATATTTTCCATCACATGTACAAGATACCTTAACTTATTGATTGATTGGAATATTAAATGCTGGTTCAGCTAACTGAAACCTGCTACTTCTGTGAAATTGGAAAATTTAAATATATGCTGATCCCCCAAATTCTCAGCTTAAACTTATAGGCAGAGCCTCATAAATTCTCAGCTTATACTATAAAATATACGGTACATATAACTACTTGAGAAGTTTAGTAATGACAGTAATATTGTTTTATAATGTGAACTGTCTTTAATTGTGTGATTAATATTATATTTGTTTTGTAGGTATTTTTTTCATCCGCTAAAGGTGGTTCTGCTTGTCAAATATATTTTATGACTCTTAGCAAGCCAGGCATGAACAATTGGTAGTAAATTATAAACTTTTAAGTGCTTCAAGTTTTACATGTAGCTATTAAGGTGTGTTCGTGCAAACTATTTGTACTATATTGCTCAATGATACTTTTATGTGAGCAGTTTGCTACTTTTGTAAATATTAAAACCATTTTTATTTATAAATAATGTGCTTGTTGAAAGTATTTTAACAAATTAAATTTATAAATATTGGTTTTCAACTTACTTAATGACCTGTGTAATTTGTTTTAAAACTTTTTAGTTGTTAATAAAATTACTGTCCTTCTAGTCTAGTCTCTATATGTGTTAATCATTCTATTGAAATAAGAAACTGCTCAATTGAATTATTTATTAATTTTGCTCCAAATTTAGATGTATTGTTTAGCTAATAATCTTCTTACTATAAAGCAAATTTCATCAATAATTGCATAATTTGAATAGTTAGTGTTTATCTTATTCTTTTAAGTTTTTAAATTTAAAAAGTACAAAATGGCACATGTCTTCTTTCAATCTCTTTTTAATTTAAATATTAATAGTGGTAGTAAAATCTTTAAATGTTTATTTTTTATTTGACTTTGTTGGAATGCCTGCTTCATCTTTGATGTGACTTGAAGACTTATTCACTTTCATTATTTATTACTTAGAATTCATGCTTTTTCTACTTATTTAAGGTTTATTTGCTAATTTATGTTTAGTTGTAAAAAATTGATTATGCTCTTTTATTTTAAGTTATTAGTTTAGTTTTTTTAGTTTGCACAAGTTTTGTTGTAATTATTTTTTGTTTGCATGCACTTTAGTTTTGATTTGCCCAACTTCATGATTAAAAGTAGTATTCTACAAAACATTCCCTACAATTACCCAAACAATTTTCCTTTTTTAGGTTGAACCATAAAATAGAAAATAGTAGATTTTACTACTAGTCGAATCTAGAAAAGGGAAGATAGTTGCATGGCCGATTATGTGAATTTCATATTTTGAGTATGAAAACTAAATCACCCGTGACATTATGGGGTGAATTAAGCTCAATGACAATTGTTTCCATTATTACTGTGATAAAGATTTATGTCTACCAACAAATGGAATAATGTTTTTATAAATTCAATTTTTAAGTATTCTGTTCATAATTTTGCATTTGGACTTTATTTATTAATTTATGCATTTATGTTTCAAAATTGATATATTAATTATTATTTCATATAGTTCCAATTGATGTTTGTTTTGTATTTTAAACTTTGTTTTAAGTATTATTTATGAAAACCTTAATTTTGTTCGTTTTGTCATTTTTATTACTTTTATGTATGGTACTTTGTTTTCTTTTATTAAATGTTTTATCCTTTCATAAGACTCTTCATTTCTACTTGGTTTTGAGATATTTGTAGGGTAGTCATATTCAAAATTATGATATTCAATCATTAAAATCCATACTATTTTTTAAGTATCCACTCAAATGAAAAACTGGCTTCATATCCAGTAGATGAGATTTTCCATACATTTAAAGGTGGGTGGTCAACAGGTGTTGCTTTTAAATAGGGGTCGCTTTTTTAGGGTGAAATAAGTATGAGTAAGACCTGTAGTAATTTTTTAAAAATTTTATTAGTAACTTTTATTTTTCAACATGCATTAAACATGATGCAACAAATTTTAACCCTATTTAATCATAGCTGTTTGTACGCTACATTATCTAGAGCTTTTATTTTTACCCTTGGAGTTCCTGACTGATTTATTTTTATACACATTTGTGTATACTGTATATACCTCATTACTTCATTTATGTAAAGTCTACACCATGTTAGGTGATGAAACCTGATTGACAGATGTTACTTAACCAGATATCACTTTGAAGAAGTGAGGTATTAACATTATGGACTGCTTTTTTATTTACTCTTACAAAATATCAGTTTCCTCTTGTTTATTACTACAGTATCACAGAATAGTATAAGTTGATTTTATGAACAAAAAGAGCTGGGTATGAGGTTTGTTCATTGTCATATTTCAATGCACATAGTTTAGCCTTTGGTATTCCACATTTGAGCTTACTCATGAAACAATTTCATGATTTTTCAGTTCATGTGTATTTAGGTGTATTCTCAACTTCATCTATAGATTTCAATAAAAGTCTGAAGATTTCATCCAAACGATAATCTGGAATATTTGATCTCGAGCTTCCTGACCCTCCTATACCTCTTATAGCAGTAATTATGCGTCGAAAAATTGGAGGTATCCGACGCATGGTACCCGTGGTTATTAACATTAGTAAAATTGGTAACATCAGTCCACCAATAACACTAGAACCAATAAATTGCCTTGTCTGGATGTTAGAGTCTGTTTCTTGTATAAAAGATGTAGCTGGAATGTCTAGAGTTGGTTTTCCAAATGCATCTGTCATAATATAAATCAAAAGTAGTGCACAGAGGATCCATGAATGAAGATTCATTTCTTAAGCTTGGTAGAGTAGCAAATCCTAGAAATTAAAAATGAAATAATCAAAATTCTGTTTCTGTCTTAAATATATAATATTCAAATTGGCTTGGAAATTAAATTCATACAGTTAAACCTAGCTATACTGGACCATCACTGGATCCTAAAAGAACCAACTCACTATAATATGTAACACCACCTATTAATAGTTTGACACAGTTGGAGCTGATTATATTTGCAGTCTTGGCCTCTGCCATTAAGAAGCAAATGGAAAGTTTAAATAAAACCAGTAGCACATAATTATATGACATGTAATTCAGAATTCCTGGGGTTTGATAAGGTGAATTAATATAATATTAAATTATCCATACTTAGCATTTTCTGCAAGCTTTGATTTTCCAAACCATTAATGGCCTACTTAATTTCCAGGTGAAATAAGATTATTTAATGGCAGTATTAATTCAATGAATTAATTCCTTCAACCTTTATCTGCATCAGAATAAATTACTCATAGTTAAAGGATAATGACACATGAATAGCAAAAAAAGTTGAAGGATCCAATTGCCAATGGAGTTGCTTGACTTAAGGTTTCAAAATATTTTAAGACTATCACTTATTTTTAAAGCAGAAACTTTTCCAATGCCCCCTTCACAAATTTTTGCACCTAATGTTCTTACTTTTTTAATAATGGTACAATTTTATTGTTTTTATACCAACTTGATTAAAATATCATTTTATGTAAATTTAAGGCAAATTATAGTCCATAAAATTAAAATATGGACTACATTTTAAATATTTTGGCAAAATAATTTTTAAGGTGAATAACATCTTTCCAAACTGATTCATGTAGTACTACATAATTTTCATATTTTAAAAAAATAGGATGTAAGGAAGCCTTTTTTTACTAGTGGGTCATTCATGTTGAATCAACAAGGCACTCAACCTGATTCTCAGATTTCAATGAAACTTTCCGGAATGGTTCTCTCCTATGATAAACATGAGAAAATGTTTTTATTAAATTTTCTTGGTAATTTTTTTTATTAAAATTTTTTCACCCTTAGTTTTAAAGATAATTTTACATGGTTTAATTTCATATAAAGTTTCACTATGGGTTTATTATTCACATTATTATTTCCATGGGTTTTTTATAAAAAAGTTAAAAAAAAAACAATGGTGGTATCCTTTATTTTTTAAAAAAATTATATATAATTTTTGTAACATTATATGGGGGTATGAAATCTAAAAATTATAGAATGGGGCATCCATGGGATCAGGAGTTATAGGAAAAAGAGAATGATATGGAATGACCCTAATGAAATATAGATGGCAAAAATTTTGCTTGAAATAATTCAAAAAACCTTAACCAAAGCTCTTCAGTTTATATGTAATGTATAGTATAAACAATTTAAAATTAGAGCGAAAGATGTCAAATAGTGTTGAATTTTTACCCGGAAGATTCATTATTTGTAACTTTAGAGTCAGTGCTTATTTTCTCTTGGTCCTTTAAATAATTGAAATTGAGTGAAAGGACTTAAGAGCCAGGGCTATTTCAATTTGCTTATTAGTTCCATTTTGTATCCAAATTGCTTTTTTTTTTAAGAAATGCCATTTGTTTGATATAAATTTAATGTTATTGTTACTTTTTTTGTATCGAGAACAGTCTTAAGTGACTTTATTTGTGATATACTGAAACTCAGAAATTTCACCTTGAAATTTACACCTGTTATTTTTGTTATTTTCATTCTGAGTGCTATTTGGATAAATTTTGAACATTGTGTAATTTTATTTCCTTTTATTCATTTATTTTGTAAATTATGTAGAAAACGAGAGTTTTGATGCTCTTGAGCAGTCTCTTATTATTTTTGCTTCACATTTTTTACACCTTTTTCTAATGTCTCTGGGCACAAAATAAAGGGGTATTTAT
This sequence comes from Tetragnatha montana, assembly GCA_963680715.1. NCBI lineage: Eukaryota > Metazoa > Arthropoda > Arachnida > Araneae > Tetragnathidae > Tetragnatha > Tetragnatha montana. The sequence goes on along the minus strand of OY796679.1, from coordinate 46,672,525 downwards.
ATTGAATTTCAAAAAATATTTTTTTTTTGCTAATTTTGAGAAAAACGTTTAAGCAAGATTTTTTGATGCTGTTGAGCAGTTTGTCAATATTAATATATTTGCTTCAAATTTTGAACACCTTATTTAATTGACATAGAGCACAAAATGAGGGGGTATGCGAGTTTGAAATCAAACAAGAAAATTTTCCCCATAGGTCTAGTCTAGGGGAAACTTCTCCCAGTGCCCTCCCCCTGAGAAGACAAATTAGTCAAGGGTTCAGCTTATTTGATGATCCTAATTAGTATCTTGGAACAGCTTGAAAGAGACGTTAAATTTTTTTCCCATTCTTGTATTTTGATAAATTTATTTTTAGAAAACCAGATCAATGGTATAAATTTTGAATTTCAAGTTTTTTTTTTACCTAAAGCATTTTTAGCTGCCTGCTTTTTTAGCAGGAAATGCCAAAAAAAAATAAATACATTTATAAAGTAATAAAATATTTAATATTACCTTTTACGTACAAATACATAAATTATGCAAATATACATATAATTTTGAACATAATGATGACATATGAAGGAACATAGTACTTATGTTACAGCTACAAACTGGCATACACCGGATTTTCACAAGACTACTTATAGTCTAACATAGAAGACAATATATCAGCAAAAATAAAATATACTTTTTCAAAGTGGGTTGCAAGTTTCTTTTAAGTAAGCATTAAAAATAATCACCATTCCAACAAAAGAAAGTTTTGCAGCAATCGCTGGGAGTAATAAATGCTCTTTAGGGTCATTAAAAACCATTGACATAATAGCACATTCTTGGTAGGACATGTGTTTGTAGCAAAAGTCCAAAATATATTTACTAGAAAAATAACTATTATTAAGATTATTTTTATGAGGTATCATGAAATTCAAGACCCAGTCAACATAATCGCATAATAATCTTTCAAATGGTTTTTCAAGGAAATCTTCAGGGAACTCGTAACAAATGTTAGGTGGACTGCGATCACCCACATCAGTACAACCACTTAAAATTTCTGTAAAAGTATCATTCACGTTGGGAGAACTGCAGAATTGTCGAACAGAAATAACATGGGTGTCACCTGTCTCATCAACATTTTCATCAGGTACACTTCCATTCTTTCTTGCTTCTATTTCTGCCATGAAAGCACAAAAAAAGTCAGCACTTTGAAGGGAAGAGGTCTGTCTTTGAAAGTCCGGCTCCATTATAGTTTCGTCTTTTCCTTTCGTCTTTCCTTCTTACTTTTGACCAAGACTTCTCTAGTGCCGGCCAGTAGCGGAGTCGTCAGTAGTAGTCAGTAGCGGAGTACACAGCGGAGTTGGAGTAGGCGTCAGCGGTGTCGGCAAACGTCGACGGCCTCGCGTCGCGCCTCGGAAAGGCCTCGCGCCCAAGAAAGAGAACCTAAAAATCAATTAATTTTTTTCCATTTCTTAAAAAGTAGGGGGGTTTTTTTAGAAAAATTTAGAAATTCGGACTAGGTATACGGTATACCAAAACAAGTTAAAACCCTGTTTTTTAGGGTCAGATTACAAAAAATTTTCTGGCCCCGCTTTTGTACTTGGAACTTATTACAGAGTCAAGCGCCCGAAATCCGGACGTCCACCAAAAACCGGAATGGCCTAAAAACCGGACACTTTTGACCGATCGATTTTTTAAGGCATCGTTGAATTTATCTTAGACCATGCTACGCTGTTTTTTCATTACGAACAACATTTCTAAAACGCCGTATCGGAATATAATATCACTGTTTATTTTCTAAAGTAGAACAAAATGTGCCGTTGCGCTGCAGGTGTATTACTCGTTCTGGGTCTATTTAGTAGTGTTCGGCAACTAGTGGTCAAAAAGTAGTTAACTACTAACTAGTCTGGGAAAATCTAGTTGCAACTAGTAGTTAACTATTTTTTCCTGGGACTAGTTGCAACTAGTAGTTAAATATTTCCCAAAGTAGTTAACTACTAGTTAACTAGTCTATTTAATTTAATAACCTATTTTTTGCCCAAATTCCAAACATCTTTCTTACCTATATCACAAAAAACTTTATGCTTCGCTCAAAACGGTGCTTTATTTCTGGTTATGGTATTTGAGAACTCTACCATGACACTTTAGTTATAAATGGCAGTGTAATTTTTTGTATATTTTAATAACATTTTTTAATAATTTTGAAATTTTAAACAAAATTTTTTTAAAAAGTAGTTGAAAATTTGAAAGTAGTTTCAACTAGTAGTTATTAAAAAAAGTAGTTCAACTACTAGTTAAACTAGTTTAAACCAAAAGTAGTTAAACTACTAGTTAACTACTAGTTGATCGGTAGTTAACTACTAGTTGCAACTAGTTCTAGTTAACTAGTGCCGAACACTACTATTTAGATTTACATTTAAGTAGCAAAAATTGTTCGGATTGGGCTTTTTCTGAAGCCATTTGAATTTTATTCTTTATCTGGAAATTGCTGATTCTACACGTTTAATTTGAAGTCTAGTTTTGATAGCGAATTTTTACCATGTCGGAAAACCACGGTAATAAATCGAACCGGAAAAGGAATAGCATGCTTCCCTTAGCATAAAAACTAAGGTAGGAATCCTACAAAAAAGTACCTCCTTAACTTGCTCACAACCGGTAAGTGATTAAGTTTACATTTTTATTTTTAAATTTATATTTTATTTAAAGTTTATTTTATTTTTTATCTCCTATTTCATTAGAAATCGCCCCAACCGGCGACGAAAAAGAGCAAAATTAAGTAAGCGGGCATTCAGTAGGTGAATGTCCGGTTCTTATAACCAAAAATCATAAAATGGCCTAAAATCCGGAAAAGTCGCAAATCCGGAAATGCTGCGGTCCCAGCGATTCCGGATTTGAGACTTCCGACTGTATTAACAACTTTATTATAATAAGTTCATCAAAATCTACCTAAAACTGTATGTCCAAAATTCGGACTAAGTATACAAAATCAAGTTGAAACCCTGTTTTTAGAGTGGTTTTCAAAAAATTTCTAGGGAAGAACCAGATCTCCTTTTATACTTGGAACTGTATTACTTATAACTTTTTTAATATTAAGTTTATCAAAATGCAAATCCTATATAAAAATATCCAATATTCGGACTAATTGTACCAAAACTAATTAAAAACCTGTTTTTTGAGTCAAAGTTCGAAAATTTAAATGTATAAAGCTACATTGGACTTCTTGAATATGTGTGGGATGGGCTGAGGAGTAATTTTGGGTCCCTCCCGAAATAAATTTCTATATACGCCACTGATTTATTTAAATTTTGTGATGGACAATTCCCTCATTTTTTAAAAACAGAAAAAGTGTATTTCTTAGTACAAATAATGGTTCCAAATATCGACGTTTAAAGTTTAAAAAAGTAGTTAGCTCAAAATCTTTAAGTTAAAATTGACAATCTCTAGAGCAGGGCTTAAACTCAAACCAAAGAAGTACCGGAGCGCTACTATTTCAGCTTTGCAAATATTTACTGATTAATAAATAAATATCAGTAAATATTTATTGAAAACCAAGAAGTACCGGAGCTCCGCTCCGGTGCGCTCCGTTGCAATTTAAACCCTGCTCTAGAGTGAGTTCAAAATTCGCATGAATTCATTGTTTGGGATAAATTATTATCAAGTTGAATCTGGCCCTAAATTGTATTATTTTACAAATTGTATCAATAACTAGGTATATTAAAATATTGAAGAAATTTTGGTATGAAGGGCCTCGCAAGAATGTTTCGCCGACGCCTTATGGTCTTGCTCCGCCACTGGTGGCGGCTCGTCCATAGGAGCACGTGAACACCCACAGAAAAAGTAGAACAAAAATCGAATATAAAGATAAATAAATATCAATGGAAATATATTCTCAATTTCTTTTTTATACTCAGAATTATGTTTCTCCCTTTCCCCTTCTCTACTCAATAAGAAAAATTTACTACCGGAAACGCGAAAGAAATCGAAAAAAGAATGAACTCTTCTTTGTTTTCCTTTTTCGCACGTGTGAGCTTAAAAAATATGAAAGTTTAACCTTTCTTGTCCCCAGTGGCGGATCCAGCTTGATCCTAAGAGGGGGGCAACCACATTTTAGGAAGGTTGGGGGTTCTCCCCCTGAAGAATTTTTTAGGTCCTCTAAAGAGCCGTAATTTTGTTTTTCGGGAAGGGTGTAGATTTATATATTTTTCCCAAGGTCTCTCCACCAGATTATTTTACTGACGCCCCAGAGAAGGAAGGGGGTCTGGGGGGTCCTCCCCCAGAAATTTTTTAAAAATTATACCTTAAAATGTAGTCTCTTGACTTATTTTTGAACTTTTAAGACGGAATTTAAGGTCCCATCCTCTGAGAGAGATCCTGGAGATGAGCGGTCATCTCTGCTCTAGAGTCTAGTCTAGATGGTCAAGGGGATGACACATGGGGCTGATTGCCCCACAGGTCTCCCTCTCTTTTCATCACTCCAGTGACGCATATAGAAATTTATTTGGGTATAGGAGCCGCCAAAATCTAGATTTTTGCACCGGGGTGTGTGACATATCTGTATGTATATATTATGTAAGTTTATTTGTATGTGTGGATCTGGCAACAGCCAGTTCCTCGTGAATTGTAAACAAGAGGCACGCTACTCAGACTTGGTTGTGTCATGTAACAATGTAACGTCGAAGCTAGCGTTTTATTGAATAAAAGTAAATTTAGATCCAACCTGTGACCTGAGACGCCTAACATACCAGAAGGAAGCAACATTACATGGTGTCAGTAATCGAGAAGTTCCTTCGCTCAGATCGAAACCGATGATATAAGATTGTAAATATGGATACGTTTAGGGGCCGTCCATAAATGACGTCACGCTCAGAGGGGGGAGGGGTTAATCAATTTGTGACAGTTTGTGACAAGGGGGAGGGGTTCAAAAGTTGTGACATCACATCCTCCCCCCCCAAAAAAACTGAAAATCAACCAAAAATAAGAAAAACAGAATTTTTTTTTCTAAGATTTATTACCGAAAATTTTACAACTCTGTGTATTAGACATACTGATCGATTGAAAGCGTGACATGTGACATAGGGGGGGAGGGGGTATGGGGAAGTGTGACAGTTTGTGACATAGGGGGGAGGGGGTCAAAAATGGGCAAAAAAAGTGTGACATCATTTATGGACGGCCCCTTAGACCTCCCGGCGACCTGCGATTCACCAGCGGCAATCTCGCTGAGTCATGGAAGAAGTGGTCACAAAAGTTACAGAACTACCTAATCGCTACAGAGAAAGAATCGAAACCAGATACCATTAAAATCGCAATCCTGTTGAACTTCCTTGGAGATGAGGGCGTTGAGATATTCAACACGTTCAAGCCAGACGAAGGCAAGAGTAAAGAGAAATTTACTGATGATATGGAAATATTCGATGCTTACTGCAGCCCTCGAACTAACGAGGTGCTTGAACGATGGAAGTTTTTCTCCTGTTCTCAGCAGGAAGGCCAACAGGTGGACAGCTACTTAACAGAGCTTGCGGTCTCTCTTCACTTCGGTGAGCAGGAGGAAGCCCTTGTCAGGGACCGGCTGGTCCTTGGTATTAGAGATGGGGCTCTGTTGCAAAGGCTACTGAGGAAACCAAGTCTAACTCTTAAGAAAGCAGTTGACTTTTTGCGGGCAGTAGAGGCGAGTCAATCACAAATTGAAGAGCTGCAGTCATCATCCCAAGTACATGAGGTGAGAAGAGGCAGAGTGGATGGAGAAGGGAAAATCAACTGCAACAGGTGTGGTGCGATCCCAGCGCCAAAATTCTCCCAACTTGTAACAATATGTTATGCTTTTTCCATTTCCATTATGGCCTATGGCCGTGGACTCTCTGTTCTAGTACTCTGTGGTTACAACCGCCCCCGTATCAGGCCCTGATTATTGCCTAGGCCCGCAAGGCCCGGGCCTTGGACCTATGAATTTTTGGGGCCCCCAAATGGTCTGAAAAATATCTTTTTTTCTTACAAAATATTAAATATCATGTGATAAAATTTTATACTTAAAATTATTAGAAAGTTATTTTTCTAGAAATGAATTAAAACTAAAATAAAAAAGGGGGTGGTGTATAATTTTGTTCTAGGTTAGCATTGTTTTATTTGTATATGTAGCAATAGTAACCCAATAACGCAGTTTCTTAGTTTCTTATACATTTTTGTCGTGAAGGGGCCCCCTAAAAGCACCTGGGCCTTGGGCCCAGACTTACCTTAATCGGACCCTGCCCCGTATGGCATATTGCAATCACGAATCTCGCGATCGACGCATTCTATGATCGAGACAATTCAAACAATAAGATCAAGATTCGGTACTTACGTATTATTCCGTCGACCGTTCAGCCGCCGTCTAATTCAGCGGCACAGTTATAGTAAAGTCAATGGGATTTAATAACGTTTTCGGATTAAGCTACACGGTCTACGGGATAATACGTAAGAACCCAAGATTCAAGAGGAGACAAGAAAAGATCAACTTTTAGCTTGATACAACTTCATATTCTACGCAGTAAATTTGAAATCAAAACAAAAAATATGACAACAAACTTAGCTATGCTACGTATTGAAATCTGACTGCGCAGGGGCAGGCGCATTGGCAGCACCTCAAAATTTTTAAGAATTAAGAGAAACAAACTTGAACTTAGACTATCAAGAGGTCGTTATAGTGCATATTCCCTAGGTAAAATGCGAAGAACTCTTATTTCCGCACATTATGGAAATAAGTTAATCTATATGTTACGGGCAATGTGATAAATCGGGCATTATTAGTAATGCCCAGGCAATGTGATAAATTCAGTGGAATTTATGAATGAAATTTATCACTTTGCCCGCTTCCACTTCGGGCATTATTAATAATGCCCGATTAATCACTTTGCCCATAACATATATATTACCTAGATATTCTGTAAAATAACTAATTTCCCACTTTAGCTGTAACATATATTCAAAATAGGTAGAATCTTTCCATAAAACATTGATAATCTTTTCAAAATTCAAATTTTAATTTTAAAAACACACCACCCAGAATAAATAATTAAAAGCAACAGAATATAGCCCCTTAAATACTATGTGCCCGAAACTTACACAATTTAGCTCAGAAAATATAAAATAGTTTTGTATAGAAAAATTTACTTTATTTTTACCATGATTCTGGAGATTCATACTTTATCCAGAGAGGTGGTGAATTTTATGAACTCGTAAGTTGTAGGCTTATTATTAGTTACAATTTTTATATCTAGAGTTCTCAAAATTATCCAATTCTATTAGAAAGTTGACATGAGAACTATTTTTAAAATTTACACCTAATACAATTTCAAGACCAAATTTAATAAAAATAAATAGGTTATTGCGTAGTACGCGCGCGTAGTTTTTAAAGTACTTATACCTACTATAGTTTTTACTCTAACTTTGGAAACGAAATATCAGTCAAACTAACCTAACTTAGATGGATTTTAAAACCTTGAAATAAAAAATGAATATCCTAATTTATTATTATTCCTTAAAAGAATGACTCATTTCCTTTTAAAAAAACAACAAAAATTTTTTCGAAGGAATTTTTTTTTAGTTTTTAAAGGACTATCAAACTAATAAGCTAAATGTTTTGTCATGTCTGTCACGAAAAACATAATTTTTTTTATTTTAAAATATAAATCTACTTGATTAAAAAACTTGACACTTCATTTTCTCTTTGTTTGTATTATAAGAAGCAGTTCAGAATAAAAAAATAAAAATTAAACTTTGGAAAATTGATTTAGATAAAAGTTTAAAGTTTGCCATGTCTTTCACAGTTGTAATATTTGCCATTTTATGTTTTTGTCCTTTAATTTATTGGATCAGTCTTCTAAATTATCGTCAGCATCAGATGCATTTTATTTTCTGAATTAGTAAATTCAAAAATAATCGTTTGTCAATTTGCTAAACAAACGGAATTTGTTTATTTACTACGTTCCATTCATAAACACTATAATTTGGTATCGGATTTTTTAAGCTAAATAATTTCGATTACGTAAGTTACAATTAGTTTTTATGAGCAAAAGAAATTTTAAATCGGTCATAAGAAATTTAAAAATAATACCTAGTTGTCGAAAAAAAATAAGCAAAGAGAAAAAAAATTAAAAATTGAAGAGAAATTAAAGCTTTTGTACGTATTATGTCTGTCACAAAATCCTTGTCATATCTGTCAAAATTTTAAAATAACTTCCATAAAATTTGGCAATTTCATTTTTTTACAGACAACCAACTTCATATAGAATGCTGTGGACATGAAATACAACATACAAAATCAGAGCTACTGAGTAATATAATTAGGAGTCCCTCAAACTCGTGTCCATTTCTTGTCAAAATCTTAACGGCTATTTTTGTCTCATAAACTAAAGATGTTTTCACTCAGAATTTTTAGTTTTAGCTATTTAGGAAGATTGTGTTTACATGTTCCTAAATAGGCGAATTATGCACCAAGCACACCAAAAAAAAATTAAGATAAATTAATATATTAAGTTCTTATTTGAAGCAAAAAAAAATTGTCCGATGGCATGTCTCTCACAAATGGAATTGACCATTTATATTTAAACTTATTTTTATGATGAAAATGGAAATATTTATTCTGAAAATAAGCCATAAAACGATCGATCATTGCAACATCAATTTCACTCATCACCATATTCAATAAACGTATAATTAGTTAATTAGTTTTAAAAAATTAATTATTTATTCCGAGCTTCTGCCTTAGTTCTCAAATGAAATTCAATTATTAAAATTAATTTACAATAAAAAACCTAAACGTTAGAAATGGAAAATTCCCTGGAATATTATTTGTACCAAAACTAGATAATAAAATTAATAAATGTCTTAAAAATCATTTGATAAAGTAAATACTATAGTATAAAATAGAATTAACAAGGAAATTATAATGTCAAATTTATCAATCTGCAGTTATTTGTACTACATTCTACTTTAACTCGGAAGATAAAAAAACATTTGGAAAGAAAATAGAAATTTGCATTTACTTTTCCTGTCGAAGATAAAGCTTGCCGACTGCCTACTTCAATGTTTCTTCAAACGCATATTTTTTAAGAATCTTATGCAAATTTATGTACTTAGTTTGTCCATTAAAATATTATTAGTTAAAATAGAATCGTTGAAGGCGGGATCAACTACATTGATCTTTTGAGAAAAAAAAATGATTGTGCTTTTATATTAATGAGGGGATTTTACAGCTTTAAAAATAACAAATTACGGAGTTTATGATAAAAACAAAAGTAGGAGGTTGTTGTTATTATTAATAATCCAAAATAACTGTTTTGAAAGGATGTTCACAATTTCATGACCTCTCTTCAAGCTATCTTTATATTTTCTGCATTAAAATTGAGTACTGTTTGGTTGTACGGTAAGGATTGTACTGTTAGGAAATAAAATAATAAAACAAGTTTTGATGAAACTCAAGAGCTCCCAATTTTTTAAAGAGCTCAATCATTCAACCTCTGTTAAAATCCTCTTGAACTCAAAAGCCCAGCGACCGACTTTAAAATCTTTCAAGTGTCATAAACCGGAACACAGGTGTGACAGATATCAGCGAAACCGAGAATTTTGAGACCTTTTAACATACCGTGACAAGTGTAATCCCTCCTCAGTCTCTCATAATTGCTATAATTGGAGTGTACTTACTCTCAGTCAGTGGAAAGTCGGCGTCAACTCTTTTCAACAGAAGTGCACTTTTGCTTGACATAAGGGAGAATGGTCGAAAAGAAGCCGACAATTCAAGAGCAACCCGTTTCAGCCTCCAATGCCCCAGGGGTCCTCCAGATTTGGTTGACTGTAGGCTCTCCCCACAGTTTTGCCTATCAACATCAGCGTAAATAACACGGAATATTCAGTTGGCGACCTTATTCAACTTGAAGTCACTGACACGGATTCCATTACCCGATGTTAACGATACCGAAGTGGGAAGCTTTTTTTTATTCACCTAAAGAGAAAACACCTTCCGTAGATAAACTAGAGTGAAAACTCAGTACTGTCATTTTGCTGACTGATAACTAAGTGTAATGAATTACATTTGAAGCTTCTGATGAAATATCAGTAGTACTAAAGCTCAAAACGTTTGCTTTTATATTTTTAAAAATACTGCTTCCGATTATATTAGTCACGTACAGTATCAGCAAGAGCTAAGTCTGCACATCCTCTAACGCAACTGTTTATTTTTAAGAACTTTATAGGAGAAAATTTGAACCCTTTTTCTTCAGAAACATGACAAACACCAAACTTGTTGTTTTGAGAATAATGATAAAACTGTTTATTAGAAACTTAGGTAACTACATTTTATGAGGGTGTATAATTAACTACATCATTATGAAAGTGGCATTTTTATGAAGGTATATTTTCCTAGTTTTAGATCTGCAATTCCTATATCTCCTTTCAAACGCTAATCCAAACTTAAAAATGTTATAATTTATACGTTTGAAAATGAAGACTTTTACTTTACTCTTTTTGAAGATTCTTAAAAATTATTATATTTTATAGGACCAGAATTTTGGTCTTGGACTGACAAGTGGAGAAAAGTGATAATTGATAAATTTACCAACCCATAGATTTTTTACTGTTACTTTTTCTGTTTGTGTGTTTTGTTGCCACGAAGAGTTGAAAGTACTGAAGGTATATAGGAAAATGTATTAATAGTATATTATTTAAATTTGGGTGTATAATCTTTATCCATTACCAAAAAAGCAGATTTTTTAAAAATAGTACTAGTATATAAGCTTCGTTCACTTTAACACTTCAATTACTTAAAAAAAGTTTCTTAACAAATAAATTTTGCTTACAAATAAAGTATCACTAAATATCTCAAAGCTGTAAAAATTGATAAAATCGTAAAGAATAGAAAATACCTTACCTTATGAAAAGATTTGGTCCTTTAATTTATCATAATATTCCTCCCAATTTTTTTTAAATTGGTAAACAAGAACCCATTTTATATGAAAAGTAGCTAAAGTTTTGATGATAAGTTAAAAATTACCTTTTTAAGATGCAATTAATAAAAATCTATAATTATCCCTAGTAGCGCACGAAATTAACTGATATTGCTCTTATTTCAATAAATATTATAAATTGATTTTATATCATCATAATGTTAGGCAGTATTATCGTGCTACTATTATAAGAATCAAAGAAATACTACTCACTTGAGTTCGACTCTTTTATTCGGAATAAATATAACACTACAAACATGCATCATAAATAATAATTCGGCTTCCCTTCAGCACCCAACAACAATCAATTCCTCCTTCGCCGACGAAACTGCGTTTGGTACGGATTCCCAAAATACGGGAGCCTCAGCGGTCTTCCTGGCAAGATGACGGGTCGGACCGTCACACCGACAGTCGAAGTGGTGCTGTTGCCCAAGTTGGTCAACCTGCCGACCAGCCGGGCCACTCCCACCGGTATCAGGATGGGCAGAGTGAGGGCCCCCAGGATAGTGAGGCCGAGGGGGCCCAGCTGACGAGCTTCGATTTCAGAATCACCTTTCCTGGAGTCAGTTGGGGGCGGGGAGCTGAGGACTGTTAGGAAAATCCAGGTGAAGATGGTGGCTCCGAGAACCAGACAACGCATACTGGATTCTGAAAAGGATGAGTTCAGGGAGTTAAATGTCTTCACAACATGCGGCCCGCCAGACTTATTTTTGTGGCACGATATAAGTTTTAAATACAGTATAACCTCAATTTCGAAGGGACCCAAAAATAAATTCGAGGTATCGATTTTTCAAGGTAACAAGGTTACTCCAAGTATAAAATTAATTAGTATTTTATTTCAAGGGGGAAAATATTTTTTCGAGATATCATAGTTCGAAATAAAGAAGGTATACTGTATTTTTTCAATGTTAGAGTTCAGTTGTTAGGTTTTTATTAGGTTAAAGTTATTAGGTTTTTACTTCCATGAAACTCAATGGTAGGTCCATTTTAAATTGAAAAGAAGAAACCTAATAAAGCTACTTTCACTTTTTTACAATAGTGTAATTGCCAAAGATAAAAATACATACTTAAAACTAAACTATAAAACCTGTGCTATCAAAACACATGTACTGTTAAAATGCTTTAAATATTCAACTGAACAATTTTCTAAATGTGTTTCAAAGTAATGACACATTTGTAGGGAAGAAAAAAAATATTTAATGTAATAGTTTCATCTTTGTTTTTGTATTTGTAAGAATACGAAGTTCAAAAACTGTTTTAAAATGTACAATTGAATAACTTTTAATATTTCAGTTATAGTTTTAAATACACTGATTATGCAATTAAAATTAATTACACTTATAAATTTAAAGTAAGTAAACTGAATGCATGAATTATTATTTCTTTTATAATTCAGAATTTAAATATTGTAATAGTATTTCCTGTTATCTAATTTTTTTAATACTTGCCATTCACTATGTTTAATTTTTTTCTATTTTAGAACTATTTTACTATTTTTACAGTGTTATGTGGTTTTGGATTATTTTAGTTAAATAAAGATACATTCTAATTAAAACTAAATTAAAGAAACTTGCAAATTGGTGAACTTTTTCTTTTTTTTGAGGCCTGAAAACATTCATATTAGAATATTTTACATGCTAATATCTCCGTGAATATTTAAGATATTTTCATGAAACTTGTTTCTGCGGGTTTGTCATGACATTGCAAACAATTTTTTTTTATTGAAGTTTTCGTTCTTCCTCCTTTAGTTTTTAATATTTTTAACTTTATTATTTCGTCGCTAGGGGCGCTGTAAGCCGTTTCAATGGATTCAGCGTAGTTACTCATACAGCGTGGTACACTTCACTTCAGTGATCCTAAGAGACGTTGGTTCCAAATACCCCTGAAACACCCTGTATAAATTAGCTCTTGGGCTTCCGAAAACGGGTTATATGTATTTCCCTCCTACATACTTCAAGAGTAGATGTCATCTCTGGCATCATTATTTTCTAATGTTTTAGTTTCCTAGCCCTCTCAAAAAGTTTTATCTTCCGATATACATATATAAAGCTACAGTTTCTCTGAAAGTTTATAAAACTATAGTCACCAGTAAATGGGTTAACATTTTTTTTAAAAAAAAGTACCTATCCGATATCAGTATCAAAATTAATTAGTTGTTTTTATTATATTAAACCTCGGAAGTAAAGCGTGACCGAGGATTGTATTTGTATGTTACGGGCAAAGTGATAGATCAACCGGGCATTATTAGTAAAGCCCGAAGTGAGCCGGGCAATATTATAAATTAAATTGCGGTTATCAATGAGTATTTACAACTTTGCCCGAAATACGCGAGCGCGTGCGGATTTATCACATTGGTATACCATGGTTCTCCAAGTTAATTCTCGTGTGTCAAAGATTACCTGCCAACTTCTGAAACAGGAGTGGCAAACCCGCGGTCCGCATGTGGCCCGTCTGAGTAACTTTTGCGGTCCACGAAGTCCATCACAATTTTATTAAAATTTAGTACTCTAATTCTATTTATAGTATAAAAACCCATTTTCAGAAGGCATATAAACTTTTCAAATCAGTAGGTCACAACTATACATAGAGCCCTCGTGAAGTCTTTATAATACCTATTCAAGTTTCACATTTCTCTATTAATTAAAATCTCAAGAAAGGTGATGTTTTATGATAAAAGGAGTATAATTTTTACGAGGTTAGTTTTAGATTTAGCACACTAAAAACATTGCAAATGCTTTAATGGAAAAATTTGAGTTGGAAATTTAGTATAATGAGTCCATTTTAAAAAAATTTTGAGTTATTTTGCAATAAAACATGAAAACTTAAATTGTCATGAAATCATTTTTGAATTCGGCACACATAAAGATCAAGTGGAATAACCCAAACAGCTTTCAGAAAGTTTATTTTTTTTTTCAGAACTGTGAAATTGGGGACCGTAATTAGAAAAATAAGCATATTGCGTTACGTTACTTATCGATCCGGTCTTTTAGAGAAGAATGTTTTACTGTAGTTTTCGAAAATAAACTATAACAAGAAAACATTTTAAGGATAAAAATGAAAAGATGCAACCACTGAGCTACTTCATCAGGGATGTAGAACTCTGTAGAGCTCAGGGGTGCAGTTCTGCACCCCTGATGAAGTAGCTCAGTGGTTGCATCTTTTCATTTTTTATCCTTAAAATTTTGCATATAAAATCTGTCTTCGTATCAAGTAGCTTTAAGCGCTGATGCAACATAGTCATCTTCCTAACTTCTTCAGCCATTCGCTTACTAAGTCCACTGCAGTGGTTTTACCAGGTGCCTGTACACTACAGACTACACTATAATAAAGTTTTTAAACCATAACAACTTTTACGTTATTTACCCCTTACTCTTCCCCTTTTGGCGGATTATCTAATATGTTCACGTTTTTTAGACGAATTTATTTTTAAAAAAATACAATATTGCTCACCAAAGGGACCCGACCATTTCAAGTAAGCCAAAATAATATATCCTATTACACTATCCAAGTTATATAAAAAAAAGTATTCACTCAATTCACTGCACTAGTCCCACTAAATTCCACGGATAATCGGTAGCTCACAGCATCTGCCTATCGTAACCTTGTAACTCTTAGGCTTTAGGGTATCACGCCCCTGCAGAACCCAGAAAACACTTTCTAGAGCAACAAAGCATATGCAAATCTGACTGAATGAAAACGCGATTAATATACTACTCGTCTAGCGCCACCCACCATTTTCGACGATGATTCCCTACTTAGCATTAAACCAAAACGAAAGGTTAGGACATTATCCACTAACTTTCACCTCCCAGAAACCGTCCCATCTGTCCGAACCTTCCTCTGCCAGGTTCTTGGTCAAGAACACGTGAAAGATGATTGATGAGCGAGGCAGCCGAAAGAGAATATCAAATTTACCTGTTCGGAGGCAGTCAGCAACCGAAGGGAACTTGCTCGAAGCCTTATTAAGAGTAAATTCTTTTCTGTCTGTGACTAGACTAAGAAGGAACAGGATGTTACTTTTTTTTGGGGGAAATGGTGTCATCCGAATTGCCGGAAGACAGGGACGTCTTTACCCCAAGTTCAGTGGCACTGTTCGTTTTGGTTTTCGCTTGGCATGCAGTTGTGGTCACTTCCAAGAACGTGAACAAAAAGCACGCTTGGGTTGCTTCACTATTTGAGAACCACTGCCTTTGAAACAATAACTAATTGGAAGATCATTCAGGGGTTATTCACTTGTAGCATAATAATGGGTTTTGTGGTCTTAGTTTAGAAAAACTTCGCTTGTAAAGAAAAGTTTCGACTTTGAAGAACTCTGATACTTAATAAACGGGCAAAAATAATTAACTAAAATAAACTCATATGGTTCTTCATAGGATCATATACTTTGTGGAATGTCCACATTAGAGGAGAGTGGGGTAATAAGAAACATAAAAAATTCCTCTGGATTTTCCTTTAGGTTTATGCAGCGAATTTTTTACAGAATGTTTATAACAATATGAGCTTTATTTGAAAACATAATGTGCCTGCTAAAAAAAATGTGAAAAGGAATTATTTACTTGTATCTTATTATCCCAAGTGTTACCCGACGAGGGGTAATAAAAAACAAGCCAGTTATCTAGATAAAACAATTAAAAATAAAATGAAATTAATACAATCTCTAAAGTGTATTTTATAACCCCAGTAATTTTCAGAAAGTTTCAATGAAAATCTTTCGAGCTATACTCAGTTAAAAATATGGCTAAAAAAGTTACATTCTGAAAGTTTTACGCAACTATCCTCGAAGCTTTTCATACCCATAACTATCCTACCTCCCACTGTCTTTCAATATTTACAGTTTGAACAAAATCGTTCATTAGTTATAAAATATTATTTCGAATCAAATTATCACCCTTTAAGGCACAAACGAGTTAGTAGTTTGCTAATAGCATTGAGTTCCAGCCCGCATGTATTTCTTCGAAGGTAAAATATGTTTTATTTTTAAAAAAAAACTACAATCGCTTGATAAATGAAAAAAGTGTTAAAACTCACAAAACGCCATTGGCAAACTTGCAAGTAAAAAATTGTAAACCCCATATAGCTCTTAACAATAAATCTCTATATTACTCCGATATTCCCAATATAGTTACCGTTCCCGAGCAATTTGCTTGTTATTTTGTGGTTTAAAAATAGTTCAATAGGTGCAAGTGTATGGTTTAATATGTGAATAATTGCGTATGCGTAGTATACTGCACAACACAATTCTGATGGTTAAATTTAGTGTGAATGTAAAGTGTCTCATCAAATTTAACTATGCAAAGTTGAGTTTTTAACTTGTTTATAACTTAAAATTAATTTAAAATACAACTTTTATAAATTAATTACTCAAATTAATCCCTCACTTTCAATGCATCTCAAAGTACTTTAGTACTTATACGTATGTTATATTATTTGAGAAGCGCAGAAGTATAACAATTTGCCTCATGGAGTGCATTAGTACCTACACCTTCGATACCCAAAATCTGTTTAATTTGAAGTTCTATCATATAAGACATTTAAAATAAGTGATAAAAACAGCTGTAACCGAAATGTTCTTATATCCTTTTGACTAACTGAAATAAAAGAAAAAAAAGTTTCAATAAAGAAAAAACTAAATTTTTAATTTTTCAGGCTTTTAGAGAAAATGTTAAGTTGTTTTATGCTGTTGTGATTTATTTGACAAAATCGTAAAAAGCTAAAAGGATCTATTGAAAGTAAGTTCTTTTCTTTTCGTTTAAAGTCTTATTTTAAAATAATACAGTGGTTTTAACGTAATGATTGATATCTCTTTTCAAACTGTCCGTAAAAAAGAATGAGGTGCATTAAATATAACTTCAATAACTTGTTTTTAACTTAAAAGCGTCATTATCCCTATACAATACTCATGTTGACCTAGAAGTTCTAGGACGGAATGAGATAGTGTGTTAAATCATCTCATTCCTTCCATATTTTCAATACAAACAAAAACTATGACCAGTATATTTTTATCATATTAAATATGTTCCAAAGGCGATGATGGTGAATAATAGATGATAGACTTGAAAATATAAAGAAGGCAGCCAATTTAACATTACGTTATAAATTATTACATATAATAACGAGAAAAATCCTGAAATAGGTAAGCTCCTCTTCTTAATTCGCTTATTTATATTTTTAATAAGTATTTCACGTTTTTAATATCCACACAAACTATACTATATTCTCTTTAAATATTCGTAAAATTATTATAAAAAGACGTATTTTTCCACTTAATAAATTGTAAGGCAAAATTATGCTAGAGATATCTATTGATGAATTTTTAATTACACATATTTAAAACATGAAAAACGTATTTATTGTTAAAAAATCAATACTAATATATAATGTATATAATATATATATATATACATTATACATTATATTATATATATATACATTATATATATATATATATATATATATATATATATATATATATATATATATATATATATATATAATGTAATTATACTTCAATTTTCCATGAACTTCTTTATTGTGACTGAATTTGCCTATTTCAGGTATGAATCGCTACCAATTTTTTAAGTGTTTAGTTTTCCTCTCTCCGTTATAAAACAAAAAAGCATTACTTACAATTGATATTAGTATAACAAGAACCTCTGTGGTTCCAGTTTTCTTTTTGCTGTAGGTACACCAAGTTAGTCTGTGGATTATCAATTGCGTGTTTTCTCGTAATCCGCAAAGATGGTATAAAATAATTTCTTACCTTTTTAGCTTGTAACGTTTCTCCCTGACTCTCTCAAACCGCATACCTATCAATTAGAATCATGATAGTCTACTTTACTTGGTGGCAAATTCAATGGGATGGTTTCCAAACTAGAGCACAACGTGTAAGTAGTGCAATGACTTGTAATTCAATTGTTTCATTATAAGATTATGTATCGTGAGATTTTATGATGTGTTCAGGGATCACGCACCTGTTAAAAGATATTTGTTATTCTATGTTTTTTTATTTATAAGTGCATGTTGCTTAAAATAAAATTATGGAGATGGCTTTGAGCGGCTTAAAAAATTTAAGTTCTTGATTAACAAAAAAAAACCCTTTTTTTCTTTCTTTTTTTCAAAGGGGAAGGTGTTTGGTTACTTTTTAAAGGTTTAAAGTTTTTATGATGGTGTTTGATATGCTTTAAATAAATTTAAAAATATATACGTATTTCTTTTATTGCAGTAGGTACTCAACAATTTAGGTTAAATGATACGGGTTTCATACTTTTTTGATAGGATATATGTTTTTTGTTTATTATATTTCATAAGTAATTAGTAAGGATAATTTTAAAAAGGGAAGTAAAGAGTATTATTTTTGAGTTTTAAAGTTAACATACATAAAGGAAAATTCAAAAGTACTAAAAACCCATTTTAGTTAGGTATACATTGATTGATTGATTATAGCATATTTCTTCTCAATTTTAATTTGATGTATTATCTATTTAATTTGCAGCTTTAATAATATTTGTCACATAAAAAACTTAATTTTAATGATGAAAGATTAGATTAGAGTTTACGTCTCTTTTTCATGTGAGCCAAGTGTACTAAATTCAAACCCGTTTTAGTATAAATCAAAGAATATTTTTGACTGTCAATAAAATAGCGTTTCTAGATTTCATCAGATGAATAACATTTAATTTTAATTGGTTAAATCCAGAAAAAAAATAATAACAAAGTACAGATGACAGATTTCATGAAATGTTGTATTACATGAGACTTATTAGTTTTTAAAATATTTGGACCCCAATATTAAATTTTTAAAAAAGCATCGTAAAGGGTATAATACGTTTAAAAAAATAAATTACTAATGATTTAATTTATATAAATTTGTATTACATGATATTTTTTATAACTCCAGTCTCAAAATACCAAGACTCGTCTATAAATATATTTATTAGTTGTTAAAAAAAAATAAAAACCCAATAATAAAGTTTCTTTAAAGTATCGCAAAAGGTAAAATTATTACGTTTAAAAAACACTAAATTACTAATCATTTAACTATTAGATATTTTTACGTTAAAGTTTGAAATTGGTGAACTGTATATGGTATTTTTAATCCTTAATTTCCTTTACTCGATTTTAATTAATTGATTTAATTGTAATTTTTATTTCTTTCAAAACCACTCTTGGAAATTTTACCTTGTTTTAAAAGAAATAAATTTGAAATTTCTATTCATGTTAATTATTTTAATATCATATTAACTAATTTGAACATAACTATTGTAATCATACATAGCTTATACTATACATAAACGATTGTAAACGTGTTCATTGGCTATTTAATGAATTTAGAAATCCAAGAAGGTCTGGATAGATTCTTTATCTTAATAACTTTTATGCATTTATTTTCAAATAAGAAAAATATGTATTATTAAAACCTATTTGAATTTGAGTGCACTCGAAATTTAATATTAATTCCCTCAATTATTGAAGTTTTTAATGATTAACAAGAATTTTTTGACGTTTAGTTTGATATATCTCATTTAAAATTTCAATTTGCACTTTGTATTGAATAATGTTTTTTATAAATCATGCTTTTCGATAAATTAGTAAACTTGTGTACCGTTATTATAAAAATGTAATGTCCTGATATTTGAAACTCTTTAATAATTATTTTTCATAAGTTTACATATTTATTTTACTTATATTACATTCAAGCAATATTTTATGAAAGTAGAAATGTTAACATAACTTGTTACAAAACATTGGTGTTAAAAATTGCTTACTAGTTTCAAACATTTTTTATACATAATTTTGCAAGTTTTAAATTTATCACATAAATGAATTATTAAACAAGTTATACATCAATAATTGCATTCAGTGTTGACAAAAACATTAAATATTTTCAAGTTTATACTGTTATATCAATTTTCATCAATTATAGTCTGATTATTATATATCAGTAAGTAATAGAGAAATTTCTTATCTAGAAACACTTAAACTACTTTGTGTTTTCTCTAATTGTTAAGCACATTTCAAAATTCAATCGTCTATCACGGAACGTAGACAGGAATAAATATTTAGTTGTGCTACATTTATGAAAGGAAAACATAAAATAATAATCCATAAATATTTTAAGCCGTGAATTTGGGAATTAAACATAATTTTTTTGCACTATACTATATGTAGTATTTAGCACTCATTAAGCATTTCCTCACCATTTTAAAATATGGTATTAATCTACCTTCACAACCCTCAGTTAGAAGTTTTAACAAAGCTTAATAAGCAATCCGACAAAGGGCAAGGATTTTATTTGTACTTAAATAAAAAAATTAACCTTAAATTAGTGTTTCCCCTTCTTGTTAAAATTTTTCCCAGTAAAGTGTAAGATAAATTTGTACTTTGATTTAAAGTTGTTTATGAGTTTAAAAGGAGTAATCAGAAAAGAATTAGAACATGTTGATAATACTGCAAATACACTGTATAATTTATTCAGCCCTTTTTATAACAATTAATTTGTTAAGAAAAAATTATAATAACTAGTGGATTTTTATAATGCAATTCTGATATGACTTGTTTGAAAGCGACCATCATCTTTGTAGCTCTGATAATAAAAGAGTGGTTTACGCTCTATTTAAATAGTATAAAATTTACCAACTAAAGTTCATTAATTTAGAAATAAAGAAATTTAAATGTCTAGTTTTTATATTATTTAATTAATATTATAGTAGAAAGGTGTCCTAAGCTTTAAAGTTTTCAATACATATTACCCATTTACAAAGACACAACTCAAGAAAATTTTAAGGTGTTCTTTTATCGTTCATCTCTTTTTATTCCCATAAGCTCACTCATATAAAAAGTAAATTTTTTTAACGTTTCACCCAAACTGCGCTCCTAATAATCTTCTCGGTGATGCAAAGTATCGTATTGGTTTAACTTCTCACTAGGGGATTAGCTGAATAAAAGATTTCTATGACATTTATTTGATTCGAACCCTCGTATTTTTTATGCATGCTGAATTTAGCATTCCTTTTCCATAATCAAAGGAATAAGAGAAAAATCTAGTTTTTCATGCGGTGAACTGTGCTATGATTACGCCGTAAGAAATATACAAAGCAGTCATGCTGAGAAAAAGATCTCGTTTGATTTTAAACATTCCAAACGCTGTGAGACGCACTTGCTTAATTTCCCGCCAGCTCCGAATCTCATCCAAGAGCTCCTGAATCAGCGTAGGAACCGAGGACGACTTCAGTGACTCCCCACGATCTTTATCGAAGTTGAGGTTATTCTGGAGCCGATCCGCACTGATGATTATCGACAGCAGGGAAAACATGGCGATGGTAGAGTAGTACAAAGCATGCACGAACACGTCAAGCTGCCAGCGACCTTTGAGGTACATCAGAATCACAGTTTCGATTCTAAAAATCTCCAAGAACGAATTGACGATCAGCAGGAATACCAGACTTGTGAAGGTGGTTTCGAACTTCCGAGTGACTTTCATTCCAATGAAATGAATCTCTTTGAGTAGGGAAAGGTTGAACATGTTGTTGAGGGACATGTTTTCGACGGTTGCTTGGCTTCTGAGGCTGATTAACTTTTTGGCCAGGCGCGTCAGTTCGATGCAGTAGAAGCAATAGCACACGGCTAATGCATAGGGTAAACCCAGACTGCTGTAGTTAAAGGCGGTGAGAACGAAAAAGTGAAGAGCCCTTGCTTCGTTTTTACCGTAATTCACCATTATGTATTGTATGTAAGGGCAAAAGAACTTGGGATTCTGATTGACAATCAGTAACTTGACGCAGCAGATAACTCCTGGACCGAAAACGATGAACAGGAGCATGAAATTGGCAACTCGGATGGATCTATTGTGCCACATATTGTCCGTACCTCGCAAAAGTTGACGTAGCTTGTCCAAGTCATCCTTCAGGTCGTTCAGCTGATCTTTCTTCTTTTCCAAGATCCACCAGGACAGCATGGAGCAGATGTACTTGATCATTGTAAAGCAGTGGTAGGTCATATCAGCACTGTCGAAACAAGCGACGGCATTCGACACGGTGGCCAGCCAAATGATGTGAAAGACAATGGCCCGGTGGACGCGGAATTTCCTGGACTTCCCCGCATCGCTACGGATGTCCACTCCAAAAGTCGAGAGTAAAAAGAAAATGCACCGATACGATAGTCTCCTCCGTGGAAGAAGACTGCTAGAAGTCTTCGGGAGTTTGAATAGTTTTTTGTGCTTTTCCATATCTATGATTTTATCATCCATGCTTGGCAACGTCGGAGTTCTTTCAATGTTTCAAAGAGTGATAAGAAAAAACTTTTGTCACAGACTAGTTTTATAGATGTGTTATGATGATGGATGTCGTGTGTAAAGCTGTTATGAAAGAAATAGCTTTCATTGGTTTATTCATTATCACTTCAAAAATAATTTCCCATGACAATATAAAATGCAATGCAATTTATTTTATAAGATGAGAGCATTGAAAGAGAGAAAATTGAAGCAGAACACCAATGAAACTAGATCACGCTACAGAGCAATATTCATTTAACCCAAACTACGTCATCTTAATACCAATCGCAATAGAAAAGGAAAATCCAATTAATCTCATCTTGGCAAATGTAGGAATTTTATTTATAAATGTATCGTAAATTTTTATATCAAATAAACCAAAAACTCACAGATATAAAATACACTTTTAACTCCTTTTAAGTATGCATATTTTTTAGTATACTGGTTTATTGCAAAGAAAAAACATCTTTGTAAAACTAGAAATCATGAAATAACATAACCATGAATAAACAATTCATAGAAATAAAAAGGTTTAAGAAATAGAGTATTTAATTTTCTTTTGTTTTATGGGGGATGGCCTAATTATCACAAATTTATTTCCCGTAGTCCAAAACACATATTTAGGATGATATAGAGGGCAAAAGATAATTCAAACTTTACATTCTATGCACATGACATTGAATAAATAACTAAATAATAAAGAAAAAGGATCATATATATTTTGTTTCTTCAATACATACTAAAAGTTTGGGGTTAACAATTTCAATAAAATTTCTATTTTTTTGACTGTGCATGCTTTTTATGTAAAATTCTTATCAAAATTTTTTTTAATTACTATCCATCTTAAATGTAATATAAAATAAAATAAATTAAAATAATGCTCTTAAATTTCCTATACTTTCCAATTTTTTACCTCTCATGTTTTGTCGAAATACAAAGATAAGCTGGTATGACGCAAGTGGCGAATTTCTGTTTTAGATGCTCACGTTCTCTAATTACTTAGAAGAACGTTTTTGACCGCCAGAGAAATGTTTCGAGTTGCAAAAGGAATTAATTTTTTTTTTTTTAAATTATGTTACCTGGCTTTATTTAATAAGCGGTGATAACTTTTTGTGTTAGATTAGATCGTTGCAGGGAAATGAAGAGATTGCCATGGGGGGGGGGGAGAAAATAATAATAATAATAATAATAATAATAATAATAATAATAATAATAATAATAATGATAATAATAATAATAATAAGGGGGAGAAAACCCGACTAATGTAGTGGGAGTGGCCGGAGCTTTAAGGGAATATCAATGACTTATTTTAAGGTTATCTTGATCATCTATAATTATATTTGACGAACAAAATTAAACATTTAACATGTTTTCAGCAACAAACGATCCTTTTCACACATTTTCCTTCAGTACACTCCACAGGAAGAAAACCAATATTAATTACAATTAAAGTCTATTCAAATTAAGTAATTCATTTGAGTTGAAACAATCCCTTCAATAAATTTTTAGTTAATTTTACACATTTTTGCTTATTTTTCAGAAAGGTGTGGTGCAATGCTCATAAATTGACTGGTTAGGATGGGAAATTCTGTAAAAACGTAGTTGAAATTAAAAGGGACTTGTTTGGTAGCTTCCCTTTTACTTTTGTGCTGTCCGCTGTTCTCAGTCTTACCTATGAATCTGAATGTATCATTACTTTCACCATCATAGGAAGCATTAACCTCTTCAACTGAAAAAAAGAATAGCTAAATGAATTTGCTAAAGTTTTTTCAGCCAATTTTTAAGTTAAGCATGTTCATGGGGACTGGGAAATTTATGCGTAGTCCTGGCGATTGGTGTCCTGGATCCTCCTTTTCCTTTAATGTTGCAAAGCATACATGTTTTTTTTTTCTTTGTTTTGGGGAACTAGAAGCATAAAGCCCCGAATGGAGTGCTAAGAATGTGGAAAACATGATTGTGCGTACTCTAGACAAGCTATAATTTAATGAAGGAATTCTGGAAACTAAAATTTCCTCAATCATTCAAAATGTCAGGTGAGAATATGGCCAGATCACGAAAACGTCATTTATGACGTCTGAATACTAATTACAGTTCAAGATCTCTTACATTCTTTGGAAAAAAAATTTCTGAGCACGCTTTAGCGTACTGAAACATTTTTATTGGATCTAAGTGATCTGGAGTTATAGACTTGTCTGCAGCAACATTATTTGTTAGGATATTCTGGTCATTTAGATTTAGATGTAATTATTCTCTTTTTAAATTTATATTTTTGTTGAAAAGAAATTATATCAGTTTAATATAGTTTTAGAAAAGAAATCGATACTGAAAGGGAACAAAATTGTTCTTTATTTAAAATCGCTTTGTATAAACAAGTATTTGTTCCTAACTCAATGTTGTATTACCTATAAAAAATAAACATGATTAATCTTAAGTAAAAATTGTGTAAAGATGCATTGCTTTAGGATGTTCTTGTCAATAAAATGTAAACTTACTTAATAAATATGATTAAGTTGTCAAAAGTAATAATTAGGATAGAATTATGACACTTCTTAATAAACTATGACAGTTTTTGTTAAGTTTTGTGCATAATGACTAATCTAAGTTATCTATTCTGTATACACTAAATGGAAAAAAAACATTCCGTTTAGAAACTTTTAGTTGATAGTAATGAAAAATAAATATTTAATAAAACTTTTTGTATTTTACTAAGTTTTAAATTCCCTTCTGTTATTACAAAAATTCTCCATACCAAAGCTACTTTTCAAAACTTAAAAATTAATTTTTTCATCAAATGTCATTCTGTTGACCACTAAGTCATGAAGTTACCTGCTCCCCAATATTTTTTAACTAAACAATTACAATAAGGCAATGAAAGCCTTTCATGAATGTGAACAGTAGTCATTTATCTTGTTTGTTTAAATATTAAATACTAGCTGATATGCCCGGCCTTGCACGGGTGGAGTGTATCAATTTATTAAAATTTTCTCAAGTTACATGCCTAATTTTCTGTAGCCATAATTACCAATCATCCTGGTAGTTTTTCATATCCCGGTGTTCCCAGTATTTTTTCATATCCTGGTGCCTTTTTCATCTTGGTGTCCCCGGTGCCTTTTCATCTCGGTGTTCCCGGTGCATTTTCATCACCGTGCTCCCTGTGCCTTTTCCCTCCCGGTTCCAACTGTGTAAATCTAACCTAACCATCCAGTTCCGGTGTTGCACATTTAATTACGACAGTTACCCAATTATCCATTCTAAGTGAAAAAAATCCATTAAAATTATTACAGACTTTTGAAATCCCAAAATTTGTAAATACCCCCTGTTTAAATTGAAAAAAAAAATCCCGTTAAACTACACCAAAGAAACAAATTATAAGGTTAAATAACAAATTGATCTAGTGTTTCTATCATCAACTTTCTACAAAAACTGCATGATGTAATCTTTACTTTAACCAGTCTAATTCTTAAAACTTTCTATTTCAACTTAAAGTTTCATGGAAAATGAAGTTTTTAATAAGAAAATACTGTTATAAAGTTTTTTATAAGGGTCGTTTTTAATTTTTTAAATTATTAATAACCTTTTTAAAACATTTAAAACAATTTTAGCCAAGTTTTATCTTTAAATACTTTGTTTTATGTTTAAAATTGTTTTTGTTGTATTATTTGCAACAATGCGAGTTAAACAGATCTTCTTAAGTGGAGAAATAAGGCGAATTTTACAAAAAAAGCCTAAAAGGGGGTGAAGGGGTGGTTTTAGAAATTTGGAAATGATGTCATTGTCTTTCCCCCGTCCCCATACGTATGTGTACCAAGTTTGGTTCGATTCGGACGGGTAGTTTTGGAGAAATTGAGCCAAATCTGTTCCGGACAAACCCAGGAACCCAGGCAGGAACCCAGCCAGGCAGGCAGGGACACCTTCATTATATATATAGAGATACGAAAAATAAAAATAAAAAGTTATAAAAAAACTTTTCAAATACTACCAGGCTAGTTTAACTTAGGTTACTTTTTCAAAGAGTTCAAACAACACTGAAAAACAAACAGAACATATTTTTTTTAAAACGGAAATAAATAATCGAAAATTCTCTTTTCTCTTTTGAAATAGTAAAAAGACATAAAAGTAAAAATTCAGTAATTTATTTACTTTTTTAAGAGATTACAAACAATACTACATGGAAAAACAACAAGATTCAAAGCATATGGCTCAGCAAAAAACACATATACTACGTCTAATACTGATTATTTTAAAAACAGTAGTTTGGCTCAAAACGAGTTAAAAACGTCTTTGGAGTAATGCTGATGAGGAAAGTAATAAATTTCATGCGAGTATAATAATTTAAATAATCTGTAATTATTTCAATGTTTAACGCAATGATTTAATGATAGATATCTCATTTTAATGTGAAATTATTTTACTATTTTACTGTTTTTTTAATTTTGCTATTTGTCAAAGGGCATTAAAATTAAGGGATAGAATTATAACTTTCATGTAAATTCATAAATTAAAATTGAAACGTACTTTCACGTATTCGAATACTAGTGCACATTTCTGCAAAATAAATCTCAAACAAGCCTATTTAAAACCAGCTTATAAAGGCAAGTTTAAAACTACTTAACTACTTTTAATTGCTAAGTTAAGAAAGTTTGCTAAATGATTTCATGTGCATTTTAAATAATACTGATATTATAATTCAACAATAGTAAAGAAGCATATTTTGATTAAAATAATGCATTCGCATATCACTTGTTAGAATAAAAAAGGTTCAAACAATAAATTCTTTTTGGTGAAAATATGTATATTTATATATAACATTTCTTTCTAAGTTAAATTTCTCTATTTTCTATATTTATTCAACCAGTTATTGGGAGTTTAAAAAAGAAGTTATCTTAAAAAATTATAATTCAAAATGATCTCCTATTATTTTTTTAAGATCAAACCTTTTTTTTTAGTCCATCATACATACAAACAGGGCTCGTTTTGAGCTGGAACGCCTATGAACGGCGTTTAGGTTAAAAAGCCCTGCAGACAAATGTCCTTCCAACACAGGTTTAAAAACCATGTTGTCAGAAAACTTACATTGTAAATCCAGGCGTTTAAATTTAAACCCTCTTAAATTATTTAGAAACCATTATACTATAAACAAACATCTTATAACCTAAAATGCGCACACACTGTAAAAAAATATCTGTAAATCTTTCAGAAATTACCGTATTTGTTACAGAAAAAGTCCGTTCTCAAGGTAACAAAGATTTTTTTCTGTTTTTCTGTCATTACTGAAACTAAGCTGTTAAAATTCTGAAACATTGACAGAAATACGCTATTGAAAATATAAATTTTGTGGGGAAAATCACAAAAGATACCTGTGAAATAAATGGAAATAAACTGGCGTCCTGGCTGGCAGTTTTTCTGTAAATTCAACATATTTTTACAATGCACAACTGAAGACAAAACATAATACTATTAAAGCTTTTACGACTGGTCCTGCCAAAGTTCGTTTGCATCAGTTTTCATGCAAAATAATTGAAAAGAAAGCTCTCATTTCGTCACAAAAGCTATGTTCTCATAGAGTCACAAAAATCCTTCTGATTTCAATGTTCACTTCGTTTATACAAGAAGTCAGAAAAATTGTTTTCCAACGATGAAGCTTGACTGTATTGTGTCTGAAGACTTTCTAACATGCTTTGAAAGTCCGGCTGTTGAGATCTTCGAAGAGCGAACAAATGACGATTCAACAGGAAGAAATTTCGAGGAGGGGTTGAAGGAATACCGAACTCAGAAGCAAACTCTTTGAATACTGTCGGAAGATGAGACACAAAACTCGCCATTCCTAGAGACACAAGAATGGGGAACATCAGAGCTCCTAAAGCCGTGAATCCCAAGATGCCCATTTGTCGTGGCTCGGCTTTTGTGATGGCGGAAGTCACTTTGGAGGAGAAGTCAGGTGAATCCCCCAGACGGATTGCAAGCGGAACACAGTTACCGAAGGCAAGAAGAGCTGAGATCATGATGCACAGCAAGTACTTCTGAAGCTTCATTGTGAGCTGAAAGGAAAAAAAGATGAATAACAGATAATTAAAATAATGAATGAAAAAAACTAAATGTTTGAGTTTAAAAGATAAAAGGAAAAAACTCCTTTTAAAAAGAAAAAAGTAGATAATTATATACCTCATCCGAAAATTCTGAAATATTTTTTATGTTAATATTAATTACAGCTAATATAGTGATGCAGTTTTAGAATTATAATAAATTTTAAAAATTGTTTTAAAAATGGGATTATAGTTTTTTAAAACGATTTTAAGGTGGAGATTTATGGAAATTTTACATTTTTTTTGGGGGGGGGAGGAGGTGGTCATTTGAAGGGTCTTAGATAAAAAAAATCAGAAAAATAAATTTAGGTAAAATTTCGAAAACACTTTATGGGAGAGGAAAACAGAACCCCCTTTTTGCGTAAAACTTGGTAATACTTAAAAGTTATAATATAAAATATCGAAAGACGTCCTTTTTAATGTTCAAAACTATGTTTAATCTTTTATGACCACGTAACTTATTCTTAAAAAAATAATTTTGCTCTATCCCGTACGTCCCATTAAGTTCCGACTCTTCTTCTTGAATGTCTCATTCTAAGATTCAGTTCCATTATTTTTTATAACTATATACCTACTATCTATACGGTTGGTGACTCTTCATAATTATTTTGAAGTTTGGTCCGTAACTTTCAAAAAGTTGCCCATAGAGTCATACCGCCAGGAGAAAAACTTCAACAGAAAAACCAAAACTCTGAAAGAAGTACTAAGCCAAATGACAGCCTCACAGATTTTGCACACAATTTTTTTTAGCGTTTATTAATTAGCGTCACTACTTCTGAAATTGAGTGGAAAAATCCGTTTCCATAACAAACGCAACAGTGCGTTGTAAGAGTTCAAAAGTTTTGCCCCTGGCGGTATGACTATACATTACTTTCACCATAAATATGAAAATTAATCAACAAATACCGAGGTCAAGATCGTGTTCGCCTATGAATATGAATTACAATTACACATATTTTTTTAGGTGTAAAGTTATTTACAACTCTCATAAAAAGTTCTAAAATACATATGAAAACAAATAAACTTTTTTTTGTTAAATACAACACTATCTGTGATACATCTTAATAAACTTTTGTGTATTCAATAAGCGTAATAATGTATGATATAAAATAAAAGTATTAAAAGATATGTCAAAATATTAATTGAAAAGCAGTTTTTTAAAACAGATACATTTGAATTTATATACTAGAATATTTCTTAGAAATAATGAAAACATTAATTTTATATTTGCTAGTCCAATTTAAATTGTATCAAACGAATGAAACAGATATGTGCAGCTTAATATATTGTTAAAATATCTACGATGTTCAAAAACTTACTAAGGCAAGTCATTTTTATACTTAAATATCCATGAAAACTGTGTGTTTTAATATCTAACTGAACAAAATTGTGTACTTAAATATTTTACATTAGCGTTGACCCAGATAAATATTTTTAGGTTAGTAATAATATTTTGTCAGCATATTATATTTTTGTGTCATGCCATAAAGAATGTAATGTTAGTGGGTACTACTATATGCTAGTTTCTATTTGAAAAAAAAAACGAAATTATTATCTGTGTTTACTAATGCAGCGTGTATTTGTAGTAATCTAATTTAGACTAAAATAGTAGTACTTAAAATCACCAAACATACTAGAGAAAGTTCAAAGTTAAATAAATGTCAGAGAACCAATATTTTACCGATAAACGAAATCAATAAAGAAATTTCCGACAAACCAAAATCAACTGTAACAACTCAAAGCTTGAAAAGATAGTTCAAGGTTAGATGGAAAAGTTCAAGGTTTCCAAGAAGGCGAGTCAAGAAGAAAGACTCTCTCGCAGCAGTTTCGATTCCCCCCGAAACAGAAGAACTTTCGAACTTACCCTCTCAATTCTACGCCACTCTTGGACGTTACGATGGTGAAGAACTGCTAGGCAAGAAACTAGACGGTGTTCATTTTTATCAAGGTCAGGCCGGTCCAGGCAAAATGAGGTAACCAGAATTGCTGACCTTTCAAGGATACATTCGTTCTCAATGAATTTTTTCTCACATTACCTGGGGGTCTTTCGATTTCAAGTGGAGTAATGGACTTTGAGGTCTTCCCGAGACTCGACAGGGAACGCGATACCGGATAATTGGGTTAGTGTGCTGCTGTTTCTGCGAGTTCATTAAAATGTTTGAGGAGCTAAGCCAATTGAGAATCGTGTATTTATCTCGATTTCATGAAGAAGGGGAAAGTGGTGTTGACGAGTTTTTCGTTTCAGGGAAGAAAATAATTAAGTGTGCTGTTTGCGGTGGTAAACTGTTTTTGATGAGCACGATTTATTTTATTGAGCATCCATTTGCAATCTGAAACCAAATGAGATCTTGACTGGGTGTTCCCATGCTTTTGGAGTGTTAGTGAACCCGGAAGGATGCAAATAACCTCATTTGAACTTGGTTATTTATGTAAATACCTGTAAATAGTAGTGTAGTATAACCTTTGAAAAAAATACATTAACACATTTTAAAGATTTTAATATTAACAGAATCAGCTCCGTTGCTATATTGGAAAACAAGGAATTAGCTTTAGATGTTCACTTCATAAACATTTTAGCAATCAATTTTTGTATGCCTAATTTACTTCAATAAAATATTCGAAAACAAATTTCGAATATACTTTTAAGTTAAAGCTAAAGTGTAAGACGAGACATAAATGGTACAAATTTAGTGCAATACAATAACTACTTAAAATACTTATTACAGTGAACTTTACTTTTAACTTTGAAAGTGAAAATAGTTCTAAAAAAGTTTTTGCTTACAAATGAAAATCTTTATTTTATTTTTATTGAAGATTAAGTTTTCACTAACAGGTTACTATAAAAACCCGGTATTAAAAACATAAACAAGTAATTCCTAATACTGAGAGTTATAATGCATATTTTTAAACATTCTTTCTTTTCAAAATTAATACTTATACTGACAAGAAAGAAAATTCTTCTTAACCCTAATTTTCTGTTAAAATACCGTTCAATTAGAATGATTTATACTCAGAATAATAAACTTCAAATAAAAATATTCTACATGAATAAAATTAATCTTACGCTAGGAAAACTTTTGAATCCATAGTTTAGTTAGACAGGCTATTCACGAATTACATCACACATTAAAAGGGAGGAAGGGGTTCAATATGTGGGACTCAATGTAATGGGGGAATATTTGTGACTTCTTACTTTCATATTTTTTCACTGTTGCTACAATGCTAAAGAGGCACTTCTACCATTGCTAATTTTGATTTGAGAGTAGTAAAAGGGTTAATAATTCTCAAATTTAGATTTAATTTTAGTTTAAAAAGTTTCATGATGAAGAAGAAATGGGGTATTATAACCCTTATCTGTATGGGTGTAATTTTGGAATTGTTCTTTTCTGACAAAATTTCCCAATGTGAGACTTATTTTGACATTACACAGAAAAATATTCTAGTAGTAGTAGGTATATCCAATCTGCATTTCTTGTGTTCATTTAAAAAAGGGTAAATGTTAATAAAACTTTTGTGCATATGAAGGTAAAAAATGAAACAGAATAGATAAATACAAAAAATATGGTAGTAGACCTTGCAAGAAATCAAAATGATAAAACCAAGTTTGCATTTTTTATGTCAATGATTCCTGCAAATCTTCGAATACAATATTCTTTTCCACTCTCTAAAAGCCTAGAAATCTTAATGCATTCGTTTACTAAGCTTTATAAAAATAATAAATAACGTATTAGCTATTAATGTTAAAATAATGTCCCATTAATGTAAAACGGACCATATACTATATTTTAAAATCTCTCTTTAAATAAAATATTTATAATAAATCTGTTCATTATATTGCCGATATTATTTATTTTATTTGTTTAACTTTTTGCTTATTTTATTATTATTATTTCTGTTTATAATGCAGTAATTGTTTGTAATTTTCATCATTAAACAATGACCAAAAATGACCTCCATTTAAACCCAAATTCAGCAATCCTATTTATATTTGCTTTGTAGCACTCAGTGCAATATTTTATTTTTCAAGGACTAAATAACTCCACATAAATAGCTTTTATTTCGTGCAATATCAAGTCTATTTCCCTACATAAACGTCATCGTGTCGAATAACTATAACCTAAATTCAAATGCCCTCAAAGACCCGCTGAACAAGATAAACAGTTCTCAATATCATCTCAGTTTTTCCAACTGATGCTTTGTTGATGTTTTTCATTACATAACTACTCCCTAGCTTAAGGGCACTTAAATCTATTATCCAAAGGCCATTTGAATAAGCTAATCTCCAAGTGCTTTGTATGCAGCGTCAAAGCCTGGAAGAATATATAATTGACACAATACGCTTCCCAATGAATGATATGAAACTCTAGCATTTAAATAACGCTTCTGACCACTCATCTCAGAGATTATTAGAAAGGTAATTGAGAGTAATAACAGGTCTTGATATAAATGTTCTTGACAGTTGTTTGTGGAAGAACGGAAATTTTTTGCGATCTTTTTACTGTAGTTCAAATCCGTCCAGACGATTGTTGGATTTCCCGCCAGGATTGTTGTTGAACTTTGAAATGGTAACACTTCATAACCAAAAAAGTTGATGATGGAAGATATTCCATGATGATGACTACACAAAAAAGTTTATAATGGACGATATGCATAGCTACTGAAGATCACAAATGCCGAGTTATAAGCTTTTTTTCCCCTTAACACCTGCATAAGGATAAAAATATGATTTTTTTACTCTGTGGGTCATTTTAAGGGACACAATGCAAACCACAGCATTATAGAGCATAAAATTTCCCAAAAGATAGTTTAAAAGTTTTGTAAATATACGTATAAACATCAATGGACTATCAAATTAGCAGATAAAACTATAAAGAGATGAGTATAGGATAGAATTAGGATTAGCATTGTTTTTAGGTTACGAGAAACGTATAATAAAGTAATGTATATTCCTGTTTAATGCAAAATTCATAGAATTTTAAACATATTCTAAATTTCTAATTATAATATATGGGGAGACTTGTATTAGTTGTCATAGTTTTTGTTTTTGATGTATAACTCTTTTAGAGAAAATTTGTTTTATGCAGTGGTTAGGTTAACTTTAGGGCTAAATATATACGCCGGGTTCATAATTTTAATACGCGTTTAATTAACCTAAAATTAGCTCAAAAAATAGCTCTCCAATTAGCCTCACACCCGGAACTACTTCTCATACCCTATAGCGTAAGTTGGCATAAGCTTATTTGCATATTAATACTTCGATAAAACTCGGCAGTTTTTTAAAGGATATTTTGTTATACCATATTTTTGGAGGTTTCTTTTCATTTAAAGTTTTCGAGAGAGACCCTTCAAACCAGGGGTCGGCAAGTAATTTTACTTGGGGTCCAAATAGTTCTGAAAATTTTTATCGAGGTCCAGAGAAAAAAAAAGGAATTGATTACTTTAAAATTATCATCTTCACAGCAATACTATTTTTAAAAAATCAAATTTACTTATTAAATATTTTTAAAAACAATGATAAGGCTATTGCTTAAAATCTATATACCATCCAAATTTCAGTGCTCTGGCTCCTTTCTGGAAAAAATAACTGCCCAACTCTGGCCAACTATCCACAAGTGCCAACTAACCCCGGTCTCCCCTACCTACTATTTGCAAAATATGAGAAAAATAAAAATTGTCGATATTCAGCTTTAAATTCAGTTTATACGTAGAAGCCATTATTTAAGTTTGAAAAAGAAATTGGGATAAAATATGTATTATTTCATCAGTGTTTCGAAAGACACATATTCTTATGTGTCTTCTTGTAATTTTGTCGGCTTCATACACGAAAAACTCCTTTTACTCATATTTTTAAACAATAGACAATTCAATGGGGATTCAAGACTATATTTTGTTATACTTAACTGTTGTCACACACAACTTTTATTCTTTTATAAAGTATTTAACAATTTAAATAATATCTGTTATAACTCATGGATTAGCAGTGACTCCTCTGGAACAAACATTTTTTATTTAATTTCAATTATTTAGTTCGGTGTGTTATTTAAAATTATTAGTTAATTTGGGTAGTTTTTTCAACATGTTTTATTAATACGAAATAATATGTTTATGAGTTTGAGCAGTTTAACTAGCAGTTCAAAACTACCTTTAGAGAAACATTTATTTACTCTTCACTCCAGAAGTTCTGTTGGTTATTTCACCTACAAATTGTTAAAATTTCACAGCACACAATATACTTAATTTCCTTTTCAATTTTCCTTACCTTCTAGTCTAAGTGTAATATTCCATTTTAAGTTTTTTTCCACGTATTTTATGTTTAATCTTGATAAATAACGATATCACTGTTTTCGATTGTTATTGAAATAAACATAATTAATTCCCCTTCTTACTCACTATCTTTAATAGACATTTCGATTTGGTGAATAATTACACCTACAATAAAATAAATAAATTTCTATTTAAAATTTTCTTGGAATGAAAATGACTTAAAATTTAATAAATTTAGATGTTTTTAAATTAAAACGCGTATCCAACTTATAAATATTAATAAACCGCCAAGAAAAAACTTCCATAATAAATTATTTTTCCCATTTTATATTCGATTCTTGAGAATCCGATAGATGGCGTCAAAGTTTTACTCAGAAAAGTAAACTTGGAAAAAATTATACGACATCTAGCCTAGCGGTTCTCAAACTTTTAGCTCCCCTTTTTTCTAATTTCCCTCCACCTCAAAATTTCCACAAAAAGAAAAATGTAGGAAAACAAAAAGTGCCGTAGCCGCGGAACAAAAAATTTCGTGAGGGAGATAATTGAATTTATGGAGGATATGGAGTAATTTTAGTGATTTTTATGGTTAAAAAAGAGAAATTTTTAATTCCGAGTGATAAATCCCCCCTTGTCTATGCCCCTAGATCCAGAGAATATCATGTTAAAATGTTTATTTTTTTTGTTCGAAAGATTTTAATTATATTTTAAACTATGTTGGGTTGTAATTTATTTGTCTTTTTATTTACTTATTTATTTTTTAAATATATTTATATGTTTATAATTATCTTAATTGCTGTGGCAACCTAATCATTACAATATTATTCACAATAAAATAAAAAATATGCACTTGGAAATTCCGAACACTAAAAATATAATTAATTGATATTAAATAGTAATAATTTTTCAAGAAACATTTAAGGGATATTTTTCATTAATTTTAATATCCAAATAATTCTTTTTTAAATTAATTTAAAACTATGTTTTTTTTTTAAATCTCTCTATTCTAAAAAAATTTTTGGTCATTAGTTTCTAAATAAAAACTTTTTAATTACTATTCGGAAGACACATTTTTGTATTAAGCTGTCTGGATACTTTTGAGAATTACGAATAAGACTTTCTCGAATTAAAAAAATAATCAACTTTAAAATATTTCCATTTTATTAGGATTACGGATAAGGTTGTAGTGTAGCTACATAACAAGCAACTATTAAACAAGTTATTATCCATCCAATCAAAACGGCAAATTCACGGCATATTTTACAATGAAACAAATTCATTTCACGTTTTAAAAAATGCAAACTTTAAAACTTTTCTGAATTAAATATCTTTCCAAGACAAATAATAAAAGTGTTTTAGAAACTTGGAAATATGTTATTTAATACCAGAATTTCACACATCTTGACTAAAATATATCCTTTTTTAGTCATTGTATAGTTTAGTATAGGAACATTGATTTTCGATTGTTTTATAAAGTGAGAAAGCACAAAAAGCCGGGTTTTGTGAGGATCATGAAGCGATCCGAAAGGGGGTTGGCGATGGGGTTGGTTTATGGGGATTGGCGAGTGAAAGAGAGCAGGGGTGTGGTAGCTCCATGATATAAAATACAAAGAAAGTTTTTGCATTT
The DNA here is from genome assembly GCA_963680715.1 of Tetragnatha montana. Lineage (NCBI taxonomy): Eukaryota > Metazoa > Arthropoda > Arachnida > Araneae > Tetragnathidae > Tetragnatha > Tetragnatha montana. The sequence continues at coordinate 46,636,345 of OY796679.1, read as the reverse complement.
CTTTCTTATTTAAACTCTGGTTTTAATAAAGAAAAAATACATTTTTGTATTAAGGATTATTATAATTAGCAAACTGAAATACATACTTGAGAATCTGTGAAATCCAGCTGTTCTGCTCTACACTAGAACATTATCTAGAACTTAATTTTATCTTTTGCAATTAATTTTTAATATTTTAATCATTATTACGAATTCAATGATGCAATATTGGAATTGGAAAAAGAATCGAGTTTATGAACCCCTTATGCTATCGAATAACGTAATATAAGCAATTCAAACATGTTGAAAACATTACTTTCTGTTTACCGCTTTTGAATTTTAAGAAGACAAAAAAGTCTAATGTTCTAATTTTGTTACCGAAAAAGAAAAAGAACGACTTATTTCATTTGCTTTTATGATTTCTTTTCTTATAAATTGTATTATTATAAGGTTTATTTAATAGTTTTGGCACTATTCCACTAAAATGACCAACCATCATTATGATTTACAACACAATAATTTTACACAGCTTTTTCAGAGATCCTATCAGAAACATTACGTATTTTGTATTTCATATGTTGTAGTGATAAATAATTTTTATCAGTCTTAACTACTTTTAGTGAAAAGAAAGATTTTCTCAAAATTGTAATTGTTTTTTAATGGGTTTAAAGTAAAACTATAAAATAATTAGTAGGGAACTGTATAATCATATTTTAAATTTTTCTTTCAAAAGTTTGTGTAAGTGAAAAGTACTTGTATAGATGCAAAGAAATTAGGAGTGAATATATGTGAACTTTAAATTTAAATGTTATTATTAAATATTCAATAAAACTTGCAAATTTTAGAAAAACATTTAAAGTTTTAATTTAAATTTTATATCGTCTTTTGAAATTATGAACATGTATTTTGTCAAATGCATTTTAAAGGCTAATAATTTCTTGCTCCTTTTAACCTATAAAATAATCGAAGCTCAATTCAATCTAAAAAATTTAATCTCTGAATTATTTTTGAAATTTATTTTTACAATTATTCTAATATGAAAATTAATTTTGAACGAAGTGTAATTAAATAAACTTAATTATTTTTAATTGTTAATTGATGTGAAAGCATATACAAAGAGAACATTTTCAATTTTTGTAATTATTTTTTATTATGTACCATATTACATAAATTGTATAAATACTTTTAAAAAATCTAAGCAAAGAATGTAATGGTGTTTGATAAATCAATTAAACGTTTATAGGGTTTAGAATACATTTTGTGTCTTCATGCATAATGTAGTATTTATATTTTTTGTGTTTTCAATAAAACCCTATGTTTGTGAAAAAATAATTTCAGCAATGAAGAAAAATATGACATCACCTAGACCTAAAAATTATTTGGATAAATAAATATTTAATTAATCAGGTTATACATTATGTATAAACTAGGTTGATTTACTTTAGTATCGTAGAGAGAAATAACTTATTTTAAAGCCATAAAGACCTTAGCTACCTCTTTATTATGAATTAATTTAAATAGAGACTATTAAGAAAAGACTACATAAATGTTTCAGAAATTAAGAAATACCCTAAACAATAATACTCTTAAATATTCATTTACATCTGTCTGTAAAGAAATATCGATTGTTTAATGAGTGTCATAAAAATGTTAAGTATAAAAGGCTAGGGTATAAGAATATATCAACTTTTTTGAAATTCGTTTTATAATGAACTATTTTTGTTTCAGTGTGTCAACGAGAATCTAGTCCTTTTTTTCTGAATTAATGCCCTTCGGGTCCAGATTGCTCAACGAAAAAAAAAGGAACTTTAACCACTGATCGCATTTTTTCAAGGAGGATCGGTCATCTGGGCTCAAAATGACCCAGAATATTGTGGGAAAACAGGTATCACACTTCTTTGTTACTTCTGTCTTTTGGGGAAAGTGCTAGAACAACAAAAAGAGTTTGAGTCTCAATGGAAACAAGCTTGTTTCGTTTCATCTATGCTTCATCTAAAGGTAGGAAATTTTTATAATTAGAAACGCGCGCTTTTATAAAACTAACACTAAGGAAAAAATTCATGATTTGATACTGTATTTATAAATTAGTCAGTGCTATAGGAACTCGATAGTTTTATCTTTAAAGCGGAAAAGTGATGTCTATGTGTACATTTTCTGACATCACCTACTTTTGTAGCTGTTTGATGTTTTAGCTTAATATTGATTATTTTTATGTATTCTAATTATTATTTATTCATTTAATTAAGACAACTAGGTACTTTCCTACCCATAAAATGTAAATAAATAAGTTTTACGTTTACAAGAATTTGTCTTAAATTTGAAATATTAAGTAACTTTTCGTAACGCATTTTAAATTACATTTTTGGTCTTTTAATTAGACTAATTGTATCAGTTACCTTTTCACATTTGCTAGTGTACCAAAATTTAAGACGAAAACTGTTTTAATGAATTATTTAGGTACTTCTAATAGGAATACTTTGAATTATCACTTTCATTTTCTTTTTAAATTCTTGTCAAATGTTAAAAGATTGGGTTCTTTACAAATTAGCACATTATTTTTGCAAAAATGTCAAAATTAAAACTTTAATAGTTGAGAGAAAAAAATATGCGCTTTAAATTTAATTACTGAGATACGAATTCAATAACATTTCTGTTTAATTCACAGTAGGATTGATGCTAGATGTTTTAAAATATTTTATTGGAGAAGGAAAAATACATTTCGGAAAAATAATCCCATGTGTGCTAATTTTTCTTTATAAAAGAATTAATTTCTATTATTACAAAAAAAAACCTCAGAAATTATATTTTTATTATTTAAACATTTTTTTAAATAGTTAATTTCTAAGTAAATTGAAAATAAAATTTATATTATTGAGTTATCTTTTTCGTTGTCACTTCGCTTAATTATCATAAATTAATAATTATGCATGTTTCATTTTAAGGGTCGTTCAAATATTAGCTAAGCATATGTATTAGGTTGATTTTCACCCCTCCCCCCCTTTTCAGAAGAAAACAAATCTCAACCCCTTTTTCTTATAATTACATAAGAAACTGTCATACCCCCTACAATATAATAATAATAATAATAATAATAATAATAATAATTTATTTCATTTTTGTACAAAGCGATACAATCGAAAATAGGGGGAAGGCATATTAGTCAGACTGGGGCACATGCCCATTTAGCTGACCAAAAAAATTATTACAAGCAAATTTAGTACAGATGAGGAAATAAAATCGGAAAAAAAAAAAAAAGTGTCTTAAAATATAACTAATACACAATACATATGTACATAAAAAAAAAAATAATAACACAATTTAAATGACAAATACAAAGAGATAAATGGCAAAACAGCATAGGCATTAAAATTACATGTTGCTTCTATAACTTATAAAAGACATCTAAATCATCAATGACCAATAAGAAATCAAATAACAAATTCTTAAATTTTTTATTACTTGAGATGTTTTGTAGGTCTAAAGTTAATCCATTAAATAATTTAGGTGCTAAATAACAAAAATGTTTGCGGAAGATTTCTTTATTGAAGCGCGGTATTTGGTATATTTCATTAGGTCTCCGTTCTGAAATTTGATTTTTATATTCACATATTGTTTTATTACGATATATTACGATAGGAACTGATTTTCGAAACCACCTGATCCTGCTTACTTAAGGATTTTGAAATCTTGAACACCAATTGATGCTACACTTTAAAAAATGTTTGAGGTTTTTAAATATATTAATGAGCTAATATAAAAATAAAAATAAGTTTTTAGATAAATAATTCATTTTTAGGGATACTGGTGGATTTTTGAGAATGCATGTTAATCATAATAATCAGTAAATCTAAATTAATATCTTAAGGCATAGTACCATGATTTTATTAATAAAAATATTAATTCTTAACATAGTTTAAGCAAAAACATAATAATGTGTAATTCTGATGTAATTTAAATTATATAATTATTTTACCTGCTTTTAAACTTCTTTATTTTAAACTTGGACTATGACCTCAGGATTTGATCCTTTTGTATTGTTATTGTTTTATTTTTGTGAATAATGTACCATCAAAGCCCGAGTGCCTGCTTAGGCAGGCGGGACGGGAGTATATCAATAAAGTTTATTACGATATAAAAAATAAATCATACGAAAGAAAGCAATGTAGCGTATAGGTAGAAGTTTTATAGATTTTAAATGGTTGGGTGTCGAAGGTTTGTAGTTTAAAATTTTAAAGCACTTATTTTGAAGGGAGATTAATGGAGATAAGTTAGTTTTGTAGTCTCCTCCCCAGACAATAATACCGTAGTTTAATAGAGAATAAAACCAAGAATAATATAATGTATTTAAGAACAACTTATTCACTTTATTCTTCAAGTGATGAAATCTAATTAAAATAAAGCGTAGTTTTTTGCATAGATCACCTATGTGAGTTTTCCACTTCAAGTTAAAATCTATTTGAATACCCAAATATTTAATGGTATTAACGCGTTGCAAGGAATAACAGTTACAATTTTGAATAGCATTGCAGGTGTTACTGTGAAATTTGAAATTTAAGTCAATAGAGCATTCCTGCAATGTGAAATATATATATTTAGTTTTATTTAAGTTAAGAGTTAAATCATTTGACAAAAACCATTTTCTAATTAAAATAAGATCAGATTCAATTTGTCTTTTTAGTTCATTTAAGTCATGACAAGAATATAATAGAAATTATTTTTAATAATTTATATTAATAATTAATTATTTTAATAATTAATATTTTTAAATAATTTTAAAAACAGCACTTAATTTTATGGAAAAATTAACCCGTGTTTGACAGAAACAATGTATGTTTAATTTCTTAATTAATAATTTGTTAATTAACTTTTGAATTCAATTAATTTTAGAAATTGCAAGAGAATTTCCCCTTTACCAAGATAATTTTATGATTTTAAACGTGCAAAAGTGTGGATATTTAAGATATGTTCATTTTAAATGCACTGCTATTTTTCATCAAGTTTTACTCTCCGAATGCCTGCTTTCCTTAGCCAAGTGGAATGGGTATAGTCTTAATTCTCAAAAGAACTATAGGTATATCTTTTTAAAAGTAAACTTTTTAGTGTAATGAAAAGAGGAAACATTATTGGTAGGTAATTAAGAGAAGTTTTCTCAGCAGAACCTATTCTTTAAATTTGCGCATATTCAATGCAAAATATTTTATTTCTTTTGAAGACTTATAGTTAGGTGTGTTTTTAACTAAGTAACCTAGTATACAATGTGTGATAAAAACTATCGTTTATTATGTATTAGTTCGAATATCTCTTTATATCGTATTTATGCTTCTGCTGTGATCACATTTTAATCCTTATTATTTAAAACTTTAATAACTGACTAATGGGATAATAAGCTTTAAAAGAAGATTAACAGTTTTTATAACCATTATTTATTTTTAAATGAGAAATAAAAAGAAAACTGGATTCCATTTTCAGTTTTATTTAAAAACAAAAATTGTAATAAATTATAAAATATATAAACATCATATATAATACTATGCAATAAATAAATGTATGATACTTCACGCATTACCCAAGACATTATTTTATCAATGACGTCAAACCGTGTTTTCTTAGTAGCGTGAATTACCAAAATGGCACCACTGTCCATTTCCGAAGAAATTGGACAGTACAGTTAAATGAAAAACATCAGTGCATTTTTTCAGTCTCTTTCATAGCTCTCATAAAAAGCTCTGTAAGTTCTTGAATTTTTTCCATGTTACTCGGATGCATCATCCATTCTCTTGGTTGTCTTTTTAAGTGGTCTGGCCCTAGGTTCTGGAAATAACTGTTCTGGTTTTGGATATTCTGCCCAATAGTCGGGCGCCTATTTGGCAGGATTGTTGAAGCAAAACCATTCAAAAATGTACTCATGTTGCTGAAAAATTGCAAGAATCCGCTGACGAGTAACAAAGGAGCCAGCACAACGCTTAATCCGGCTCCCACTGGAGTCAGTTGTTTCAGTAAAGGCTGCATGAAGGTTGATATGGAAGAGCCTGAGGATTCGTGAGAGCTCGTCTTTTCCGGTTTCCTCTTAGAACTGCTCTGTTGGGAGTGCTGCGACATTATGTGATGCATAGACGAAGGCATGGATGAATGTTGCTGGAAGATGTGCTCCATCGTGTTGAACTTGGAATGGGAACTGGGTTTCGAATCGTCACTTGATGGTTTCGATGTTGAAGAACTCGAAGAAGAGGAAGGATTCCTACTTCCGGTAGAACCGTGAGCCATCGCCATCGCATGAAGTTTGTAGATATCATCCATGGAAGATCCAGTAGATGAGTGGGAAGATGATGAAGGCTTTTTATTGTCATCCTTCTTTTTGTTAGATGAAGACGAAGAATAATGGGACGAATAGCTAGACACCCCATGCGATGCCATGCCGTGCATCTGGTACAGTCGATTCATGATTTCTATGGGGGAGAGTGTAGTGGTCGAATAAGGCTTTTCAGTCTGCTTTTTCTTAGTACTGGATGTGGATGCTTGTTGTTTCAGTACTGTCGCCAGGGTAGTTTTGGTTGTGCTGGTGGGAGCTGTGGTCGTTCTTCTGGAGACGGGTTTCGGACGGAGGGTGGTGCGTGGAGTATTTGGTTTGGATGTAGTTGTACTGGGTAAGCTCACTGTGACGGTTGTCATGGAGGAGGATAGTTGAGGTTTGGACGTGGACTTTGCCGCTTTCCCAAGCCTGAAGAGGGACGAGGGCTCAACATTTTTTAAGAAGACGCTGACCAGTAGCACGCTGCTTACGAAGATCTTGAACCGTAATCTGCAAAAATAAAAATTATTGAGTTAGAGAAGAATGTCATATCCGGTGTACACAAAAAAGCTAGTGGAAAACAAGGACAAATGTATTTACATAAATTTAAATACCGTTTACTACTTTATCAAATCATGCATGCGCGTGTCGTGGAATAAAATATTAAAGGTTATTTTTGTCATACACCGGATATAACGTCACATTTTTCTAAAAAAAAAATTGAGTCTAAGAGAGGTTACAGCTCTTTATTGTATATGTATTGCACAAAATGAATACGGCTGTGAAGAGTTTGAGCGGTTTTAATGAAACACCCTGACTGTATATGTATAGCATTAATAGAAGAAGTTGCGTAAAAAGATAACATCACACAAGTAAAGGTATTTTACCAAAATAGTCATATTCTAACACTGCTACAGTAAATTAAAAAATATCTTACTTATAACGAGCTGAGATCAATTCGTTATGCAGGAGTGATCAGTTTATCTAAGTTGAACTTTTGAAAACTTTTAATAATGTTTTTATTTAAGTTGAAAAACCAAGAAAAAAGAAAGTTTTTCCATATGATAGAGATAAAAATTTGAGGAACAATAGTTTTAATTCGTACCTTATGAAATTCACTATATGGAAAGAAGAATGAAATTAATTTTATGAGTGTAGGTACATTAAATTTTGGTTTTAACAGTAACGCGCAATTTATTGTTTAATCACAAGTTACTTAGTTGTTTATAATTTACGGAACTAAGTAAAATGCTGTATTGTATTCATAGTAGAAACTGCAAACAAAGTTGTCTTTTTAGGCAATACAGTACCCCTTTACTCTATTCCATACAATTATACATTTTTTTGAGGAATTGCCTTTTTTTACACTATCACACAATTTTCCAGATACTTGACTACTTGAATAGGATCCCGTTAAAATATAATCGTCAGTGTAAAATATGAAATAAGTCTAAAAACCCAAATTTTGAGAAAATAAAATTAAAAAAAACTTCATTAATAATATAATTATCATTCTATAAACTCCCAATTCATACTGTAAATTTAGAATTCTCTTCAGAGTAGAAAACAATAATATAAATAATATAAGAATAAAAATCTTCAAACATTTTTTTAAGTTAAAACTGTTGTAGATTGTTTGAAGATGATGGACATATTCCCTCTTTCTCTTCGTTAAAAATAATAAAAAAAACTTTTCAATTGAAATTTAAATTACATTTTCAATTCGTTTAATACATTAAATAATTTTAAAATATAATTAAATTTCAATTGAAAATTTTATTAAAAAATACTTAAGTGAAAATCAATTTATAAACTAGAGTGAAAATTAATTTATGTTAATTCAATGAATGACAATGGCGTCAATTATCCACTAGATATAACAAAAATGAAATGGTATTTTTGCCTAATTTATTGCACAAACGTGAAAAGCTGAAATACTATGACAAACTAAGTAAAATATAAAATGTTTGAAAATTTATGAATTCCGTTTAATGCACCAAATTAAATTTATAATTCATCGATTAAAAAGTTAAATTTTATTTTCACTTAATTTACAGCTCAAATGTGAGAAAAATGAGTACTGAAATACATTAAAATAAATATTAAATTATATTTCTTTATAATCGTAAACAAATTTGCGTTTCTTGATTGTATCACTTAAGTACAAGTAAAATTTTGCTCTACCATTAAAGTAAATTTTGTTTAAATGTGTGAAAATACTAAATTCGGGAGTTATAAATATTAAAGATTTATAGTACATCACTGATTGGTAACAGGTCTATAGCAAACATTTGCAGCATGGAAATATCATGACAGGTTTTTGCTGAGCAGGAAAAAGTTAAGTTTGTTTTCCACAAGTCATAGAAAGTATTAAACTTGTAATTGAATTTATTTTGTATGTTTTAAAGAATATTTTAATTTTATTTAAAGATTTTTATATATTGATTCTACAAATATTGGAGAATAAGAAAGTAATACTAAAAAGGTATTGAATTGCACATTTAGAAAACTACCATTTCAAGAATTATAAATTGTGGGGGCACTGTGGGGACTAATGGGGCAATTTAATGTGGCTGAATATTTCTTTTATTGATCAGTGTAGTGTTTGTTTGACTTTGTATACATATTTAATTAGGTTGTATGGAAACATAATTAGACAATCATTAACACCATATAAAACTAAAAGATAACTAAATAGTTTTTTAAATTGTAAATTAAACTGAATGTCTCTTTAATTCATTCGTGTTGCAACTATGCGTCGTAATAAACCTTGGGAACCACTTTTTACTAAGAAAATTTGATTACCACAAACCCCTTTAAACTAATTTAATTTTTTCTGCATAGGTTTTTTTATGTACGGCTTTTGAAATTGTGTTTTAATTAACCTATTGAATCTAGGTTTTTTTAGATTAATCGTAACTTCACGAAGTACCAATTTAAATTTATTTGGATGAAAATTTGTATATGCTTAAAAAGATTTTCCTCACTGAATCCTTTCGAAATTTTATTAAGAAATAAAGTTATTTAACATGAAATATTATTTTTTATAACTTGAGGACAACTAAGTACCTACTATAGGTATAAATTTTGAAAATTAAAAAAAAAAATATTTTTTTTTAATTGTAATTCAAAATTTACAGTTTCTGAAGCTTAGCGACTTACTTAAAAGTAACACCCTTACTATAGTTGCTTCTTGTTCTTAAAAACATTGCGTAAAAATATTTTAAGAACCATAAAGTAATGCGTTTATATATTTTGTTTAAATAGATAAAACGTTACAATATAAAAAAATACTTTCTGTATTTTCTTTTCTGTGCTTTCTTATACATTTTTACTTACTTAAAATGTGTACTTCATTTAAGAGGCATAAAAGTAATTTACATGGGTTTATGTAATATTGCTTTAGAGGTTTTTAATTATTAATAGCTATTTGAAGAAATATAAAACATATAAGAAAAAGAACCAGTATTTCCTCGTGTTCTCATTAGACGACAAAAAAAAACTTCTAATATCCTCAGAGTAGAATAGAAAGAGAATAGAAAACTATTTATTTATTAGAAGTTATTTTTAAAAAGGGATTTAAAATTAAATCCTTAAAATTTTTAGAATATGATTTTTTTTATTTAATAAGGTGTTAAAAAAGAACCTACATAAAAAGATTAATTGTAGAACACATTTTCTTTAAACTTTATTCATGACAGTTCATATTTATGAAGTCCAGATTATTCTTGAACATAAACAGTCGTTTAACACTCCATTGCGTGTTAAGAGGTTAACAGAACGAAACATCCGTACGAGTGGACATCCCATTTCCGTATACATTAACAAGCCAAGTGTGATTATTTTTAACTTTGACTTTGCGTGTTATATATTGCCCTGATCTCTATCTTATTGCCCAAATGATCAATGGTTTTCAGACACGAGATCACATTTTACGAAAGAAATAGTGCTGATTTCACAGCTTATTCATCCGTTTGAGGATTTCGGTTTGATGATGTTATGATGGTCTATTAGGGTATGAAACAAATGGGAAAATACGAGGTTTCTGCCTTCAAGGGACGATTTAAATTTAAGAGGATTTCAACGGGAACAATAAGCACGTTGCACTCTTTAAATATATAATCCTTACATAACTTCAAATATCCAAACTTAAAATGTAAAAACTGTTATAATCAAAGTTAGTTATTTCAGTTAATTTTTGTCGTTAAAATATATGGATTTTTTTGTTTAGCTTGTGAGTGAATGGAGTAGAGCTATGAAGATTCTCAGAGGGAATAGGGACATACTGTTGCACCCCATACTGAAGGAAAAGTAGCGCATCCTGAAAATAAGCCATGTCTTAAAACATTAAACTGAAAATAAGCCTTAATGGTCATTTTGAAAGAAATTCATTAAGGAAAGAAATTCATTAAGTATTTCAACAAAGATTGATTAACTATACTTTTCTTGAATGAATACTGTGATTTTTATTTATCAAAAATTAATTTTACCCGTACCGGTTAGTCAAAATTCATAAACTCGTGATTTTTACAAATCTATAGTGTTGAGATTGGAGGGGGACGTGGGTACTCCGTCCCCAAAAATATTTTGATTGTAATCCGAAATAATTGGGACGCTCCCCCTAAAATATATGGTGTTTGACTAATAAATGAGAAAGCAAATTTAAAAAGGTGAGTTTCCAAAAATTAGTTTTTTCTAACTAAGTACAGCATTGCACATTGCACAACTACCAGTTATTTTCGTTAGCAGGTTGAAGATGGTATTTCTAAATTGCATATTACACTACTTATTTTTTAATATCAAAACTTATGCATATTAGTTGAAAATATCTTGAAAATTCTGGATCATGATACTAAAAGTAATAAACTTATTTTTCGCTCCTTTATACTATAATTAAGAATCTTTATATTTTAGCGTTTTTTTTTTTTGTAAAAATCATAGAAACCAAATTAATGTCTAAACTTTAATGTTTAAGTTTTAAAAATCAAAATTTTATATAAAAAACCTCATTACAAAAGGATTTAAGGCATGGCATTTTAAATTCAACTTATTTTCCTTTCCCTGAAATAATTTTTACTTCCATTTTTAAAAAATAAAAAAAAACCCATTACCTGAATAATTAAATATAATCCTAGTCACCGTATGGCGTTTTCAATAAATATTTTAATTGAAACAATAGGTATATTTCACATAGATTTAGGTCTCACTTCCATTAATTTCTTTATTTTTTAACCTAAAGTTTCATTAGTAAAAACTCATCCAAAAAACGGGAAAAAGAACAAGAAATTTGTTGTCAGTTGGATTAGATAATAATTTCAAGTGACAGTTTTCCGGTGAATCCATTTGGGCTAACTAGAGCACGATACAGTTAATCGTGATGCCCCTTGGGCAACTTTTCGGAGCGACCATAAGTTCATACTGTATCATGAGTCTAGCTGTAAGTGTACCAGCCCTTCCTCATTCTGTATTCTTCAAATCAATTTGAGAAAATTAATAAGTACACTCGAGTGTCTCAGTATGTAGATCCTCGGTCAAAAAGTAAAATAGCAACCGGTTTAATTGTAAATATAAACTTGCTCTCATAGATCGCTCTGTAATAGAAGATGCATGAAGATAAACACTTAATTAGATTAATAAACCCTTCAATCTCGAGTCTTTTTTCAAGCAGGAACTGTATCAGGATCTGTAGAAACGGTTAAGCCTCATTCAATGACATTGTTTAGAGTTGATTTCTTTTTTATGAATCAACTTTAATGGGTTATTAAGTCAATCTGTTATTAAAAAGGAATTATTCTTGTTTTAAGTTGATGGTTGTCTTTCAGTGAATCTGTAAGGGCGCGAGCTTTTAAATTTTTGATTAATTTCGATAAAATTAATAAAGTTTGGACTAATTGTTTAAATTGTAAATTTGGTCCAAGGTAGTGATTTTGAAAAAAATAACGGATTCCATAGTTTGTAATAATTGTAAAAAAACAAGATAGATTTCTTAGTACCAATTTTAAAAAATATAATAATTGATTAAATACATTTTAACCAGGATATTTTGGTAAAGAATGACCTATATACGCAGATAAATTTTAAGTGTCTCTACACTGAGAAAAATGGCGATTTCAAATCTGAGTACTACATCGATATTTTCATATTGATATGAAACTGTTTGTTTCAAATATGAAAACACAATTTTTTCAATTTTAAAGTACCAGAAATACTAAGTTTCAAACAATTCAATAGTCACCACTCAAATTATATGTATTTTTGTTTAATATTTGCAGTTTATAATGTTTATCTTTGGCAGAAGACAAGGTGGTAACGGGTTTAAAAACCTCGCTCAGATGCGGCATCACACTTTAATTACAAGTAGACTAGTTACTTCCTAGTTAAATATTATACCATCAAATTTTGACAAAGACCATGATGTATCATTTTTGAGTACCTGCATATTTTCAGAAATGACTTTATGCATGTTACAAAACTTGAGTAAATTTGATTCGGAGCCAGTTTGAGTTTGTGAAATACTCAGATTTGAGTATTTTTTACTCAGTTTTGTGAAAATGCCGTTTTAAGAGTGTAAGAACTATACTGAAGCAGACAAAGATCTGATCACTTCTCTCTTTAAAATAATACGTTACTAACTGAAATGAATTTTAACGTTTCTTTGCGAGGTAGTTTACCATTAATATGACGCATATAAAAAAAGTAACCACCTTTAATTTTACAATTTATTGAAATTTTAATTACTAACTGGATAGTTAGTTTAAATCTAAGAAAAATATGAATCAGGCATCTAAATAAGTTTTCTCTGTATAGCAGGCCTGCACAACATACGGTACCTATTTAATTTGTCATTATGGATTTCCAGAAAAATTCGCCCTTGGAAAAATGTTGCGCTACATAGTTCACCGATTAAAAAATGCGAATAAAAAAAGTTAGAAAGTATATAAATTTTATAGAAGTGATAATGTGTGCACAAACTTGCAGTATCTTTTGAACACACAAACTGTGCAACCCATTTTTATTACTCTATCATTTATTAATATAATTAATCTCAATGGCATGAGCAAACAATAGTGGATTTTTATAATTTTTGTCCCGCATCACAATAAAGTTGTGCAAGCCTCCTGTATTGTAAACATAAAGCGTATTTCAAATACATTGTTTAAGTCATGTAACCAAACTTCTCTTGAAGGTGCAGGTATTAAATATAATCTCATACATCCTAAAAATAACCTTATATGAAAACATAACTACAACTGTTCCAACAGGTGGGAATCTTCATTAAATCATTGCATCATTGCCCATTATTTTTCTAGAACTATATTTCATGTTTTCGTCTATCTAATAAATCAATTAAAACAATCTCTTAAACTACTGATGATTCTATTTTTGAGATACCTTCATTTGACAACATTTTGAGTTCTATTTTTCCATTTTTTAATGAAATATAAATTAACATATTCCCATATTATGGAAACTTAAAATCAGCGAGTGTTAGGTGAGACATAGTATTCATAATAAAAAAAAAGTTATTTTATGTTTATATACCCTCTCAACTTAAATTGAAATGTTCTTATTTATTTCATAAATTCGATTAATTCTTTTGTTTATTAGAAAATAATAGACGACGAGATTTAGTCATTTATAAAAAGAGATTGAGTTCTATTGTATTAATCGTACCAGTAGTAAATTGTCTCTCAAAAAAGAATGAAGTCTTCAAACTTGAAGTTGAAGTCTTTTCTTCTTTTTCTTAATATTCTAACAATTATTCTCTAATGAAATACTCATTAATAATAAAGGAATTGCTTATAAAATACATTTTTTATTGTTTGTGTAGAATCAGTTAGTTTATCAGTTATAGTCCAGTTAGTTTTTGATCACGAATTAATATGGTTTCGATACAAAGAAGATTACAAAGTGTACTCCCTAGAACTAAGGTGACTAATCAGATTCTAAGAAAGACATAGGCGCTTATTATTCCCCTAGTGAACTGTTATGGCTAAACTTATTACAGAAACCCGATTTCCAGGATTATGAAGATATCCAAAAAGGTCATTAAGGTATTACTGATATTTTGAATAACACGGCGAAACCCATTGGGGCATCAATTTCCCAGGCCTAACAAGAATTACAACCAGAAGAGCGTGAACAACGATCGAAAAAAAAATGATCATATCAAAAAATTTATTGCTTCTGAGTAAGTCATTTGATGTAATGATAGGGAATGGGGTTTTTCATGCTATAGGTTGAGGCAACCATTACTGGGTTACCTTTCGATTGATTACAAGTCGGGGAAAAGACGACAGTAAAAAATCAACTCTTTGGTGAAAATTGGTCAGACAAAAAAAAACATAATTTATAAAAAATATTTAAGCTAAAAAGGGTCAAAAATAAAAATATTGCATGATAAAAATGATCGTTTGTGATACAGATATCAGATTAAGTAAAAATAGTAGGCAGTTGTCGAGGAAGAAAGTGTTTTTATGGTTAGAGAGAGGTTAATAAGAATATTGTATAATTTATATCCTGTAAAATGACATCTCAATTGTCTTTCTTTCCCAAGCAGTATGCTCACAATAGTCCTTGTTTCAGTTTTTTTCCTCAAACAGAACAAAAGTTTTACAGCTGTTTGGAGAAAGCCCATCCCTGATTGACAGGAAATCTAATTTGTTGTTATTAATTTTAATTTTGTAATTTTACCTTACATGTATGTTAAATGTTGTATTTTTAGAATAATTGAAAGGGAGAGAATAACTTTAAATGCCTAAAATAATAATTCTTAACATTTATAACTCGTTTATTTATCGATGGCATTTGTACACTCAAGCAAACGATCTTTTTTATACCTTAACTTTATTTAAATGCTAATTAAGAATAGCTCTTGTTAACCTGGAATACTAATTGAAATTAAATAGAAGAACTTTATTATAAAAACCTTATAAAAGAAGTTATTAGATGTTAATTATCATTAAAATGAAGTATATCTTTTTTGTAGAGATACCAAAACCACCAAACAAACTCACATTATTATTTATCCCTAAATATATTATCTCTATCTTATAGTATCTCTAACTTATAGTTATCTTTATTTTATAGAATAGTAACAGTATTTATGCTTATAAAAGTAAAATGTTTTTAATTTAAAGCTGTTATAAGAACATAATTTAAGTAGGAACTAAATTCAGTTATTACAAGTATAATTCTTAGAAGATCTGGTGGATTCCAAATACTAATAGTTAAAATTCATCAAAAACAAAAGTTCTAGCTGCGGTCAGACGCTCAGGACGTTCCAGGGGCATGGGTCAATACTAACTAAGTAATTTGGATAACATTTTGCAAAAATAATTTATTTGTCTCATTAGAAGCGCTGCATAGTAAAATTTTCAAGTCTAAAAATAAGGGCCACCCGTATGCACATATACTAGTGAAATTACATTAATTTTTTGAAAACTATACACTTGAGGAAAAGAGCAAAACTGGTTAAAAAAAAGCGTTTTTATGGGTATTTTTCCTTCCCATATCAGATAACTATGCTACTTATGGTTTATAACCTATATTTGTTTTTTTAAAAAAACATGTAGGGGAGAGTGGGGCAGGGTGGGGCACCTTCAATATTTCTTAAAAACAAAATTATTTTTAGTTTATGAGTCTTCCACCAGTTAGAAGAGGTGTTGTTGTTTCATACTGGGTGTTGTTTATCATTGTTTCATACTTGGTGTTGTTTATCATTGTTTCATACGTGGTGTTGTTAATAATTTTTTTTTTGCAACCTTCTTAGAGTTTGAGCAAAACTCAATTTTTTAAAAAATATTTTGTAAAAGATGTCCCACCCTACCCACTCTCCCCTGTAATTAAAAAAAGATATCAGTAGTAACGTAAACAATTAGTATGAAATTTCGTTAAATTTTTATTGCGATTTCAGTAACAATTTAATTTGAAGTGAAATCATATGGTTATAATTATTTTTGGCCAGGTAAAACAAAACAGTACAAAAAAGTTTCTCACAGAAATGAGTTA
The DNA here is from genome assembly GCA_963680715.1 of Tetragnatha montana. NCBI lineage: Eukaryota > Metazoa > Arthropoda > Arachnida > Araneae > Tetragnathidae > Tetragnatha > Tetragnatha montana. The sequence goes on along the minus strand of OY796679.1, from coordinate 46,620,066 downwards.
TGAAAAAATATTAAGGAATAAGCTAAGATAAAATTGTAAAAGAACATTTTGGGTGGAATTGTTTTTAATGATAGTTTAGCCTTGAATCCAATTAAAAAAAGAATATAAACAATTATAACAGATTAAAAAACAAGCTGATAAGAATCAAGTATTTTTTGCAGAGTAAACTTATATAATAACCTATGAAGCTCTACCTCTGTTGAACAGTTTTCATTTTAATAACCGAATATAGCATTAAAGTGCAAAGTTTGAGTAATTCACTCAAGGGGTAGTAGTACACAAAATTTGTTTTGGTCTTTTAGTGATACGTGTATGAATGAATGAATTGTGTGACGGGGTGGCTACAAGATCCTACTACGACCAAGGGTCTATTGTACTCCAATTTTAGTGGTAGTACGTGTATACCCCCCCTTAGTTTTAAATTGAGTCTACTTTTGATATATACCTATACCTTATCTATTACCTACAACTTATTTTGCTCGTACCAGTATTTTTATTTGATGTTTCTCCAAGAAACTATCCAACTTATAAGAAATAATTAGAATACCTATTTTAGTTATGTGATGAAAACAAGCCTGAATATTCCTATTCATTAAATTGTGGTCCCTAATATCCCACTTGAGGTATCATAGAGCTGGTATGATAGAAGAAACTCTGTGATTTTATAAGAGACAAAAATACGACTAATTTTATCAGAATGCTAGATGTGATGTCATAGGCTACATTTTTTTAAAGCAAAAGAGCGAAATTAAACTGTTGTAGACGTACAGGTGGATTTAAGAGGGAAACACTGAGGAGAGCATAATATCCCTGACGGTTTTTCCATAGGAAAAATTTAATATCCTAAAATATTTACATAAGGCCACCCATAGTTGCAGTTACAAAGGACGAACTTAACAAAAGATGGTTTTCTTGAAAATGCGTTTGAAAAGTTTCCCATATGGGTATACTCGATAGATTGGTATCACTCTCTGCGTATTTTGAGAGCGAACGAGGTAAACTCAACATTATCATCACCAAACAATCCACTTCGTATCCACAATGTCTTAATTATTCAAGATGAAATAAATGACTTAATAAATGAATGTTTTTATCAGAAAACGGGAAATTACCTCAACTAAACTAATCAATAAAAGATAAACTACACAAATATTTCATAAAAAACGTTAAAAAAAAGCATCGGGTTTATTTTCATTTCATCTTGTATGCTACTCAAGGGCCTTTCACGTGCCAGAGGTCGCCTATCACTGCTCTACATCCTAAAAACGTAGGAGTCATTCGAAAAGTAGCGGATCCCGAGCACTGCCCTATTTTCATTTCAAGACTTGAGGTGACTTGGATGTTTATGACCCTCGTCAACATTTTAAAAAGAGCAAGGTCAAGGACCCGCCGGAAGCTTCCACAACTTTCTTCTCACGTGTTTCAGCGCCCCAAAGGTCTCAAAATGATACTACCGTTCAGAACCGCCGGCTTCCATAGAGAAGCCGGCGAAAGAGGCAATCGTTTCCTTGTGACCTTTCGAGAAGTTGCAACCTGCAGCTTTGCCGCAGAGGGGCCCCTTTTATGCCATTAATTGCGATTTGGTCGTTTGTTAAACCTTCCTTCTTCCTCATTTCCCTTTTCCACCTGTTATCACCCCCTCATTAGATATTCCATTCCTGAAAACTAGATTTTTTTTTAGGGCTGTGAACTTTAGAAAGAGCGTGCTCTCTCTCTCTCTTCGAAAAGGATTTTGCTTTATGTGAATTCTGGCTTCTAGTTGATGGTATTATGGAAAAATGGGAACAATTTTGTATAATGTTAATGGAGAACAAAATACTATTTTACGATGAAGTTGCATTTAAAGCGTGGTTATGCTTTTAGCTCCCCTACGCATCAAAGATTTTCTCCATTACTGTGTTGGCATCAACCTTTAGTTCTATTTTAAGTCTTAAATCCATCTATAAATATACTGTTATAAAGAAATTTTGAACCAGTGTCGATTTATAACTGTTGTAAGAAGCCATTGCACGCAGCTTAGGTTTACAATGTAGCTATAATATTTGTAAAATAAAACTACATGTATAGTTCAAAACTGGAATACACTCTATCCCTCAAAAGCTTAAAAGTTTTACATACTGTACCATCTCAATTTAACGAACTTCAGTACTTCGAAAACCTTAGTGATTCAAAAGAATATACCCACTTTTCACCTTAATATTTTATGTTGTTTTTTGAACTTTTCTATCACTCGACTTTGTGACCCTTCGACTTGAAACTATCGACAGTAAACTGTTGTATCACATGGATTAAAACTTTACCCTGATAAAAGGAGCAAAAAAGTATCCAATATAACTCAGTTTATAACAAAAAATATACTATAACAGAAATTAATTTCCCTTAACATCTAGAATACGACAATTCCATGCAAATTATTTGAATAAGAAACCAGATACCTATAGTTCACAGAAGGATAATGTGCCGCAGTAAAGGGATGGTTGTGGGTCACCAAGGTCAATGTCGCCGGATTAACAGTGATACTTCCAAGTCATCATTAGAGAACCAGTTTAAGAAAGGCCATTGTATTTGTAACTGTTATAAGTGAAAGGTCTATTAAATGTTGAATCCTTAATAACATCTTAAGACAAAAGAAAGTTGGGTGGTGAGATTTATCAAAAAGTTCGTACTGCTTTTATATAATAAGAAACTGAAAAATGGCATATTTAAATAAGGTCTCAACTTTCGTTCAAAAATTAAAATTAGAGACATTTAAAAATTGCATAAGAATTATTTTCTTTCTTAATCAATGTAATTTGTCAATGCTTCTACATCATACGTATTAATATAAGTGATATAAATAATAAAAATAATGTTATATTTTTTGTATGTATAAAAAGGAAAGGAGCTGGAAACATTCATATTGTATTTTGATTTATGACCATGTAATTCAAGTACAAGGTTTACAACAAAAGTCAATAGTTTCACTCTTTCTATTTTTTAAAATTTTCAATTATTTCCAACACCGCTTATCTTTTATAATCATTCTTATTTATGTGCATGTTGTTTTATGTTGGCGCAATAGACTTGATTCTTGTACCATAAAACCCCAACAAAGCCATGATATTTTATGAAAATGTTTTTCTTCAATTAATTTTTCTGTATTTTAAATGAACAACACTAGAATGCCCATTCCTGTTTTTCTGTAGATGAACAAAACTGCTATAGATATGTATTATTAGAAGTATAAATGAAGAAAGAAAAATGAAAATATTAAAAGTTAACTGTTTTGTAATTTTAACACACTAATTTTGACCCCGTTTTATCTTCTCACACACCGCGAAGTCTAAGGCTAAATACAGAGTAAAAAAGAACCGGCTATCATAATGTTGTTTTCTTCGCCGTTTTTGTATTTAAAGAATTCAACTTAAGTAGCTAAAAATCAGTTCTGACTGACTGAGACAGACTCAACAGGAAGCAGAAAGTATGAATGATATACTTGACTTTTCCCGATTATGCAAGTCATCGCATTTGACATCTAGCTTTTGTTTAGTAAGTAATCGTGTTAGATGGATTGAAAGATTTGTCGGTTGAAAGAGCACTACGGGAATCGGTGGACCGCATCACAAAAGTAAGTTTACCTGGAGAAAGGATCAGATGAACAGCCCTCTGGGTATCGCGTCCAAGCCAAAACAAAGAACAGAGGGAAGGTCAGCGATTTGAAAGGGATAATCCAAAATAAATAAAAATGCCATAAATGCAGTTAGATTTCATCGCGAGATGGATTTTAAGTTTCTGATGTGTTCCTCATCATTTGCTGTTTATCTCAAGTTTCTTTCTCATTAATATTTAAGTTTTTTTATTCCTAAATTAACAAAAGAATCGTTTAATATTTCTACTTTGAGTAATTAATTAGTTAAGTAGTACTTAAGGATAAGGTAAAAAATTAAGTATTGTTCGGTATCGCTTGTGATTTTAACTTGTATATTAAAATATTTTTATGTAAGTTTCCGTAAGGGGTAGACTTAATCAATAGTGGATCCTCGGGATAGCAGTGAAAGCATGTTCCTCTCACCCATACTGATAAAATAACCGTTGAAGATTTTTTTTCCCAAAAAAATAAATGTATTCTACATAAAATATTTTAATAAACCTTTAAAAAATGTATAACATAAATATTAGTTGTTCTCTTCTATATTTGGAATATTATTTCTTATTCTTGACCCCCCTTCAAAAGTCATATCTGGGATTGACTTGGAAAAAATTTGTTGTTACTCATGTGTTTTTCCTCTTTATAAAGGCCGTAATGAATGTTCTATTTTCTTCTTTTACCTTTTAAAAGAGAATTACTTTCAAAATATATCAGTTGTGATGCTAATAACAAAACATTTGCTATCTTAATTTACCGCATCTAACTCAAATCACCTCCATTCATTTTACTTTATTTAATCACAACTTTGAAAGCTGATATTTTACTGTGACTTAATTTCCTTGAATAGATAGATGTTTGGGCCTTATTGACCTAGTTTTATATAGCTGCATATTTCTTATATTTTTATTTACTTCGGCAAATGTCTTTAAAATAACAATCTTATCAGTTAAATGATATTCTTAAGATGAAATCCAGATAAACAAACCCTTCTTGTACGAAAAATTTTTGCTTATGAATTTTCTTATCCACTATCATACGAAAGAAAGTAAGAAGTCTAACAACTTTGCATTTATCTTTAATCCGGTTCCGATAGGCATTTGGAACATTGAAAGCATCCGAAATAGTAACCCAATAAAGAGAATTTTAAACTAATGCTTTGGAAATTCAAAAAATAATACTTGTTATTTTCATAAAAGACTATCATTTATAGTTTTAGCTTTGTATAATTTTTGTATAATTATTTTGTATTATAATTTTTGTTTAAGCTTTGTATAATTTTTCAATGAAATCAAATTTTTTTCACTGACATCTATTATACAAGATACGGATATTTTTTAGACATAGCCGTACCGTATCCCAAAGATAAATTTTGAAACCTATTGTGTTTACTTTTATTATCTTAGAAATAAGGTATTATGAGATATGTTACGGTCCTTAACTCCCCAAAAAGAGTGCTAAAAACCTTTGGCATGAAGCAGTGGTAAGTTATGAAGAAAATGACGGCGTTGATGTAACATAAAGGGGGTTAAAAATGTTTGTATTTTGTTTATAAAGGTCGTAATGATTCTTTTGCCTTTTAAAATAGAGAATTACTTTCAAAACAGTTCTTTAAACTATCGTTAATTATTTTTAAATTATATGAAAAAAACATTTATTCGTGGGAAAAAATTAAACAATACCGTTTTAAAACATTCAGCATTATTAAATGAATTTTATAAGAAAAAGGAGATTTGCAAAATATGGTCGAGGGTTGGTGTTTCAAAACTAATTAAGAACTTTAGAGATAGATGAGAAGAAAAAAAAAATAGACATATACACCAGAAACTTATAAAAACTAATTTTTCACTAAAAACTTCTTATATTTTTAATTTAAAAATATTTGATGGAGAGGCATAGAAACTCATAAGGCTACTTTTATAGCTTGGTTATTTGAAAAATGTTTGCTTTTCCTAATAAATTCCTATCATTATAAAAGGGACATAAAACAAATTTCAGAAACGATTAGTAAATATAGCGAGTGAGTATTATTGAAACAAATTGCAACTTTTTAATAGTTTTCATATAAATTTGAGTAGTTTATCATAATAATAGGGTTATTTTACTTTTTATATTTATTTTAATAACTAAAATATATAATTACCAAAACTTCGGTTTACAAATTATTATTAAAAGTATTAAAAAATAGATATCAACAGCACTATAAAAGATCAAATATTTATATAAATTTTTAAACTATTTTATACAGGCAACAAATGGTTTGGGGTCATAAGTGTCTGTTTGTAGATAATTATCATATCTTATCTATTAAAAAAAGTTTCTAAACAAACATTAAACCCCAACTCATTTGTTTCAATCATGGTTTTAATAATAACCTTTCATTTATAATTGAAATAACATTGTAACGCAAAATTACTTTTATTCAATGTTTAATGGAAAACTTCTCATCGAGAAACTTTTTTCTCTTTATTAAATTGAATATAACTCGAAGTTGTTTTTAAGAGAAAATATAGAATTTTTATGGACATTTAATTTAAGGTTTAATAGTTCATTTTAATAATAGGAGAGTTTTTACTTTTGATAGAATTATTAAAAAGTGAATAAATTAATTAAAGCGTAACTTGAACAAAATCTACAATATAAAAGTTAAGGAAATAATCATAATTTATATTCCTAGAAAAAATTTCATATTTATAAGTCAACATTTTATCAAATAAAATGTACATTATAAAAATCGCACTCTTAAAGTTAGTAGTCTGAATTTTAATTTTAAGAAATTATTTCTCTTTCTAAACAAGATTTTTGTAACTAAAAATATCAAGAAAATAGAAATATCTTCTTTGTTACCATTGTTTTGTTAGATTTTTAACCTTAGTTTCAAGCTCTAAAACAAAGTTTACGTGTATTTAATTAGATACTGAATCAAAGTGATGGATTGTTTTTAGTTTTTAATAGTTGCTCTATTAGAGCCATTAAATAGGATTAATCGCACATTAAGAAATAGTTTTATAGCTACTAAAATTACTTTTGTATGATGTAAAGGGATATTCCTAACAAAAAAGGGTCTATATTTTCACTATTACTTCAACCAATGGATATTATCAAGTATTAATTGGTTCTTTAAAAGTTGAAACACTTTTTTGGCGGGGAGTGAAATATAAAAGTCCCTTTTTTTAGGTCTGAATCATAAAACAAGGTTCTTTTTATATGTTTTTGAAAAGTTCTCTCCCTTGGCGTACTTATAATTTTTTAAACAAGTCAAACATACAAATGCATACATTAACTCACGACTAACATTACTTAACTTACTACTATTAAAAGTAGATTCATTTAGATATTGATCTCAAAAGCAGAGCATTCGGCAAATCGATGAAATAGCATTGAAATTTAGAAATAGTTTTCATACAGATGTATAATATAGCCTTTTTGTATTTTAGTGGGTGTTCACACTAACAAGTTGCTCACATTAGAGAAGAAAAATGCACAACAAACTAGAAGGGCCAACAAACAGTAGTAACGTTAAAGCGACATAAATAAGGGGAACTGAGGCACAAAAAACAAGAAGAGCAAACACGTGTAATGAACCTAGAGGAGTAAAATACACTGCATTTAGAAAACAAATACGTATATTTGGGGTACGCAACTTTGTTTCTCCTCTTTTTCACTTTTTTTGTCAAAACCCACATATCATCACTGGTTACAGAGGATACTAACTTTAATGAGTAATAACAGGGTGTGTGTAAAAAGAGGCTAAACAAGTTACACAAAATTTAGAGGAATCTTTAATTAAGAACCACATACTTAAATTTAGAAGCGCATTAAACTTAGATAGAACAAAGAATACTAATTGAAGGAGATTAACAAGGCACTTAGAAAATAAAGCACGAAAAACACGAAACTTAAAAGAAACATGAAATTTTACGAAACTAAAAGAATCCTTAAACTAAGCTATTAAACTAAGAGCAACAAGGTAAACAACACCTTTAGAATCTCACTTTTAAATTAATATGAGCAATAATGTACACAAACTTTAGAAGCACCTTAAACTAAGAGGAGCATTAGTGTACACAAACTTTAGCACAGGGATTCTCAAAGTGATTGATATAAACCTCCAGGGGTCGATGGGAACTTAAAGGGGAATGCTGAAGCAAAAAGGATTGATAAAGGTTTAATTTTATCAAATTTCTAGACAAAATAAGGCCTAATGAATTCTATTAACTTTCTGCCCAAATTATTTTGTTTTATATGTATTTTTTAAAAATAAAAGAAGGGGATAAATTAAAGTTGTGTTTTTTGCAATGAAAAGGTTCTACTCGACCTTCAAAATAAACAGATTCGATAAAAAAGGAATTTTGGAACCCTAAAACATCATTCTTTTTTAAAGAATAGGTAGTTATAGTAGTGTTTAAGGTCGTTACAAAGGAAAATTTGGAAAACCCTCCTTCAGAAGTACCTTAAACTAAGAGGAGCAATAAGGTAAACAAACATTATAAGCACCTTAAACTATAGGGAGGAACAAGGTAAACAAACTTTATAAGCACTTAAAACTAAGGGGAGCAGTAAGGTACACAAACTTTTATAGCACTTTAAACTAAGGGGAGCAATAAGGTAAACCAATTTAGAAGCACAGCACTTTAAGCTAACTAGACTTAGGAGAGAGAGGGGGGAAGGAGAAAGAAAGAGGATGCTACCTTTTCATCGCTCCGCCGTATCCGAGAGATGCTCGCGGTGTGCGGCGTTTGTGCGGCTGCTGCTGCTGCTCTGGGCCGTGACCGACTTGAGCCGGATGCTTGGGGAACACAAACAAGGCGCTCTGCTCTCCTAAGGTCAGCGCGACACTCCGATGCAGAGCCGATCCCTGATTAAAACCCATCCGCCGAGCGCGCGCATAAATAAGACGAAGCCGATGACACATTTCGAAGAGCCCAGCCAGCTCTTTTTTCTTGACATCTTTTCGGGCCTCCTTCCTGACCTTGCATAATTCGCAGCCGATTCGGACCCAAATTCCGAGGCACTTTCGGACCTCCCCCGGGCCCCGGTCCGTCAATTAAGGTTAAAATATGCTCTCTCCTTTTTGGAGGATTGCACTGACCACCACCGATTGGGGAGGAGTCTGGGGGCATGTTCCCCAGTGACCTTGAAGGGAGAACGGCCTTGAATGCTAAAACCGAGCCGTTTAATTCATTTTAAAGAGCATATTGATCTTTCAGGTTTATTTTGACCTTAAAGTCTAGTTTTTAGATGGGAAATTCAATTGGCAGTTGAGTTCATTGGAATTGAAAACAGCTAACATCACCTATTGACTTCATTTAACAATATCGGTTGAAAGTTTTGTTGTTTGGTAAAAATCTTTTCAAACTAGTAATCTTCCCTTTCTGCATTACACTTTCCTTTCCATCCACAAATTATAGCAGCGCACCCAGGTTCAGTTCTAACAATATTGGCTAATATCGATAAATGACGCACATTTCGTGGGTTCGTGGGATTTGTAATTGTAAACACAGGGTAAAAAACAACCTAAGTGACACTATTTAAATAAAATGAATCTGATTTTTTTATAAAACCATATTTAACGTCATTAAGGGGAGCAACTTCCCCGCCCCAAGAATCCTAACTTTTATGTTATTTTTCCTTAAGATATAAGAAAACCTATTTAGATATCACCGAAATGAGTTAAACCTGTTTCATAAGTGAGATTTAAAAAAAATGTTCAGGGTGAGACGCTCAAAACCCTCTTTTTTGTCTAGGGTTTTTAATTTTATTAATGCTACAATACGCTCTCTTGACTTCCTTTCTCTGCGGTCTGAGACTAAGCAATGGGTGACAAGCTCCTCGCTCCATAAGTTTTTGAAATGGGTGTTTCATTCCTTCAATTTTAGGAGGGAATTGAGAGTCCTGTATTATCTAGTGGACTCACAAGTAAAAAAGGAGTAAAAATTCACTAAGAACAGAGATTTTTCAAAAATTTTCTGTAAAGAACCCCGATCCCTCTCCCTATTTTCCATTATTACTATGCATTTAGAAATAATCAAAATCTATAAATTAAGAGAAAATGTTGTAAAAGATTTCATTTTTCATAAAGAAAAACAAGCAAAAAGTTTCATTTGGTAATGGTATAATTACTTATTACATTACCAATCAATAAAACTCAATATTAATACATAAATTCCAAAACTAATTATACTTTTAATGAAATGAATCATCAATATAAACCGAACATGAAAAAAGGACCTTAAGTAACAGGTAGAATAACAGGTAATTTTAAAACTACACCCGTAAAATCTTGCCCCGCAATCAAACAATGACACCCCTGATGTAGCAATAATTCTTAAGGATGTTAAGCTTTATGAGCGTTATTTTATATTCTAAGGTGGGTTTTCATGTATTATAGTTGTCTTTGGTGGAAATGGGATGGATTAGTTTTGGGGTATCAAAAATAATAATAAGGGAAAGGGCGGCACATTTGAACATTACAACCTTATGTATAGTAACAACATTGATACTTTTTTTTTCAAATACAGTCGACTACACTTAAGGTAATCACATTAGTCCAAGATCAGAATGATAACAATAAGCGGTTCTATAATGAAAAGGGGGGCGAACAGTGTAACTCGAGTGTTTGCATTAAAATCACGACTGTGTAGTCTTAATTGAAGCATTTAAAACTATATTCTAGTTTCTATTTTGCAACTCAAACATTCTTTAGAATATACTATAGAAGCGGATCCTATAACACTACTACATTAATGTCTCATTTTCCATGTTAATGTATCAAAAAGATGAACTGATCACATAAAGCGATACATTTTGGTTTAACTTAAATAGGAGTAATCGGGACCAGTCAATTTAGATAATATTATCTGATTGATAACATTAACCATGATCACATTAAGCAGAGTAGACTAGCATTAAAAACATTAATTGATTTATATTAACAAATTTAACCCCTATTTTAAGGCAATCTCGGTTGAATTGCTCTATAGGTTTGGATTTAATAAGTAGGTTAAAGAACCTAGCAGAAAAAGATTAAAAGGAATATCATTTCCAAAATAGCCAATATGCATTCTCCATGATATCCCAACCATCAATTTCAGGTGGTGAGTGAGTTACTTACTCACCTTTCTTAGAAGTGAAACTGTGGACAAATATAACATTTAAACCTTTTCTCATTATTTTTTCTTAATATCCAATATATTCTTATAATATTTTCTACCAAACTACTTTTTCTCACCAAAAACTTTAATATGCAAAAAACAATAATCAAACGCTTTCAAAATGTAAATGCTCTTAAATTGAAATAAAACCCATTAGGTTAAAAAAAATTCAACTTAATTAATTGCTATAAATGCAAAGATTACCTAATGAAAAATGAACTTTTAGCTTACAAAATAATTAATTTTATACTATTTATGCATGCGGTTCAAATGGGTCCCAAAGCATGTTTAAATGTCCCCTCAACTGAGGCACATTTGAACAGAATTTTTCTCTTTAATTAAAATTATGTATTGTATAGTAGGTATAGTTCGACAAAATTTTGAACCAAAGAGTCAAAAAGATATAAATTTATGAATGAATAATTTCTCTTTTCAAAATCTCATAAAAATACAGAGCAATAGTCAAAAATGTACCCTTTGTTCAAATGTGTCCCCTCTACCTACTACTAGTTAAAATACATCAGTTTTGTGTATAACAACAGCTGAAACTCCTTCCTCTACTTGAACAAATAAATTTCAAAAGTTTTCGGACTGAGCCACTCAACTGTTCGCTTACAACTTTTACCGGGGGTACCATTCTTAGTCTTACTTTTTTTTTGAAGTTTAGTTCTTAGTTTTTAGCCTAAAAAGGGTACTGAGGCGGTTAACTCTATGAACCCCTGCATTACAAACAAACAGAGTTTTTAGAGATGTGATACCATAGTTTTAAAAATGTATTAATTTGCCGAGGTGTATTGGGGTATCATAGAAGTTATTATCCTCTTGAGTCATTTGCAAGGTCAGTATAGTACCACACGGAGATGCTCAAAAGCAAAGTGATGCAGAAGAGTAGAGAGAGAGGCTCAAGAGCAAAGGGATGCTGAAGAGTAATGCGATGATGAAAAGTAGAGCGATGATGAAGATGTTAGGGATTCCGAAGAGCAAAATAATGCTAAGAAGTGAAGAGCTGCTGAGTAGATGCTTAAGAACAGGGAGAGGCTCAAGACCAAAGGGATGCTAAAAAGTAAAAAGATACAGGGTAAGGGTTGTCTGTGAATGATGATACATAAGGAAAAATTAAAAGTAGTAGGGAGAACATTAACACAGTTTTAATGTTCATTTGAATGTTGAGCCCAAAACGTATTTTGAAAGTAATAGTAATAAAATTAAGAAAACTAACCCTTGGATCTCCAGAAAAATTTAACTTTTAAACAGATGAAAACTTTTTAACACATTTTTAGACATTCCTGGAAGACAAATGGAATAAATAAATAGGAGATTTCTAACTTGAATTCAACAAAATATTTAAAAGCCATTAAAATCTCATCGATGGCCGCGAGTTTGACACTACTGATATTAAAGTATGCATCGACAATAAGAGTGAACTTCTTTTAAAAAAGGCAATACAGTTATTTCTTCTTTAAGTAGTTTTGATATGGAGACTGCCTATATTCATCTGGTCATTAAAATGAGGGTGTTTAAAGGTCAAAAAAGGGTGATTGACCATCAAGAATAGCCTAAGGTGAAAGGATTGTTCAAAACATAAACTTAGAGGTGGAGTGTCCTGAAGGTATGGATTATGCACAAGTTGATTTTTTTCTCTCTAAATTGATTTGGAAATCCTGATCGTCTTCACCTGTGTTCCGCTTATGAATGTCACTCTTTGATCGATCTAAAGTCTTGAAGAGAGCAGAGTTGAAATGCAGAGAGCATCTCCGGAGGGTAAGAGGCTGGCCTTTCTGATCTGGTTCGCAGACGGCCGCCTAATTATAGACATTTATTGCAGACCATTACGGGATTTCTGATAAGTTCTGAACTCGATACCAGAAATCCCCTTTGAGCCTTCCTTCCTCTATGAAAATTCAAATTAGTGTGTTATGAGATCAGGATTAAAACACCGGCTAGCCGGGCATTGGTTATTGGCTCTCCTCTCAAAGAATAAAAAAAGTGGGGCGCGAACTTTGGCAAGAGGGAAAAAGTGCAGTGAATAGCCACCTTTGGACTGCTGCGGACCCTTTGAATCACCCTGAAGGCAATTCAACCACCAAACCAATGCGGGTCTTCTCATTAAACTAATTGAAACTTGGATGAGGTATGTTGCATTTTCACATCCTTTGGATGGTTACTCGGAGTTGAAGAAACAAGTCTTGACATTTTTATGAGCTGGGAAAAAATGAAAAAAGCTTCGAGTAAATGAAACGGTCATTGGTAAACAGCAACAGAACTTACATTTTACTCAGAAATATTTTGAGAATAAATCATGATTTTGAATTCCTGTTTATCTCACAGTTGTTTTCTACTAATTTTTGTAGCACGATTTTAAATGGAAAACGATTTTGAGGCATTATGAGCAGTCGCTTTCTATGCGGAAAGGCTACGTTGGAGACCCCTTAGTGGGTCGCGACCCACTGGTGCTTCGCCAATCAGTTTTTAGTGGGTCGCGACAAGATTTTGATATTGTCTGAATATACTATTTGGTATCTTTATAATTTTTACGAACATGTTGATGGCTTTTGAAATTTATCAAATAACCATATAGTCATATAGTAAAAAGAGCAATAAGAAAAAATACCCTACTCGGTGTCGAACCCAAAGGACAATTAAAATAAAATACATACATGTGTTACTTTTAATGTGTTGATAATGCAAAATTTTATAGGTTATTCAAATAAGATTTGAGAAAAAAATAATAAATCAGTGTTTCTACACGTAGGGCTCCCCACCAGGGAAGGAATAATAATTTTAAGAATTTTCTTAGAAAATTATGTAAAATCATTGTTGCTCCCACAATTAAACAATTTGTTACGCTCAGGTCTAAATCCTTTCTTTTAATTTTCTAAACAGTTAATTTAACCTTTAATACAAGCATGTTAATTTATTATAATAACGAAATAGTTGGGGACCAAACCTTACTTGCATGAAGCTCAAAGTCTTGTAGGGAAAATTAATTGAAGAGGTGGGTCGTAAACATTGAATTTTCAAAAAGGGTTTTCTTAAGTATTTTCTCAGAGATTTTGAGGTATTTTATTTTGAAAATATGTATGAAATAGAAAAATATTATGCCTCAAGGAGTTAAATATGATTCCGATATTTCTTCTTAATCATTTAAGGGCGGGAGAGGCTTGAACTCAGGATTCTGGAGTAACTCTGAAATTCGAGGGAACATGAATATGCCTTTCCTAATTATAATGTATTTATCATATTTTAGTTATTCATTTTTTTTTCGCTTTAAAAAACGCCGTTCCAAGTATTTACTTTATTTAGTTTGATTTTACAGTTAAAAAGGAAATTTTGGTTGTAATTTCAAAATTTTTGGAAATTAGGTGTTTTAACGGAAGTAAGAGATTTTCTCGAAGACCCATAACAAAGAAATTTCTGTGCCTGTAAAAAGTACTAGGTGCCTGTATGGAAATTTTTTGAGGGCTCGCGAAATAATGTGGGTAGCCCAGGTGATTTCAAATTCATTGATCTTGAAGTCCCTATCTTATCCCCCGACCGTCCTCCTAAATCCACCTATTCTTGTAGTCATGCTTGTTCGCACTTATACATGTTTGGTGTACTTTTCTATATAGTTCCTGATCGTAGGAGCGTATAGAAGAATTTATTTAGGATCATCACTAAATCTTATTGGCATAGGCGGATTTATGGGGGGGGGGCAATGCCTCCCCCCCAACTTTTTGAGAAAATTCCGTTCTTGTAAGGTAAAATCATTTCCAACCCCCCAAGGTTTCCAGTTTGCTCCCCCCCTGGGTCCACCACCTAAATCCGCCCATGCTTATAGAGAGGGGCTCCAACATTTCATGAAAGCGTATAGAGGAAATAAATTATAACTAGATCTCTTGTTCTTAAAACAAGGAAAAAACTAAAAACTAGATGATATTACTTTAAACTAAACAACTATATTCCCTTATTTAATCCATGAAATAGGCTTTCTGTGTTACTCCACATACAAACTCTGCTATAGTGAGCCCTAGATGTAGCAAAATAAATATCCTGTATAATGCCCTTTTCACATACATTACAACCATGCACTAGTTAAAAATTGAATAATTTTAAGTACAATTGTATTCAAGAAAGTTAATTTTTGCAAGGCCTGTTAAAGTAAAAAAAAAAGAAAAAAAATTATTTGCATATGATATCGGAGTATGTAAGCTCGGCTACTTTGCTAATTACAACACATTTCATACTGTAAAATGAGTTTTTGTAGCCCAAAATAAAAAAAGTGCCCCCAAAGAGTGCAGCCAGCATCTTACAGTTGCATTCAGGTATTCAGGAAAAAATGATGGAACAGGACAATTTCTTAGGCAAGAGCAGGGGAAGTCATTGCATTGGTAACAAGATTGGGCAAAAGAAGGATTATCAGAAGAAAAGAAATTACAAAAAAAAAAATTAATAAGAAATTCCTCTTCAATTCCCTTTCTGACGAATGTTTCATCTGGACTTCATTCTTTGCCAACTTTTTTTTTCACATTGGATTACTAAAACTCATCTGACAAGTGTTTCAATTCCAATAAAGATTATATTGAAATAGCTGACTTATTTCTGTGTACCTTATGCAAAAAATCTTTTCTCTCTCTCAGTCGATTGTTTTATTTTTAAGGGCCTTGGAAAAACTTTTTTTGGTAAGGTTTTTCTGTTAATTTGCAGTTTGATAAGGCTTGTCTCCATTCTATTCTCCTTAAAAATCTTACCCTGATCAGGAACTGGATTTTGCAAAATTTTCCAACCATCTACTCATGTAAGGATTTTACTTGTTCCCCTTACTCACTTTCTCTAGACTACTATTTTTTTTTAAATATTTTTGTTGAAGGATAATAAAATTTTAACAGTCATTTGTTACTTAAAAATTTTGTAAGAAATATAATTTTAACAATGTTAAACATTTGTCCATAATCTTTATTTTTCCTCAACAAAAATTAGATTGGAATGATAGTTTAAAGATATTAGCTTCAAAATGTCTATCCAATTGTTGTTACCTCCCAGAGGATCAATCAACATCAACTTCAAATCTTTTTCCCCTTTGAAATTACATGCAATCATCCTAGGTAGTGCTTGAAAAGACTTCTACTCAATCTACTTTACCACAGGTTGCAACTCGTTGGAATTTGGTAGAAAAAGTTTTAACTAACTATATAGTAACAAATTTTGAATTATTCAAAACATTTTAATGCACGATTAAAATGGTCCATCTAATTTTGGAGGTGTTTTTTTTTAATCAACATATTTAGCGCAACTTCAGATAGCAAATTTCAGATATTTCTGACTAAGTAACTATTCCTACAAGCTGACCAACTAAAAAAACCCTGAGGCTTCTATTACATGCTTAGTAAAATATTAGTTCCTAATTTCCCAATTTTAATTCCCCATCCTTTTATTTTTATTTATATTTGATCATTATCCCCAAGCTCTAACTAAATACAGCCGAACAGATTTTTAATTTTATTTTCTTTTTGATGCATTTAAATACTTTTTTCATGAAAATACTTTTGTCCAAAAATCAGGGTTGGGATTAAATTTAAAATCTGTAGACAAATTAGTTAATTTTTTGGAAAGAAAATGTCTTTTCTTGAAAAATGTTTGAGGTTAAAGAATTTTTTTTATTTCATTGAAGAGTAGTTATTTATCAAAATTTTCAAAACAATATCTTTTTCTCTTTAAAACACTAATACATAATGCTACCCCAAAGCTTAAATCATCAAATTTGTAACTAGGTAACTTTATTGTCTGAAATAGGGAATGAATAAAATATCAAAAACTGCAATTGGATTAAATTGGTCAAATAAGCCATAAGTAATTTTTTGGCCTTATAGTAATGTGCATACTGAAAAAAAACCTCTCCAATACTATTCATATACTAAATATTACAAAAATATCTTTTAAGAAAGGGGATGGAAAGAAATTTTGTTGAGTACATTAGTAGCCATAAAGCAAGTACTTAAAATTTCTCTTAAACTATTACATATACCTTGTCAACTAAACCAATCAGTTAATATTACTCTAATTGATAAATAGATAGTATTTGATGTAACTATAAATTTCTATTACCAAAAAAGTGTGGATTATGTGTATGGATAGAGTACAAATTTAAACAACCATATTATATGCATTTTTGTATATTTCATAGAAATAAGATACAAGTTTGATCAAGAAGTTGATCAAAAATATTTCTAACCATCATTTTACAAAATTTTCTAAATACTAATAGGCAATTAAATTAAGTCTCCAATATTCATGGTGCAGAAACCAACTTCCTGAAAACATCTAATACCTGCTGACTCTTTTGATTAGTTAAGGATGTGCTGGTTTCTCTACCAAATTCTGAAAAGGAAATATTATTAATGGACTAACACAAAGTAAAACTGATAAATTTGATGAGACTTAAGTTATTTTATTTCTGTATGAAACAAATCAATCTGTTCAGGAACTAGAAAATTTGAGTACATAGCTAAGGAACACAAGTGAAATTGTCACATAACATATTAACTTAACATTAACATAACATAATTAACATTTTAACTTAAATAGTTTTACTATGGTTTAATATGTTTACTAGGACACATGATATTTTTCACTAGCAAAATAATGTAGAAATAGGTTGTAGAAAACCAATTTAAAATATTACTTTTTTAAACTGCTTTTTAATTTTTTTCATATTAAGAAATAAAATAACCATTTTTAAAATTGTATAAAAATAAAAGTTTCTTAATGGCACATTGATTTTTTTCTTTTAAATATAAAAACAAGGAATCCTCTTAAAAAAGACCCAAGGATGTAATTTTGCTTATTAGCTAATCAATAAAAAAAATTCAATACATATACCATATACACTCAAATAATAATTGACAGCAGAAAATTTTTAAATCAATAAGCTTCACGAGTAAACATATTAAATTCATACCATATCGAGCAAAAATTTTTGGTTCAACACCTTGACATTCTCGAATTAATATTGGAAAATTTGGATTCTGCTTTTTCACAGCCACATAATGCTTTTGGATAAATTCTCTGAAAAAATAAAATAGAAGTCAAAAGTATGGTAAAATTACATCCTTACACTACATAAAATTTTTTTCCATATTCATTACTAAATGAATGAATTACACATAGATAAAATAAGAATAATAATTTTAAAATTAATTTTAAAATACATGTCTAGAGAGAGTGCTTCACATTTAATGTGAGAACAGTAAATAGAGAGACTTTTATATGTACCTACTACTTTGCTGCTGGAAAAAAATGAAAATATAAATTGGTTTTCATAATAACAAAAAACTTATTGATAAGAATAAAAAATGTTCATGTGAAATTGAACCTTTCAGAAGGAAAAACCTATCTATGTGCCCCTGTCCACATCTAATCTCCATTTATAACTTACCTAAACTGATTGCTCATTGGTGCAACAGCCAATGGAAACAACAGCCATGTGAGTGCAAAAATGTTTCTAACTTTCCTACCAAATATTTCAAATGAAAAACTGTAAGGGTTAGTCAGCACAGTGTAAATGGAAAAGAAAAAAGTTTTCAGAGTTTAACAGAAAAATAGGTGAAATTTTTGTAATTTAATAATTTGAACAGAATGACTATTAACATAGGATAAAATAGGGAAATTTGACAACATAGTTCTATTGAATTGCTTATTCGCCAATAAACGGCACTGGCAACACTAAAATTTTGCCAAAAATGTTGCCCAGGCCTGGGTTCTTTGGAATTACCTTGACGTATTGATGGCGCTTTTTACACTCACTTCATAGGTCTATGACGCTGTTGGTAAAAGTTTGGCACAACACCTGATGTCATAACCTACTAGCCGGCATATCAGCTTGACTGATAAAAAAACAAATTAGGTATAGCCCTAGTTGGTGGTACCAATAAAAACAACTAATACATTAAAAGTGAAAAAAGAAAGGGTGAGTCTCCCATCCCCAAATACTTTGATATAACTACATCATTGAATTTAGTAGATGGTAATGAATTTAAAAACTGGGATTCAAATTAAGAGCTGGTTAAAAAAATGAATGGATAATATACATGGAAGAACCTGTTGGTAAAATCCTCTTCAATCACATATTAAATTATAGTTGCAAACCTGATAAATTCTGAGTACAAAGGAAAATAGTCAGTGGTCTGTGCAAGGCAATTTTATTACCGTTTTGCGGTACCTTCACAATTTCACCAATTGATAAATAGGTACTTTCACAAATTCAGTTTTAGTTAAAAGGTACCTTTACAAATTAAATTTTTGAAAGAAATTTCTATAGGAAGCTATATTCTCTTAATATTTAACTTTTTAGCCATTCTAAACTGAATTATCTTTTGTTTTTAATGTTTAAAAATTATTTACATGAGAATTTGAACATATTTTCACAAATTCACTGAAAAAGTTTCACAAATTACCACTAAATTTTCTCAAAATAGGTACCTCTTGAAAAAAAACCTAGACCCCTGATAGTTTAAAAAGTAGGAAATATACTCTAATAAAAATTATACTTTTAATGTAAAACAAATTACAAAAAATTATCACTTTCTTATTATTAATAGCAAAGAGGAAATTTATAGCCAAAGAAGTCTTGTCATATCAATTGTATTTAATGAAACCTTTTACTGTATCTAAGTTAATTAGTGTTAATTTTTACACTCATAATTTATCCAAGATTTAATGCTACATTTTTAATTAAATTGTCAGGGTTATTTAGTATTTGATATAATTATTTTTTTCGCATTTTTTAATGGTTTTGATGGTCATGCAAAGAAAAATCTATTCACAATTCAATAAAGCAAATATTTTGTCTGTTTTAAAACTTGTCCTTGAACTTTCTTGTTGTCTAAAATATAAAAATACTCAAATTTTCATATTTCATAATATTTACTTATAGATTGGTTAGAAAAGGTGAATTTATACCTGATTCCTGAACTTTCTTTGGATTTTTGACAAAGATGAATTCGAATTTCCCTCAAATAAGGACCAAATTTTAGTCTAGAAGACATATTTATAATTCTCTTTAAACGCTTTGATGCGATATGAGCTAGTTTTTCAGGTTATAATCAAATATCTTTTCAACTGTGTACTTAAAATTGCCAAGATTACTGCTACTTTTAAAGGTAAATAATAACAAAGTTAGCGTTGCCAACTCTTCACTTAAAAAAATTACTCAAATTACAAATTAGCTTAATACCCTTCCATTGCTGGATATTCCACT
Organism: Tetragnatha montana; assembly: GCA_963680715.1. Taxonomy (NCBI): domain Eukaryota; kingdom Metazoa; phylum Arthropoda; class Arachnida; order Araneae; family Tetragnathidae; genus Tetragnatha; species Tetragnatha montana. Next base: position 46,600,052 of record OY796679.1, on the reverse strand, counting down.
AAATTCTAAATTTATATGAACAAAATGAGCATGGTAATGATAATTAGAGATTTTAAATCTTATTCAAATACTGTTTTTTGTCTGGGATAGTATTTTTGTGGATTTCAACTTTATTTGTACGTCACTGTTATTTGTGCTGCCATCTACGGATGACCATTCTAACTTTCTTTCAAAATATTGGGTAATCAGTAACCTCATGTCATCCATCGACTGACTTCTTGTTTAACTATCGCACGTTTTAAAGCAGTGAAATATTAGTTCTCTGTAGGAAAAATATGCTTGATTTTCAGAGACAGTCTGGTGATTCTGCAAATGATCAAGAAGGCTCAAAATATCTCCACGTTTTTGGGCTTGTCTTTTGGAGTAAGTTGAAAATGTGTCTTTAAAACAAAACTAATCAAGTAGTGTCTCATAATTTCAGTTCTGCTTTTTTTAAAAAAAGGGGCTGCTAGAGTAATTAGAAAATCTATGTAACATTTGAATATATTTGTGTTATTAAGCATTAATTTTAAAGGAATATGTGTTATTTTCGTACTCGAAACTTAATTTATTAAATTGGTAGTACATACAAAATTAAACGTGCCGAAATAAAAAAAAGCACAAAAAAGTAATGTTATCCTAACTATGCCAAAAGATCGCTATGGATTTATTAATTAAGTTTTTTATGAAAGTAAAACTCCGGTTCCTATAGATAAAATAAATTTTAAGAATTATGCATTTTTTAATAGTTCGATTTTGTTACTATACATTTATTAAAATAGTTAGATTTTGCTTTATTTACAAAATTTGTCTTCCATTATGTGGCCAATTAGAGTAAGTAATTTAAAGAAAAAGAGAGGAATCGCATTCGGGTGTATATGTGCAAAGTGATAAACCGGGTATTATTAATAATGCCCGAGCAATATCTGGGCATTAGTAATAATGCCCGGCCCAAACTGCTAGGACAATATTAATAATGACCGGATTTATCACATTGCCCGTAATATATTTAATTCGCTACTAGTATACCTATTGTTATAGTTTGGATGTAGTACTATAAGTAATGCAATACGCATAAATATAGTTATGAAAATTCGCAGTGCATTTCATTAAAGAATTCCTGTTTTTTAACAATCCTGAACTTCATAAAATTATAGCAAACTGATTTTTTTTATTAATAAGTTTCAATGGATAGAGGAGACTGTTGTATACCTAAGGATAGTGGTACCTTCGGACACAAAACTTTAAAACTTGGAAATAAAACGGAAATATGAATTGGTGGTCGATTGAATGTAAGCAGATGTCTAGTTGCTAATGTGAAATCAACTCTTTTAATAAAAACGTTAACTAATTATAATAAATTTAGCGTTTTTAGATCAAAGTTACGTTTAGTGCATCACTTCATTAATATTTTTCTTCCTCTCTTTAATGATGATATGATTAAATGGGATGTTCGTGGTGAATCATCGAGCTGTCACCAGACCTTAATTCTTTTATTTTTTTTATTGAATATTGAATGCCTAGACACGTTTTTTATGTTTCTGTAGCTAATCAGCGTTTTTAAATCGGGTTTCGTAAAAGTGATGCATTTTGAAGGGAATCATGTAATAATGTAAGGGGGGGTTGAATCATGTAATACAAGTAGAAGGGCATACATGTATTTGTCGGCGATTATGTTATTGTAATTTATTACATTATTAATTTATTGCAGTTAAATTGACTTCTAAATTCGTTTTAATATTAAGTAGAATGTTATATACAATGATACTGAATAAAATTTTCTTAAAAATTTCGTTTTTACAAGGATTTAGGGGGTGGCCACTTTACCAGCACAAAATCTTAGATTTTCCAATAGTGGGCACTGCAATGGTTACTAATAGAAACATCAATAATTTATAATTTGAAACAAATTTTTCTGATCAACTGTTGATTAGGTATGCTTTAAAATGTGTTAATTTTGTTTCATTCTGGCTTCGGAAACCAAGGTTTCGTAATCAGGAATTACATGCAAAAATCCTCTCAAAAATCAGCTACAGCATTGGCTATGGGACGTAAATATGCAGGCGCGGATCCAGCAAGGGTAGGTCCAAGGGTATGGCACTTTTTGAGAATCCCCTCTATCTGTGGACGCAACTGTACAAAATTTAACTTTTTTCTATAGATTTCTTCATATCCCCCAAGAAATTTCTAACCCAGAAAATGGTAGAGATTTTGACCCGTAATAACTCGTTTTGGATCAGTTCAAGCTCTAAATGAACGACAAAGTTAGAACAATCAGGGAAAAGTGACCCGCTCCGCTGGGCTTAAAAAAAGTGGCATAAATGACTGAAAAATTTTTGGTCTTTTAGAATCTACATTCTTTTTTCTCCTTTTTACGCCTTTTCTCTCTATTTCCCCCCTTTTTTTTCAGCCCAAGGAGGGGGCACTTTCCGGAGTCCTCCCCTTGAATCCGCACCTGAAACTATGTACGAAATCTGTTTTATAAGTCAAATAAAAATAATTTGATTATAATCAAAAATATTTTTCGCTCTAATGATGGTTTTTTATAATTAATAAACGTCCATAACTACTTGATTTCATGCATATAGTACCCTTTCCCTTATAAACAAAAAAACTGAACCATTGAAACACCAGATACATCTGGGTGGTCACTATAGCAAAAATTTGGAGTACATTTGAAAAATTAATAGAAAATACTTTTCCTGAATTAATTAGGACTTTTATTGATAAAACCGAAAGAAGATCCAGTTAACCTAAAAATAGGAGGATAACCGTCTCCAAGCCAGTCGATTGATATTTAGTGAGAATTAAAGCGAAAATTTTCCTTATATTGGCCACTATACCCACATTTACATTATTATTGATGTGTTTATAAAAAAATCTCAGATAGCAAAAATGTGCTTCGTTCGAAGTCTTCAACCGTCTGTCTACTCCGTATTACACAACGGTCAGCTCAATCAGAGTTGCTCAAACTGTCGCGCATAACCTTTTGTGTCTGCAACAAGCTTACATTCCTACTCTGATTAGACTATGTGGATGGATTACGGTTTTCTGAGTTTCTGTTTTACTGATAAATAAGTTTAGAAATCTTGAAAAGCCTGTGAAGTCGGACCAGTTTTCGTGAACTTAAGATGACGAGTGGATATCACCGAAGGACCAAAACTAATTACTGAGTGGTAAATTGAAGTTGATGGAAATTAAGTAAAATTTTTGACGAGCTTGGATAAAAGATTAGATAGATTTAGGTAAATAGTTTTCGTCTTAATCATCAAGTCAGAAATTTGTCAATATGAAAATAATTTTCATAAGCCGGTGGAAGGGGTATATTAACCATGGACTTCATATTATTTCAAACTAGAAGGTTAGTCTGCTTTATGCTTAACTTATAGCTTATGCTAGACATAATCAAAATCGTAACCCAAGAGACTCCAGTAAATATTTTATAATTTTAATTACCATGGTACCTGGATAAAACTATAATTGAATCTATTATATTTGCAAGTGATGTTATTATGTTAATTTTTTGTCCTATATTTTTACGCAATGAAATATAAGATAATATTATAAAAACTTATACAGTTAAATCTACTCCTAATTACCAAAAAGTGTAGGGAGCAAATGTGTAGGTAGCTTATCCCCCTTCTAAATAGTTTTAGGAACTTCAGAATTAAATGTGTTAAAAATATATATTTGTCTACTGTAATTTCTTTTCACGTTTTTGTATGAAAGAGAATCCTTTTGGGGGGTATTGTAATAAATTACAAGTTTTGGGAAATGCCGGTTTCACAGGTGTCACCCACTTCACAGGTGTTTCTTTTTCTTTTCTTTTTTTAAGATTAACGAGATGAAGTAACGGATATTTTAATTAACTTTTTCCTCAATCTAGCAGTACTTTATTCCAATCAATTTAAAAAGTGTATTCAAAAAGTCTGATACTGAGTATGAAATTTAAAACATTTTTGGAATGAGAACACCCGAATAAAACTGAAGAGTTTTATAGTTCTGCATAAAATTTTTTAATATAGTTAGATGGCATTTATTGATAACACCACTCCATTGATAAGTTCTATTTGTTATGTTTAAAAAAATAACACCCGGGATTTCAGAATTGTACTTTATATTTATTAGCTAAGAATTCCCTAAAAAACATTTTTGAGAAACTCTTAAAAACCCTTTTTATTAGGAATAATTTTATATTTACTCTTTAGTTCATTGGCAAAATACAAAATTGTTTTCATTAACTGAGTGTACTTTTAGTGTGTGCAAGTAGCTGAAAATTTCTCCCCTTCCCACCCTTTCTATAAACGTTGGAATGCCCCCTCAAACACTCAATTCGAAAAATACAAGCACCCCTATGAATTATTTTTCACATACTTACTCTCAGAAAAATTAAATTACTACAAATATTTTTTGTGAAATAAAGATGTTAAAAATAATAGTCACGAAATATTAGGGTACCTCTAAATATTTAAAAGGAAAGACTGTTAAGAATTTTCTATTCTTTATGGGTCAAATTTCAATACAGTTCCCATGGTAATTTTTACAAGTCTCAGTGCACTTTGTGCAATTAAGTTCACTGACTTGTAAAAATTAACAAGGGACTTTATTCCATTTCTCTCCTTTTCGTTCTCATTAAATTTTCATAAATGTAGTACTTTACTTGATATCTAGATGGCAGCACCACTGAAGAAGATTGAAGTTGCTCTGGTTTCGGTTGGTTTCGGTTTCAGAATTAAAGATAATCTGGTTTACATACTTTCTAGTCTAAACTAAAACTATAATAGTATTTCACGAACCCCAGATAAAAGTTTTCATATAATATAATTTTCTATTTAATCTTCTCATTTAAGATAAAGTTTTCACATTTAAAATTTTAAATCTGTTCGAATAAAATATGTTTCTATAACATAAAGATAGTGTCTTCCTAAATGTAATAATCAATTTCTTCTTATTATTTTAATTTTTGTTAATTTCGTTCAAATTTAAAATAAAGTTTCTTATTAACAATTAATGATTGTTATGAGAACTATGAACAAAGGACATTTTTCTGTTGTTACTGTTGCCCTAAATACTTCATATGTTTCCGAACATTTTTTTTAAGTTGAGAATCTTTGTAAAGATGCAAACTATTTGATTTCATAGAATTATAACTATGTATAGCAGTTTAAGTTCTTTTTTATTTTTAAAAAGAGGAAATTCCTGACTTTCCCCTCCCCAAATTCCCCGCCTACGCCTCTTCATAGACTCATAATTGAAGAAAAATTAAACAACTCATGGTTTCTTTTTGCTTGTTATATTTAATGCAATTCTTATTTCGAGTTTTAAAAAATATTTGGTAATAACTTTCCATCGTGTTAGTGATCAATTAAATGCTTTTTTTTACGTTTCGAAAAATAATTTCCGTGAACAGAACTTGCCCCAAAAGGATTATTTCATATTTTTACTGTTATTAGCTAGGTTCCTCGACTAAGTTGAAAATGGATGTAGCTACGTATTTGAGACAAAGATGTGTATGGATTAAAAGCAATAATTTTAATTCACCATAATATCAAACTATTTTACGTTTTATTACGTCCCTATTTCTGAAATTAATGAAAAGAATAATTGTGATATTAATGATACATAATTTCTGTAAAGCTTGTTTTAGAAGTCATGAAAATATGGTCACACTTTTAAGAAGGTGAAGGTGTTAAAAATAATTAACGTACAGTAAAACGGCTAAAAAGGGGTGGCTTTATATCGCAGTTTATTGAAACACAATCCCATAAAAGAAAATAAATTATGTTTTGGGATAAAAAAAAAAGTATTACATATTTTTGTACTCTTCCATCAGTGTACTATTAAATTCATTGCAATGTATTTGGCATGATAAGGAGAACCTATGAAATTCACTTGAAAGTTTCAGTACAAAAAATTCCAAAAATACCTTAAGAATCTAATATTGAATTTTATTATCCCTATAAAAAATTATAAAAAACTTCGCTTTTTTTTATTTGATAGGATAAAAAATCAACATTAGCATAAACTACCTTGGCTTTTAATTTGCCTTTAATGGTGCCTTTTTAATTTGGTATTACTGCATTACACTTTTCAAAGCACGCACTTTTTTTTCCAGAAATACCTCGGGCGTGCAAAAAGAACATTCAGAGGGACCGGACTCTCAATTCTTGGGGATAAATGCAATGATGAGGCTCAAGGGACCAAGCCAAGGGACCAAATTTAAGGATATATCCGTCCGACACTCAGAAATTTTCGGTTTTTAATCCTAGAAAAACGACCTAAAAACTACCTCATTATCCAACAAATACTAATATTCCCCTTGAATTTTGTTCAATATTCCCCATCCCATCTCCAGTCATGTTCTAAATTGATTTATAAAACTTTATAATGGTGCCAAAACATTTTGAAAATAATTAATATTTATTCTTATACAATAAAAATTAGTTTGATCCGCTTTTTAATCCTAAAATTTCAAAACATTTCCTGGGGGAAAACTCCCAGACCCCCCCTTTTTTTAATATAATGCTATTAATAATTACATAAAAAAGTTCATTCAATTATTTTCAGTCTTAAAATTTAGGAGAAGCGCTAAAATAATACTAGTATAGTATACCTTTCTAGTCAATAAATCAAGGTTTTTCAAATTTTTTCGGAGAGGAATACCAAATTCCTTGCCCATCACCCTCAACATTTTCTTGTTACCGATCGGATATTCGTTTGATCGATAGCCTTATCAATGTTTTCTAAAATATTTTATGAGTAACTTGAATTTTAAATAGTGTTGTTGCGATTTGAAACGGATTTAATAGCAATTATAGAGTTTTTTTTTTAATTTAACAATTTAATTAGGCAGGTAGCGTACTCAAATTACATCTTTGTAAAAAATATGTATCTGAATTATAGTGATAAGTACCCATTTTTTCTTCGGACCTCGATAAAAATTTTCAAAATTATTTGGACCCCAAGCAAAATTACTTGCCGGCCCTTGTTCTAGATACTATTGATAAATATCTTAACCAATTTGAATAAAAAAAGGAAGCAAGTTCCTTATCCCACTTTAAATATCAACAGTCATTGGGGCACAAACAAAGTGAAATCTATGGTGAAATCCCTTATCCCTCGTGACCAAAATCCTAGATCGCTACTGTAGCCTTCCCAAAATGGTGATATTTTATGTATGAGGAGGACGAAAGCGTTATTAAAGGCAGATGAGCGACCGTTTTCGTTTGGCCTTGAACGAAAACAGCCCTCGACAGGTTTACGTTGTTTTAAGGCAATGAACTAACGATATCGAGATTTGCAGGGTAAAGGTATATTTCTGCCTTTTTCATGCTAAGTTTTTCCGAAAATGTAATGGGAGTCGGGGAGTTCCATCTTATCTTTTGGGGTAGTGAGTTAGCATTGCGTTTCGAGAATCTCTTTGTACTCTTGAAGGGAACTTGAATATAGCTCAGGGATTCCAACACTTTCAAGTAGAGAATTATGCATTATAACACCCAGATAAGTTCTCCAAATTGAAATTTTCCGTTTATTCATCTGTTAAAAATTTTAAATTATACAAAAATGTCCTCCTTTATGACAGACCCGTCGGGTTGGTTTTTCAGATTATTTTAAAATAAAATAAAAACTTTTTGAAATTGAAATCCATACACATTGGCCTAATTGGCGAAAAGAAGTGGCAGTTGCCCAGAATTTTCCAACCCCGTAAATTGCACTACAAAATTTTATGTTAAAGAATTTCAATAATTTACCTGATTTTTTAAAATTTGTGATACAGATACTTATTTAGAAAGGCTAAGTGCTATATTTGTTGTTTATTAAAGACCATCGGATTCCCCACTGTTTGTAATATTAAGATGGGAAAATATTAAGGTTTATTCGGTGCGATAAGCACAATTTTATCTAAAAACCAACCAACATTTGAAAGAACTTTTGACTTCGTTATATGGGTATCTAGGGCTTGAGTTTATCAAAAATGAGTTATTTAGGGTCATATTCCCAAACATTTTATGAGAGAGCACCCCCAGACCAAAAAAAAACTTAGTTGTACGTTGTACGTTTTCTGAAACACTTAACGCTGTACAGTGATATTTTCAAAGTTCTAATTGCAATGATAGTTTAAATTTTAAAAGATAGTGTAATAGTGGATAATATTATATTGGGAATAGGATCCCACGAATCCTGACCCCTGCCATTTGATCAAACTAAAAGAAAACTTCGTAAACCGTGTTCTAAATTAAACGAATTTTTTTTTAATTAGGAAATAGTATTAAGGAAATAAATGAAATGAATCTTAATTAATTGAATGATTAAACATTGAGCATAATCATAATTACCGATATATAATTGGTAATTATAATTTCGGGAGGAGGTTGAGTCCCTCTACCCCCCTTGGATACGGCCTTGTACTCTTGCCTCTAGTTTTTTAATCTAATATATTTTATAAAAATTCGATTAGATAAGGTTTGGTATACAAAATATATGCTACAGATGGCAGCATAGGTGCTTAATAGGAACTTTGGGGTCTCTTTAGTTCTGTAATCATCTGCTGGCAATTCCCTACACAGTTGGCACGAGACAGGAAGTACTTTTTCAAATGAGCTCGTGAGAACGCAGCCGCTCTGCAGAATCTGTGGGGGATCTCAGAGCGCAACCCCCTTTTTTGGCCCCTCTTCGAAAAACCTGCTTCCCTTTGCAAAAACGAGTACGGAGGTGAAAAGTTCGAGGGGCTCACGTACGCAACAATAGAGCTTTCACTGGCCACCAATTCTAGAATCTTCTCCGTCCATTTTTGTTTACTAAGTTATTTCCGAAGTGTTTAGTTTAGTAGGTCGTCTTTTTTTCTTGAGTTGGATAGGGATTGAACAGTTAAGTAGAATGGCCGGACTTTCTCCGTTTTATCGACTCTAGCTAATCGAATGAGGATTTTGAAACAACAAACAATGCCACGTGTTTAAATCGGGATTTTTTTTTTTTAATTTTTGAAATTTAACTCCCAATTGTTAGTTTTCAACACCTCAGAGTCATAAGAACGAGAAAATATTTTCGAGAAGACTAGTTTTCCGGATAAAAATAACTATGTATTTGTTTAATTACCATATTACCAAGGCTTTTGAGACGTGAAAGTTTTATTAGATACCGAGAACGTATTATATTAAAGTAAACAGGTGTGTTTGCTAATAAATAAACATATTTAAATAATGATAGAAAAAACGCGAAATTAAAACTTAAGTATGCAAATGCAACAGTAGGAGAATGAAAGAAACTAAATAACTTTAAAGGTTTTCTGGAAACTCTGGCTTTCTTATCAGAAGCACGTAAATTAGATTTGATTTTCTATGTAGCATTTTTTGGGTTAAAATGAAACCAGAGAGAAGGGGGATTTGCTATTTACTTATTTTTGCTGTCAAGGGGTATGCATGATGATTACACGTATAAGATAGTATTAAAAACACTGTGTTTTCAAAAAACATATTCTTACTTGCAAAAATAGTTTAATTGAAAATGTTCAATTTAAAAATTAATAAAGAAATTGCATACATTTTATCATTAGTTAAAATTTTGTTTCAAAAAACGTTGAGGGAGGGTTTGGAATGATTTGCTTATTATTGTTGATTGGGGTTAAATGTTAAAATTAAAAACTGCTTATGTGATATTTAAACGGCCCCTAATTTACATTAAATTGCAACATCATACAAATACTTTAGATATATTTAGTTATTTTTCTATGATTAATTCGACTATTTCTATTAATTAATTTATTGCGTTGTTTTAATTTTTTTTTTCATTTTTACGTGTTTGTGTCTGAAAAGAAGTTGTTAACTGCATAGTTTAAGAGTTTTATAAGTTTATTTTTTTTAATTGTTACCTTTTTTCGCTTTATTGGGCTTTTCCACTTGGCAATTAATAGTTTCATCTACTCCATTGTCTGTAAACTTCAAGATTTTATTGCTATTTGCTATTGCTATTATTGCGTTTTACCCCTTTAAAATAATTAAACGCGACAGAGAACCTCTCTTAATAATTCTTCCTTGAGGTCAGACTTCAAAGAAAAGTTCTTTCAAAGGAAATTGCTGAATATGATGCTGAACTAGAGTTGTTCAAATGAAAGACGAAAGGATAGTTCAACATCGTCCATTCCTATGGTCCATTCAACCTCATTTCTTATTTCCAAATGCCACCTGCTTTTTGCTTTACGTCGTCGATTGCAGCTGGATACGAAACAAGAGTGCGTTTAATTTAATTGCAGACAGTGGCGCAGCCAGAAATTCCTTCTGGGGGGGGACCAGTCAAAAATAATTTGGGTTTCTTAGTTTTTCAAAAACGATGGAAGCTTTATGTAGAATTTATTAAGATGAACGCGAAAAATTTCTTTGTTGCTGAACTTCTATTAATTAATAAATTTATTAGTACCTCCTAATTATTATAGTACAAAATTTAAGTAAATAGTAAGAATGTATTAGAACCTAACTCAGTTCTACTGTTACAATTTAGTTTATCTATGACTATAAGAGCATTTTTTCCCACCCGGGGCTGTCGCGCAAAGAGAAGTACTAGCAAGTGTGAATCTTGGAACTCTTACTTAAGAGGCTTCTTTGATGTGAAAACTGGCAGTGTTATTCCTAGGACTTTTTTTGGAGGAGTAAAAGTACTCCTTGACTTTTTTAGGAGGAGTGAAACTCAATTATGAGGAGTGAGATACGGAAATAACATAAACTACATATACAGAGACAAAATTTCGATTAAAAATGCTTACTTTTTAATAGACAAAATGAAATTGAAAAAAAAATGAGGATGCTATTTTGGGTTATTTGGGCTATTTTGGGCCTGTGTACATTTGTTCTACTATTAGTATAATTTTTTTATATTATTATTTTAAATATTATTTGTATATTGTATAACAAGATGATTATGGGCATTAAAACCTTACAACGAAAGGAGGTTTAAACAAAGAATTTGAAAGATCATTTCTCTAAAAAGAAACATTAAACAATTGATGAATTTAACTCGTTGTCACAAGAAAGGCTTGCTATATATTGCTCTTGTTATTAAAAACGTTTACAGTAAGCAATTTCGATAAGATAAATTACTGTTCATTAAGTTTTAAGATTTCAAATCCTAATTCTTCTTCTTCTTACTAAACTTCTTTCTTTATCTCTGAATAATAATTAATATTTAGAGCTTAATCACTTTTATATACTTCATTCTCGTTTCTTCTACGTTCTTTGTAAGGCTGTGGGCCCAGAGCCTGATTTCTGGGAGGGCATTTAGGGCCCAGGGCCTCACTAAAATGCTTTGAAAATGTGAGTGTGTAAAATAAGTAAACGAATTTAAAATCAATTTAATAAGTTTTTGAAGTTTCAAGTAAATATATTTTAATTTACACATTTTTTAAAACTGGGATTAAAGATGATTGATTTTGTTATTTTGAGTCCAATGAATTAAGTTTTATTTTAAGACATGTCGAGGGTCACAAATAGGTCTTTTGCCCTGGGCCCCATAACTTGTAAATCCGGTCCTGTCTGGCCCTTGATACATAAATTGGTTAATAACTCTTGAAAAATTTATTGCAATATCCAAATACGCTTGAGAAAAAGAATAAAAGAATGTTAGAGGAAATCTAGTTGTTCCGATTCGGACCCTCTAGTTCCACTAAACAAATAACAAAAACAGGTGCTCGTGCACACACACCACAGGAGGTCATACTCCAGTGGAGAGCTCTCCAGTTCAGGACAGGAAATTGCTCCTCTTCGTCACGCCCTCCCCTAGGTGTGCTTATCTCTCCATCCCTAGAATGCGCACTGGAGAGTAGAATAACATCAGACACAAACATATTTTTAACTTGAAAAAGTTTAAATTAATTAAAAAATAATAAAAAAAATCAATTCGTTAAAAAATGAAAATAAAAAATTTCGGAAAGAGATTCGAACATTTTTTGAATTTTTTTACGAATACTGGAAATTCCTTATAACATCAGGTGACCTCTCGGTCCCTGGGGGGGGTTTGGTCCCCTTGGTCCCCCCCCCGTCGCTGCGCCCCTGATTGCAGACATCTGTTTACACCGCAGTATTTGTGGCTAGCATAAAACGTGTTTTATGCATAGCTTTTATGTCCGATTTATCATATTTGTCATTCATAGTTTTAAAAAAATAACCTTACAGTAGAAAAATTTGTTCAATTCAAACTTAATTAAAAATGTGTAATACTTTATCGCAACCAATGCAATCCCATGATGGACAAGCAGTAGCTCCTCAATAATGAATAGCTCCTTTGGGATTGGGAACATTATTACTTTAATATTTTTTACTTTAGAGCCTATTGTTTTATTACATTGTGATTAAAATTACAAGGGATTATGTGTTATACATCTCTCTCTACTTCAACATGTATTTTTTAAGTTTTTATGTTCAATAGATCGATTGATTGAGTTAAAAAATAGTGAAATGATACATAATTGCCACCTTTGACAGTCAAATTGTACATAATTCTAATAGTGTGAAAATATAACTTTTAAGTGAAAGAGCAGTTCAACAACATCCATTCAACTACATTTCGTAATAAAAATAAAATTAAGTGTAAACTAGTACTATTCTAAAATGTATAATGCACTAAACAACAAGGGAAAATTACTTTCTATTCTTAATTAATTATAAAAATCATTTTATCAATTTCAATCTAGTTATTTCACCCTTAGAAATAAGGAAACTATTTTATATCAAAGACTAATAAAGAAATGACTCATAAATCACATGCTTTTCTTGGATATTTCCTTTAAAATAAATTATATGAAACACTTAAATTGGTTAACAATGTTACTAAATTTAAAACTGGATAATATGATTTCATCGTAAGGTCATAATGATATTGAAAAAACATTAAAAATATAAAAAAGAGTTAGTGCAGTTTCGTTGCCATATAATAAATATAATCTAGGTACCATGACGGGCCCTGTTTGGTGTTTTATATTTTCTGTTTATTATTTGATTTCAATCTTTTTTCACCTCCTTTTCACATTGCTAATGTTGTGTTTTCTTGTGTGTATGTAATGTCTTAGTTCCAAATAAATGTTATGTTCTGTTCAATTCCACTCTGAAAAAAATAAAAAATAATATTTCTCTAAACCAAAAATTTTAACTCCGAACAACTTGATTCAGTTTGGACAAATTATTTTGTTTAAAGTTTTTCTCTTTTTTTGAAAATATTCGGTTGTTTAATACCTAAAGAAAGTAAAAGATTTGTATATTTATACCTATATATCTTGTATACATTTCTATCTTACATCCTGTTTATACATCCTCATTTTAAACTTTATCTTACTTGATATATGTTATCAGAAAAACAGTTTCGCTTTCAATATTGATCTAATTTAGTTCCTATTCATCTACCCAAGAATTTTATAATGATACAAAGAGATAATATATTCCTCTAAGAATTCTTTAAATTCTTTATTTTCCATTATATAAAACCCAATTTAAACTTCATCATAAGTTAAATAGTATTTATTTTGGTAATTTCAATCATTATAATGAATAATGTTAATGTTAATAACATTTTTATAGTGACTTTACCTAAAGACGAAGGAATGTTTATTAAAAACATTTAAATAATACCGTATTATGCTGTGCTATCAAGCCTGAACAACATACGACTCAATATTGCCCTCTTTTTTGTGGCCCGATATTTTGTATTAAACTAGAAAATATTAATGAAAATAAGTTATGTATTGTATTTTAAAAATAATTATAATTTATAATAATTTAATAATAATATTAAAAATAATATTTTAAAAAACTTGTAAGTAGTGCATTTTAAAATTTTGCCAATTCATCATGGAATGGGGGAAATGTTTAACTGTATTCTTCCCCAATTTAAAAAAACACTAAAAAAATCAGCATACCTAAATGTGTTGTTTATAAAAAAAATTATTTTTTCATCAAAACATATTTCTGCTTGTTAAATCACGATTTTAGGAATATAATTGAAAAGTAAAAAGATGCATTATAAAGCCGTTTAAAAATGTTAAATACAAAACATTAGGAATAAATATTGTTCCGTAAATCTGTTAACATAGATTTAAAATAAATCTATTTGAAATTTTATTAATTTTCAAAAATTTATCAAATTAAATTACTTTAAATTTAATAAAATCATTTAAGAATAATTAATTTTAAAATGCAGCATTGTTATTCTCAATGATCAACAACATGTTTTTCTAAAACCAATAATACACAAACTCTTATCTAATGATACTTTTCAAAAATTGTAGCACTGTCATCAACAATGAGCTACGTAACTATCCTTGGAGTTCGCATTTTAATGCTGCAAGTGTTTCAATTTTTTATTTTACTGTTCCCTCAAAGAAGAAAAATCCTGTAGTTTTTACATTCCTATCTTATTATATTCTCAATTGAATCGTTTATTTCAGAAACAAGTTAGAGCCCATTGGATTAACACAGCGTTTAACTCGTTTCTGAAATAAACAATTCAATTTACGGTCAAAATGTTAAATGCAGTTATATTATAAATAATAACCACGTTTGTCGGTAAATGTGATAAAAAAAGCAAATTAACCACATTAACTTGTTATTATTGATAATCCCCTATGGATTTTGATGTATCAACAAGTTTAGCTTGAAATTTCCATTTAACATAATATGTAATATTTTTCTCATCTGCAGATGCAGATTTATAAACGTTCAGCTTATAGGATGAATCAAATCTTCGCTTATGCTATGTTTTTTTTCACAAAACAAAACCTTATTCTTTGTGAAATAGCTTTGAAAATTATTTTCTTTCTAGTCTAATTTTTGAACTTTTACAACTTAAAGGAGAAAAATTTTGGGATCTTAAAATGTGAGAGTAAGTAGTAAATATGACTTCGACCAGAACTTTCAAAAGTATGTTAAATTTCAAAGTTGGTAGGACTATTTCATACTTCTGAAAACAGAGGTGATACCTATTGATTGTAATTAAATTTAAAAACATTTTCTTAATTAATTGAAATGTCTTTTCATCTTTAAAAAGTAATTTTTTTTTATTTAGAGCATTTTATCTCATAAATTAAGTTTTATGTTTATAATTTAAAAAGAAATGTGCTAAAATAAAAGGCCAAGATTCTAGATATGGAAAAATATGGAATTTATTATTGGTATATTTTTAATCATTAATTTTGCGATCAAAAAGAGGGAGTTGTACCTTTGACAAACATTATTTACATTAGACGTTTAGTTTAATTAATATCCACAATCATTAACTGGTAGTACTTATTGTATTATATAAAAAATATAACATTAATTTTCCTTATGTACTTCTTTCAATAACTGATAAAATCATAATTAAATAATTTGATTGATAAATTGGTAATCCATTTCTTCGTATTTACATTGTTTGCGATTTAAATGTTTTGAATTAAGCATTTTTTTTTAAGTAATTCTGGAAAGAATTATATCATGTGCACTACAAATTCATATCAGTTTATTAAAAGCTATAAAATTACGTAAGCTAACATTTTATTTGCAGGTAACAATACCCCCCCCCCCTACACCATGTCATGTGGAAATTATACATTTTACGATCAACATATAATTAACAACTCTTTACAACTTTTAAAAGTGCAGAAATAAAGGCGTGAAAAATAAAATTAAATAAGTGATTAAAAGTACACCTTCCTCTACTGGTTTTATTAATTGGAGGTAATAATGTATGTAGTAATAATCATTTTCGTATGTCACTGATTTCTAAAAATACTTGGTGGGATATTAGTAAAAAATAATAATTTTGTATTTAAAATGTAATGATAAATGTATCAGAATAACGGTAATAACTCATTTCGCATTTAATTTATTTCCCAAAATATTCGGATTGGTAATTATTTGGAAAAAAGTAATAATATTGCCTTTATGAATATTAATATGGATATCGTTTAAATTAATGTAGTACTTTACAGAAGTGTGTTGATTTCATTTTCATCTGAGGCGTGTGTTTCTAAAACGACGGTTTTATGGTAATGAGTATATTTTATATGATTTTTTAATTAGATGATTTTGATTTACATCTAATTAATAGCACAAAATATGTATAAAAAGCTATTCGTGATTACTATCACACGATATTTCAAATTCCTTAACGAGAGATTTTAAAAGTATGGTCTTTAAACTGTGTTGTAACCGCTGCCAAGGATCATTCAACATCCGCTACTGATTTACATATTTTTTAACAGAGCAAGATGGTTTGCAAAGGTAAAATTGACAAATCTGTTGAAAAATAAGCAGTTAAGACTTCATTATGTAAAAGTATGTAAATAAACTGAAATATGCAAAAAATATATATATGAAATAAAAGTAGTCCAAATCAAACAGAACCACTCAAAACATAGAGTACATATTTTCAAAAACTTGGCAGTATCAGGGTTCTGAAAGCATGAAAATATTACATGAAAATTCCAGGCCTATTAATGAGTATGTTTGTTTTCCCAGCAGAACCCGAAAGTCAATTTTTAACTTTGCTTTCCCCCTGTTAAAGTAACCCCGCTGGGAAGCACATGTACAGATTCATCTCGCGTTCGTTGACTGGGCTAACGATTTTTTCAGAAAACCTGTTTTAGCACGTGCTAAAGTAAGGCTGATATCATTTCTAAGCTTTTAATGAACTTAAGTCAGTGAGAATTTATAACGGGGAGAAACCTGAGAAACTAATGCAAGGTTCGGGCGCATTTTAAATGTGCTAAATAGGGTGATTCGTTTCTTAATGCTCTCATTCTACTTCTAGAAAAAACAGAAAACTAAGCAAAAAAATTATCAAATTATCCACAGAGACTGAATGCCTGTAAATTGTACAAAATACCTACTATTATAAGTCGAAACTTTACTATAAACTACAAAAATATGTTATTAAATATTATTTTTCATCATTACCTATTTTTAAGGTTATTTTCATTTTATCCTAGTTCTGATAGTGCCAAATTCGATAGAAAATAAGAAATATCCAAAGCTTCTATCTATATGTATTTCCTAATTAATAAAATTTAGTTCTACGTTACCGAAATTGGAACTAAAGGATAATATTTTTACAGTTATCGGTACTACTTATTATTCCATTGGTTGATAATAATTATAAATAAGGAAATGTAATTTAAAATAGTTTTATGTTTAGAAGGCTAAAACTGTAAAGAGATAAATATTGAATACTTAACAAGTAATAACACTCTCGCAGTGTTTTTTTATTGGAAAATTACTTTTTTACCTATTAAAATTCAGATTTGATTTGATAACTAAAACTTGTATGAACACAGAAATGGTAAAGAAAAATAAAGTTACTAATATAATAAAGTAACTATACAAAAATATAACTTAAGAGATTTTGAAATTCACCCAAAGCAAAAAAATATTGAAATCAGATATTTTTGGAGAGATTGGTTTACCTTGCAAAAATTATTGAATTATTCGCACCTAAACCGTTATGGCCTTTATTTACAAATAATTGCAAATACTAGTATGCATAGAAATTACGGTTGAAATGATGCACTTGAAAATAGATTTTCCTTGCCATATAAAGAAATTGATTCATGTAATCTTTGTTAGATAAGTTCAAGTTCCTTCATTATTGATGTTTGTACTTCTTTCTACACTTTCCGAAAGAAATTAATTGATTCTCTTCATGGTAATCAAATTACATCTTGAAATAATTTTATGGAATATCTATATTTTTGATGCTTATTTGCATCTGCAAGAAATCCTCTCTGATTTTCTGTAGATTGATTAAAATCATAACTAATTCCTTTTTTTATTTAAACATGATTTTTCTAGATTGAGTTTGGTTTAGACAAGTACTTTTCATTCATTTTAATATAAAAAGGTAAGAAGTTTTTAATTTAAATATCTTCTCTATTTTAGAAAAAAATCTCCCGTATCCACAAATTTTACTTAGCCCCCATTTTCGCTTTAAATTTGTTAACAAGAGAACATAAAATTGAAAAGGAAACTCGATCGAAAGGTTGTTTAACTTTGTTATGATAAAGGAGAAATTGCTCCTTTTCTCTCGCGGTTTGAGTTTCTCCTTCTACCTTGATATCTCATCGTTAACAAGCATGCCTTTGTGAATTTTGCGCGTCATATTATCGAGGGTCGAGAAGAGGACATTGAACGGCTGCTGAGGCAAACACCCGTCTTTCATTTTCCCCTCTACCTCTTGAATCTGGTTTGCGCGCGCAAAACTTTAGCGCCCTCTGTCAGAAAATATGTAATCTTAGAAACATCCATAGAGGATTAATCTTTTCGGGATTTTATATAATTTAATATGGAGAAAACAATTAAATTTAATTAAAACATTTTAATCTTTCATTTTTTTTTCATTTATACGAATTTTCATTAGAGTGCAAAGGTTTCTTTGGCTTTACTAATGTAATGAAAAAAAATCCCTTTTTCCCCGTCATGTTCAAATTGAGGACTTTAAAGCTTTAAAAAACTATTGATCTGAATACTTTATAATAAATTGGAGAATGTTTTTTCTCATTCCCCATGTAATTCTCCAAAATATAATTCCTTCGTTAATTAAAATTACTTTGCAGCTTTCCTCTTTATTTTTATCTTTTCCTGTAACTCTTACAAGCAAAAGAGCTGTATAAAGTATTTTTATTGCTGTCTTCACCTATAATACGTTTAATTATTTTGTTTCTAAATGCAAATACATTATATTTTACATTTTTTTATAATAATGAAGCAGTGATGAGTCTGAAGGCTCGGGTTCAAATACCAAGAAGCAGAAGAAAAACTTTGCTTAAGATGTTGATTCATTGTTTAGTAATTTATTTAATTGTTATGAGAAACTTTTAATTACTTAAAAATTAATCATTTCGAAACAGAAACTAAAATTAACCATATGTTTTTAACGCCTGTAGTGGTCTTTAACCAATCATATTTGTAGCATAGGACATCACGTGATAGACGCTTCGGCAGGATGTGTAATGAATGGCCTAGGAAAGAGGGATGAGCGGAAGATAAGTGTTGGGATGGGCGAAAGATTCAGGGTTTGAAAAGTCTCAGGAATTTTCAATCACGGTGCGCTATAAGTAAGATCGTGAGGAAATGGCTATGGAGCTGAGGCTTCATAGTCCATGTGGTGGAGAACCAGCTGTTTATCAATGGCCATTAACAGCATCGGTAAAAATAATGAGTGTTTATGTTGTGTTCACACATTTATTTACATTGGCCTTTGTTAGGAAGCGCGGAATATTACTCATCCTTTTCTTATTTATTTTAGGATAAATATGATAGGGCTACTGAAATTGTGGATACCATTAGGTAATTAGTTCAATATATATTCCTTAATTTAAAAAATATGTTCCCTAGAAACAAATGAATTTTATTGGGAATGATATTTTTACTATGGATATTTATAAATTCCATAAGCAATATGTTTAGAATTAACTCCTTTTCATTTGTATGAATTTGAAAAATAAAATTCTTTGTTCTGAATTCTTTTAAAAAAAAGAAGTATTTTAGCTGCATAATGTTAAATCAGGGAATTTAATGCTCATGCACTACATCATTCTAATATCAGTTATTTTTCTGAATCGAAAGGTGTAAAAGCTCAAAAATAAACAGTAATGGCTCACAATAACATCCATTTATCTGATAATTGTTTATTAAAAACATTAAAAAAGTTCTGGTAAGATTGTTTGGAAATCTCCACCTTTTAAAAAATTAAGAAACTCAAACCAAGTCAATATAAAGTTTAGCTGCGAAATAATTATCATCGATGTACTAAGTGTAAAAATCGCATGAATTTTGTGTACTTTTCTAGTATTACATTCGTACATCATTCAGCCCAGAAAAAGCAGTTCTCGGCATATTTTGTTTCTTTACCCCTTCTCTGTTTTACAACTTTTTAATATCAAAGAAGCTATAAAAATGCTCCTTCCTTAAATCATGATCCCCGCCAATACCGCGAATCAGCAAAAAAGGAAAGCATCAAAAGTGAAAAACGAAAGCATTGCTCCTCGATCAGAGAAGAAAAACAAAAGAACCGTGTTTATGTTTTGCCCATTGCCGAAATTTTCGTTTCGTTTTTTCTACATTTGATTTAACGGTAGATGCTCTGATCATAAGATTTAATGGAATGCAGGAAATGTTTTTGGAGTTAATAATCCTTTGTAAATAGACTAATTAATTATATTTTATTGATATATTTGAATTTTTTTAAGTTGCTTACAAATGGTACCATTAGCATGCATGTTTTGTACCTATTAAATAATTTTTTAGTTTTTGTTTATGAAAAAATTTTATAAACTGGATTTTTTTTTCTCTAACACAGTTTACTTTATGAATAACTGTTTTGGTATGAGTTTGAACTTCAGTTGCATACTTGCTATTTATAACACTAAATATTTGATTAAATTGTTTTCTTTTTCATTTAGTGTTTTCATGCGTTTTGGGTAGATAGTAAAATAAAAATGATCATTTTGAATTGAAAAAGGAAGTAATCTAGAACAATGTTGTTTATTTTTTTTGTTTACATTCAAAATAAATATATTTTTTAGTGTTTCCTAATTGGTTAGGGTAGTTTAAAATGTTTATAATTGTAATTCTAAATGTAGGACTTATTTTTAAGTTTTTTTATACATTGAATATAAGTTTTTTGATATTTTTATTTATCATTTACAGTAGGTGGATTTAATTATTGCTGTATGCTAATAGTTCCTTTGTATGTTAGGCCTGTTACCATAGTAAACTCTTTATTCTTAAATTGGGTTTCATTTTCAGATTTCATTTATTTATCCTTATCAATATTTTGTAAATATGTAAAAGGTACTAGTAGGTTTTGAGGTTCTTCCATGTGACTTTTACTACTAATGAAAATTTTATCAGCAATGTGTTAAATATTTTTAAGATATATTGGGTACTTTTATATTTGCCCATTGAAAGCTCTGCAACCATCAGATTCAGTGGCAAACTTAGTGGGATTTGGTAATGTTTTCAGATTTAGTAGCTCTGTCAATGGGCTAATATGTAGGAACCAAAATATTTGTAGTCTGAAAAATATATTGCTATTATTTTAGTCATGCATATTATTTTTAAAATTTTATCTACTAAGTTTGAATTGAATGTGTTTAAGTAAAATTAACATATCTTTATTTAGGTTTTATTTATTTAACATATAACTTTACTAGGTCAATAGTGGCAAACCTTGCTGTATAGTGGGTCAGTTTTTGTATATCATTAAATTCACTTCTGCCTTTTGAGGCATTAAGGTAAAAAGCATCTCATGGTAAAAGAGTAATGTGAAATAAAAAAACTAACAAATTGTATTAGTTCCCTTTTGAATTATTTAAAACTGAATAAGTTAAGGAGTAGGGTGGAAAACTTTTTTTTCAACTTTTGCAAGTAAAGATAAACAAAAAAAAATTCCAATTTTTTTTTTTTTCATATATTTGAATACCTTTTACTGTAATAATGTTATCAGCTATCTGTTTAAAACAAGTCTTTAATAGTTGAGAAGGTGAAATTTTGGAAGATTCACTAGGAGGATGTGTACTCTCTTTTCATTGGAGAATGGGAGTGGGTAAGAAACTATTTCAGCTGAGACAGAAAGAGGATTACTACATTAAAATTAATGCCAATTTTTAGTGGGACTTAATAAATTTCGTCGGCTTACAGTCGAAAGGCACTAAGTCACTCTTTGCTCAACTACTTCGTACGAGGTTATGCCAAATTTGGCGATCATTTTACCGTTGCCATTCTAGTTATAGTGTATGAAAAATAAAATATTATTATAAAACCTTTGAAAAATCGAATTATAAAATCTTTTATAATCCCTAAAATAACTCAATTATGATCAAATAATTTCAGTTTAATAAATTATTAATCGCGAACCAACATTTAAGCTTTTTACTGTATGAATTCTTTCTGGTTTAAAACAGTTTGACAAGATTTTAGAGATGCGCCAAGAGTCCGCTCGTTCGTTGGCGACATTCCACCGCTTTCAAAATATCTTCCATAAGTGACTTAGTGCCTTTCGACTGTAAGCCGACGATTTGATCTATGAAAAAATTTATATCAACTACACTTTTATTGATATTGATTATGATCAATTTCTAAGCAAATTTGATATATTTTGCAGCGTTTAGGTTTTAAAATGTTTAAATATAAATTAAAATGTTAATTAGTTAAATATTTAGAGTTTTAATTTTTGTGTTTATTATTTATGTGATTTGTTGTATATAATGTTTGTAGTATACTTATAATAGGGATATATTCTTTTTAGATGGGTCTGTGAAGATTTCCCAGAGCTTAAATTGGCTATGGAAAATTATGTACTCCATGATTATGATACGAAAAGGTATAATTACAGTTTTTCTCGAGTATTTTTTTCCTGACTGAGTTTTAAATGTAAATAACTTTAAAATGAGGTAATTAACCTAATTTAATTATTTAAAAATTTGTTTTTTTTAAATACTCTTATTATTTCAACAAAAATACCATACAATATTAAGATTCATTTGTTCTTCTTTTAGTAAGTTTTTGCTTTTTTTCAGTTATGAGAGCATGAAAAAGTTATGTGACAAATATAACAGGGCCATTGATAGTATTCTACAATTGGTAAGTTTGAGTGAGTTTTTTTATTGTTTATTAATTTATTTATTATATCATAGTACTAATTAAATTTTTTCTACAGTGGAAGGGAACTTCCAGACCAGCACAGCTTCAAACTAGGCCTAGCAATGGATTGCTAAGGCATATTTTACAGCAGGTTTACAATCGTGCCGTCACAGATCCTGAGAAACTCAATCAATATGAACCCTTTTCCCCTGAAGTGAGCTTTGTTAATTTTGCCTCTACATTTTTAATTCATCATATTTGAAAGTAGATAATCATATTTACTATTTCTTTTAGGTTTATGGTGAAACATCATTTGAATTTATCACACAAATGATAGAAGAACTTGATATCACTGAGGAAGACATCTTTATAGATTTAGGGAGTGGTATGAGTTTTTCCTTATATTATAAATTGTGTTAAAATAGAGTAATGTTTCTATAACAATATAGCTTTTTGTAGTGTTAAGTTAGTGTGTTTGTAAAGTGAAAAAAAAAAAAATTATGCATTTCACGTTTCAGGGGTTCATCTTGGAAAAAATTGTGTCTGTTTACAGTCCCTTCACAAAATTCCGATGCTTAAAAGCAGACCCCTCACAAAATTCTGATCCTTTAAAAAATGGACCCTTCACAAAAGTGCAAAAATCAAAAGATGCTTGAAATTTGTTTTTAAAAAATAGGTACTATTTGCAGGATTTTTTTGGACTTTTTTATGCTAAATGAACAAGGGCATCACATTTATTTACAGCAGGACCCTCATAATGAATGCAGCGATTTAGCATAACAAAAATATGTGCTTTCCCTTTCATCTACAACTTCTCCATTCTAGAAAATGTAGTATAATTGAAAACCATTCCTATTCAGATCGTATGCGTGCATAAATGTAAACATCTTCAGTTTCTTCTACAGTAGTCAAAACATTCCAAACTAGACCAAGCAGACTCATCCAGTCTGTGGGCTGTAGGTTTTGCTGGGAAATGTTTCCAGAAGAATAAAAATTAATTATTAGTAATTATTATTAAGTTCAGAAAACATTGGAGGTTTTTTTTATCATTCTGGATTTTAGTTTCTGAATATAGGGCCTGTTACATATAATTATAGAATACTCTAAAAAGTGTAGAGATATTTTCTTTTTAATTGTTTAAATTGATTTAAATATCCCCATAAAATGCAGTAAATCTATTATTTTTGCAAAAATTTTTATTCCTGTTCTTTGAATTATAACCAAGCCTTTTCTTTTAATAGGTGTTGGGCAAGTTGTTTTACAAATGGCAGCCACAACTAAATGCAAAAAGTGTATAGGAATTGAGAAAGCTGATGTTCCTGCTAAATATGCTGAGGTTAGTACTGGATTAGCTTTAATTTTCTTCCTGCTCTTTTGATTGAGTAGATTGTATATCTTGTATAAAATCACAGGAAAGAAATGCTCTTAAAATTTTTATTTAGGGTTTTCAGTTAGGTATAGGTCTTTTGACCTTCATAGTGTTTAAGCTGAAAGAATGTACATAATACTATTTTCCACCTCAGTTCCTATCTGAAATTAAAAATACTAAATTTCAAAAGATGCTCAATTTTTTGTGGCCAGTTATTTCACTAACATCAAACATGATCTATTTTTGTAGAATGATTCTAGACTAGATTATCCATGATGGTTATAAATTCATGTATACTTTCATTAGTTCCTAGTCTTTAAAATTATTCTCTATGAATAGTTTTTAGAAGTAAACTTGCATTTTAGGAAATGGATAGAAGCTTTAGATTTTGGATGAAGTGGTATGGTAAAACATCAGGAGAGTACACACTGATTAAAGGAGACTTTTTATCTGAAGAGCACAGAGAAACTATGCTGAATGCCACGTAAGTTTCCTATACTGGGTTGCGACGTTTCTTGACAATGAAATCACAGATTATAACCCATGAATTTACTGTCAAGAAACGTTGCAATCTACTATACATATCATTATTAGATTGAATTTTGCTATTTATTTATCTGTTTTAGTATTAATCAGTTTTACTATGTGATTAGGTGTAGAAGTTACTAACAAAAATAAATTGTTTTATTCTATTCGGAACGATTTGGAAATAGGAGGAATACTTCTCAACCCAATCTCTGAAATTGTTTTGATTTTAAATGTCTTTATGGAAACTTCTGAAAAACAAAATTGGCAGAAATAGGCCCAATTCCTGACATAATAAGTCATTTACTTTGTCTGTCTTTCATTCTATGATACCCTAATCAGGGTTCCCACTAGTCAGGGAATACCTGGAAAAGTCAGGGAATTTTAATTTCACCTAAAAAGTCAGGGGATAGTCAGGGAAAATTGCTCATTTTGGCCAAAAACCTGGAGAATCTTACAGAATACCTGGAAAATGAACAATTTTTAATGTTAGGGTGTCAATTTTGGCTTTAGAAAGTGGAAAAAATAGACCATTTATTGAAAATATATGTTCATAAAAGCAAGAAATATCTGAAAAATGCCGTAAATTGCCTGGAAAAGTCAGGGAATTTTATTTCTGAAATTGAGTGGGAACCCTGCCCTAATATTTTTAATGTTTTACCCTAATATTTTGCACTTTGTTAATGTTATCCGTTATCACATTAGTATTCTGATGTGCGAGTGAAGCGAGTTCCGATCGCGAAGCTACACCAATGAAACTGCATAAGCAGTTAACAAAGGGGTAGCCTCCTACAGAGGTGCCGAAAATGTTTTGGGGCCCAATATTTGTTTTAACCAAAAATATCGAAAAGACTAAGACTAATCTTCCATAAAAAGACTATGTCCTCAAACTACTATGCTTACATATTAAAAATGGGGGATGAGAGTATATTTTTTCTGTTTAATTGAATGCAAATATCATAAATGTTAACCATTATCTAAAATCGATATAAAAAAAAGTTTTTTTTTAAAGTAAAATTTTATAAAAAGTGCAAAATATAGTTAAGCGTTCGGGGGAAAATAGAGAATGAGTTTTCATGACTTTGCAGTAAAAGTGAAGAGAAAGTTTTGCTGGAAAAGCTGTAGCAGAGATATTACAGAGAGAAACATGCATAGTGCTAAAAAAATCAGAAAATAACTTACAACTTTTAGTGATCAGAAGCTCACCCTTACATTCTTTAGTTACTCTACCTACTTATCAAGAAAAAAAATTAATTTGAGATTTTATAATGAAATATATTTTTTAATTACTGAACTACTGTAAGATTGAATAATTTCGTAGTAATTCATAAATTTTAATTGACTTAACCTTTATATCCTGTTTAATTCTTTCTTACATTCATGCCACCTTAGCTCAAAAGTGCTTTTTCTCTTGGAATATGAGTTGTATAAAGCTATTTTTCTCAAATTTAGCTACCAGTAAAACTTTCCTCTTTAATTAATTTTACAAGTCAAGAAAATCGATGGGATTAAACAAGAATGTGATTATTAGTGAAAATTTTTTATCCTGTCACATATACTTTGCATTTCCTGTATATTAATCACAACACAAGGAAAAGCTAACTCTAAGGTATTCATCTTGGAAATTTGAGGGGAGGTTTGGCATAAATATGTAGTTTTCTACTCTTCATCAGTTTTCACCTAATTTCTGTTGAAGTTGGGGGTATGGTATAGTCACTGCACAAAATATTTGTTTATCACTAATAAACAATTGGATTTTTAGAGATTTTCTTTACAGACTTAATTAAAAATTTCTCAACAACTGCCCGAATTTCCCCCAAACCTCGGCCTCAAACATATTCTGCACCTCTGCCCCCTAATATTATCATGATCTTTATATATCTTATTATTTCAGGCTGCTTTTTGTGAATAATTTTGCTTTTGGTCCAACATTAGACCATATGGTAAGCTAATACTTTTCTTTGTTCTTAAGAATCTAAATGTATTTGTATTTTCATAAATTTGAACTTAAGTATTCAAAATTGTTTTAAAAATATTATTATATAGTTTTAATTTTATAGCATTTGTTTTTGTTTGAAAACTTTAAACTTTAGTAGAATGACTTGTACTACTATTCAAATATATTAATTGATTTTATTTTTAATCAAATAATAAAAGATTAGTGTTTAAATTTCGGCCTTTATATTTGAGTTTTAAGTTTTTTTTTATTGTACATGCATTTAGTGATAAACCTTCTTATATAACTAGAACTTATTAAGATCACACATGGGAGACCTTAATTAACTTAAGGTAAAAAAAGCATAAATAAATTAATTATGTATAATTTAAATTAGATAGATAAGCTTAGGTAAGCCTGTAAAAAAAGCAAGTGATTTAGGATAGAATATGTAGAATCTCAAATACCACCTAATTTATGAGTTATGTGATAATCATTTCCTGAAATGAGTCCTTTAAAAATTTCGAAAAAAAAAAACATTTCCTTCAATAACTCAATTTTTTCTGCATAGAACTATTTTATTTAAGTTAAAGTTTTCTTTTAAAATGACCTATTAAGCCACAAACATTAATTACACTCATACTTTTAGTAATCTTAATTGATACTGATTTATGAAAACTATAAACTCATCTTCGTTTGGTGAGTGGCAACAAATTTTGAGAAATACAATTTAATTTTCTAAATGGTGTTAAATTACTGACAATAGAAAATAATATATTCTTACAAAATCAACATCTCAACTCTTGCTTTTTCATGGCTTTTAGGGTGTATCATGCAATAACAGCTGCAAAACCAAAAATAGTCTCATTTTTATTAAAAATATTCATTATCCATGTCCATAAATCATGTTATAAAATTTTGTACTAAGTACAATTGCAAATACTGTCCAGATATGTTTTTATTATAAAAAATGAGGTATAATATTAAAGTAACAGTCTAGAAACTAATTTGAATACAGTTTCAATCATGGCTATAATTTTATTATGTTTCCACCTATATGTGTTGTGTTTTCTATAATTTCTTTACAAATTGCTTTCTTTATTATTTAAAATGGTTCTTCTGTTTCGTAATGAAATATTTTACCATTTTTAGCATTTTATTTACAATGTTGTCTTCTTAAGTTGACCTATGTCTGTTACTCAAGTTCTTAATGAAAAAGTTTTGTGCCTTTTCCTTTATTCCTGGTTGAAGTGATGTGACGACTTCTTAAAATTACACTTTTCTGAAATTTTACAGGTTTTCTTTCTCCTCTAATTTTCTTCATCTGTGGCTTCTACTAACAGATTTCTTTTTCTCAGCATGGATGTATTTTTTCAGTGGTAATGCTGAAGCACTTCCAATGCGTAATACCTTAATATTAAATATTTTATGTAAAAAAAAATGTATAGATAGTAACTGCTTCAAATTGTTTTTATATTGTGTTTAACAAGATTAATTTCTAGTTTCATCTTACTGTTTAATCGAGCCCATAATTACATTTATATCTTTTATTTATAGGTTTCAGTTTTGCTCAACTTCATTATAATGACAGTTTAGTTTAAAGATAAATTTGTGTGTATGGATTCGTAACTTGCTTGTTTTAATACTATTGTTTTACTTTGTAGCTTAAAATGCGTTTTGCTGATATCAAAGATGAGGCAAGAGTGGTGTCATCAAAAGCCTTTTGTCCATTGAATTTTCGCATCACTGATCGAAATCTTAGTGGTAAGTTATTTATAATACTTTCTGAATAGACTCTGTATTGGATGTAATGCATTATTCTAATTTAGGCTATAGGGCTGTATAAGTTCTCAATAAGGTTTATAAACATGAAATATCTTAATTTTGTCTGGAATTATAATTTTTTGTCTAGCTATTTGTTTACGAGTATAAGTTGTAATTTCAAATTTTTCAATTGTAGATATCGGCACAATAATGAACGTCCGTGAAATAACTCCATTGAAGGGATCAGTGTCATGGACTGGAAGACCTGTGGCCTATTACCTTCATACGATTGATCGAACAAAGCTGGAACATTATTTCCAAAGAATTAAGAACCCTAGAAATAAGGTGAGAGTGGTTGTACACTTTTTAAAGTTATTTGTTGGTGCATGTTATAAGGTCTTCCTGATAGCCATAGATATTATATTATAAGTAATTAAAGGTAGGAATCTTCTTTTTTAAGAGAAAATAAAAGAAAAGTCAGTTTTTCCCCAAGGGTTAATCAATTGGTGCCCTTTTCCTTATTAGCCCACAGTGCTAAGCAGCTAGTATCCATGCTGAGTGTGACTAGGCATGCATTAGTATCCCAAAAGGGTGGCTCTTATAAGGCCACAATTATGAGAAAAATAGATTGACATTTCCCAACCATACATTATAGAGAAGTGGTTATCAATCAGTGGTGCACAGAATTTTTTACTGTTTAACATTGATTTAAAGTATATACAATAGGGCCAGTCAGTAAAACAGGAATAACATCTCTTGGTTATGTATGGTTGCCTACTCTGCTGATATCTTAAGGCCTCTTCATAGAAAATCTGAAACTTGATCCAAAACAGGTGTCCCGCACTCTTTCCTCCAATAGCCTTGGGGGGTTGAGAGAGTTAATTATTATCTGGACAGTCGAGTAAACAATCCTCCTCTTAACTCATTTGCAAAGGCTATGGGGGGAAACGTGCAGGGCAACTGTTTTGGATCAAGTTTCAGTTTAACTGAATTTCAGATTTTCTATGAAGAGGTCCTTAGCATGATTAAACCTAATTTGAGTCTGAGGTACTGGCATCAAAATATTTTATATAGGAGGCAGGATTGTGGTAGCAATTATAAAAACACAGCTAAGCTAATAAGCAAATTTTGTAATCATGTATTGATATTATTTCTGCAGTCCACTGATGAGAAACTGTCATTTGCTACAATTATTAGATTTCAGAAACTGTACTTAGATAAAATTTTATAGTAAATTATAACAATGTTTTCTCTTAATCATAGGAGGATGAAACACCAATTATGCGAGGAAAACGAATAAAAAATGGTATCCATAATCCTTGCATCTTGGATTCCTCTTCTAATGATTCCAAAGAAGAAAGTTCATTATCAGGTCCCACGACCCGCAAAGCTTGGTCCGACTGGTGTAGTAACAAAATCAAAACCATCACTGGAAATAATAGTGGTCAAGACAGCAATGAAGAAAATGGTAAGTGAAGTTATTATTTTCTGGAATACAGCAGGTCTTAAAATATATTTTTTATCTTACAGTAATTAAATGTCTTCTTCTTGTGTAGAGCCTATGAAAAGGAATTGCAATTCCAATGATGGAATAATTAAAACTCAACGGAAGCTGAGAAGGTCAGAGAGGAAGAGAGGCCCTGGAAGACCCAAAAAGAATGCTTCTAAAGCTAAACGTGCAAAGCCCTTAAAATTCAGTGGCCTAGATCTGCTCCATGCTCAAACAATTTTAAGTACTTCAAATTCCTGTAAGTAATTTAATATCTAATCAGTAATCATTGAAATTATCTTATTTATATCCTATTGACAAAGATCTGTACTTTTGATTAGGTAACTCGACTCCTGCTCCTGGTTGCATTGATCAAAAGCTGAATGATTCCCCTATAACCCAAGCTTTAGCTGATGGAAACACAGAAGCCGTTGAAACCTTTTTACTTTCTCAGAAACGTTTAGTTTTGGATTTTATCTCCTTAATGAAATCCAGTAACTACAAAAGTGAATTAGAGCAAGAGATCATGAAAGAAAAGGTATTAAATTAGGTTAACAAATAATTTTAAAATAGATAAAACTATTAACTTTCTTTTAATGGAAAATAGCCTCTGAATTTATAATAAGTAGGGTTTATTTTAGTTTAATGCATTTTCTCTTATGCTTACTTTGTGAACAATGTAAAAACAATAACTTGTGTACTTTATTTTAAAAGAACTTCATTGATGTATTCATTTAATGATCAAAATTTAATCTGATTTGGTTGTAGTTTGAATGAAAAGTACAAAATAACCTATAAGGTTTTCTGAAAACGATGACATTATTTTATAGTAGAAATAACCTCTACTTAACATGTAACAAAGTTCCTGCAGAGAAAAAACTTATGGAGAAGGAGAAAATTTGTCTTTGGGTCTTTGAATAAATTCCCCTCAATTTTGTGTAACATTTTCTAACAGTGGCTTTATGGGTGGTTAGTTATAACTAATGCAGGGTAATCATATCGCCTTTCATTGCTCATTTTGTTTTCATCTTCCATCCTTTTAAAGTATTTGGTTGATAGTTGTGTCTAATACATTTTTTTTTTTACCGTAGGAAAAATCTCAGAAGCTTAAAAATTATGCTGTTCATCTTCACAAAGTTATTAATGGTCTAAGAGATGAAGGAGTTTCTCTATTGAAGGATCGCGTATCAGTCTTGGGTTATTCTATCAACCATTCAAGTGATCTTTTAATGAAGGTAATTAGCATTGCATGTACTTTTAAATTCTTAAGAACCTTTTCCTGATGCATCAAGATTAAGCTACAAAAAACATATTACAAGATTCTTTTTAAATAAATGTACTGTACTAATTTTTCCCATAATAATAAAGTGGTATAAATAAAAGATAGTGTAAATAGAAATTTTATTGTTATTTATTATAAAAGTTGAATTACTTGATTATTAGGTAGCAGAAATTAGAAAACAACAGACTGGTGTCAGTTATATTTTGCTTTCTTTCTTGTTGGATGTCTCAGTAATCCTTCACCTGCAGACCACCAATGATTATGTTGTTAGCATGTTATCTTAATTACTTTCTGTTAATAATATCTTACTAATAATATTTCCACTACTCAAAGATATATCTGGACAGATACAGAAGGCACAAATATTTTTCTCAGGTTTAGATGCAAATCTTTGAGTTAGAAACTAGTACCCCTCAGAGCTAAACCAAAACCCTCAGTATTTTAAAATCAATGCACCCACTTGTATTTTTACTTCTTCCTTTCATGAAACAATCCATGAGTAAATAATTTGTAGTGACTATTTAAGTATTTAAGAAAACCAGTCACTAAAGATGGATGTTAAAAATGATGGTAGAAAAATTTTGTGCCACAGCCCCTTTCAAGCCCAAGTTCTAGATTTTTGATGGCAAGATTATCATTGTCGAGCCACATTTGTTCTGATAGATTTGAGTGTGCATTTCAGCTGGAGTTAAAATAAAGTGAGCATTATAGCCAAAAAATTAAAATTTTGAAAAGGATATTGGTTTTAAAGGCTTTAAAATGTTTATTAACCTTGTCAGTCTTGTAAATAAGTCATTTTCAGAATTTGCTTGTGATTTTCAATATCAATGGGAATTTTAGCTTTACTCAAAGACTAACACTGTTTGTATGTAGACCATGTGAGTTTTTTCTTCATAAGCGCATCCTCATAAATGCTTTTCCTTGCATTTTTCAAATTGTCAAGAGTATTTTTTAAATACTGGGGTGATTAATCTTGGGCATTTCCTCAGATTGGCATCTCTGGCCAATTACCCCTAATTTGTAGGTTAGTGTTAAACCTGGACCTTATTTTGCTTAAAAAGTTGCTTATTACTTAAGTAGGTTGGTTACTTAGGTAGGTTTTTTAATAGAGTACAATTTCATGACCTTCTGAATCATAACAAAATTAAATATCTAGTACAGTAGTTTTTCTTGTGTGGCCTTTTAAGTGAATTAAAACCATCGAACTGAATTAAACTATAAGTTAACTAGATTTCTAAACTGAAGTTCAACAATAAACTTTTCAAGGTTTTCAGTATAAATTGCTTAATCCCTTCTGGTGAACGGAGTTTAGTTTGTTTAACCTTCTTGATATTATTTGTTTGTTAATCTTTTTCTTTATATAGGTGAAAGAAAGTATAAGGCAGTATATGAAATTCAAGACTGAAGTCAATGATCTATCAACTGAAATTTCTGATTTAGAACTTGAATATAAAAAGCTGAAAGGGCCTAACTTCGAGAAGGTAACTTATTTTATAGTGGAAAAAGGTTTCTCCCAAAGCATGTCATTTACATTTTTTTGATTTTTGAGTTTAATTCTTTTTATCCTTATGTTGTAGCTTGAAGAGAAGGAATTAAGAAATCAAATTCATAAAGAAATAATGAACTATAGGCGGAGTTTTCATGTATCTCAGAAGAAGGCTGAACTGCCTGTTGAAAAGAATCCAGGAAAGATGGCATTTAGGGATATATCGCAAAACTCAGTTAAAGACTCGAAACCTAATCAAGTGGAGCTCACATCACCTAAAGCTCAACGTATTCAAGATAGTATGACTATACCTAACTTTCAAGACAGAATTAAAACTATTATTGCATCAGCTCTCAAAGATTCCTCCGTTTCTAAGTCTTCTGGATCACATGAAATTCATGAGAAAATATCAGCTAAGTCATCTGTTACATCATCTGAACAGAATGGAACTTCCAAATACTATTCTGTTGAACGAGAATTTTCATTTGAAAAATCCATGTCCTCAGGTATGAAGCAGCAGCAGCCGATTAGCATGCCAGGAAAGAGTGGAAAAATGAACAATGCCCCTATGATTGAAAAAGAGTTTAAAGGAAATAAACACAGTTTGAAAGTTGTTGAACTGTCTGATCCTGAAGTTTCGAGCAGTTTGACTAATGCTGCATACTCACCCATAAGCCCCAGTAGAACACCTCCATCATTAAGTAGTCCTTTGTTCCATACTCATGAAACCCATTCAAAGCCTACTGAATGCTATTCGGACAATCATGGATCATCAATTAACAAACATTCATCATGTTCTCAGGAGTACAGAAGAAATAAAAACTCAGATTCTTTAGGCCACATTCAAGAATGCTCAGTTATAGTTCCAACCAAAAATGACTCTGTTGATTCTCATGCTAAAGATCACTCGAAATCTAAGAACTTGCCCTTCTCCCACATTGATCAGAATAAATCGAAAAAAGCTAGTGAAGAATCTAAATCAAAAAATGGGTATCCAACAAGCTCAAGACCTTACTCAAGTTCTTATTCATCTCAGCACCGTGAAGATAAATATGAGTTTAAATTAAAATCCAAGCACCAGTTCCACTTGGGATCCAGGGAAAGGAGGAAGCAAGATAGAATAGGTCCCATTAAGATAAGTCATGAAGGTAAAGTGAGCAAGAAAGATACAGCTCCATACAACAAGCCTGATAAAAGCCAGTCCCGCAAGTTAGATTCTAAACATGGTTCCTCAAAACATTCCCACTCATCCTCTGTTAAAGGTAAGTTTCGTTTCATGTCATTATCTCAGTTTTTATGCATAGAGTTAAGATGTTAATTTCGAACTAAAACTTTTACATTCTGTTTATTTCTAATCCAGTTGATGCACATTAAAACTAGAAAAGCCTGTGGAATATGTAATGTCCTTCTCTTAATTGTCTTAAGAAATAAATTATTATTTTGTTTGACCTAGTATAAAGGGGTTTATTTACTGTGAAAGAACTGGAAATCACTTGTTTTAAAGAGTATGAAATAATCAAGTTTTTTTAAAATACATAATTTTCTTTGAAACTTCTTTTGTTAAGAGCAATTCTCAAATATTGTTACTCTTGGTGGTAAGGGTTACTGTATGTGTGATGACTAGGTTAGAGGGTATGTGGCTCAGTGAACTTTCTGTGTAATTTCTTGACACTAATGAAAGATATTCTTTGATAGTGTCATTTAATGCCAATTAAAGTTCTTCAAATTTGTGCAAAATGGGATAACTTCAATTATTATGCAGGGAAAACATTAAAAAAGGCAGTAAACAAGATTTTTTATCATAGTATCAGTACGTAGTATGTAGACATGTGTGTCACAGTGTTTTCAGTCTTTTAGGAAAACTATCTGCAATTTATTTTATGAAGTTCAGCTTTTTTTATGGATTTATAGCAATCCATTGATAGCTGCTTTAGTTAAGAATTGATTAATTGATTGATCTTGAATTTACTTTCTTTAGTTTATTATTGTATTCATAAATTTATACTTGGTTTTATACATAGATTTCAATCATAAGCTGCTACCTTATTGAGCAAGTAACTTAGTCTCTCTATTTTAAAAAACAGTTTTTGGTGAATGGTTGCCAGAGAGAAACTTTAATTACTGATCTAAATGACACATTTTTGGTATCAAAATGTCCAGATTCTTTTGAGAATCCATAGTAAGATTTTCTATTTTAATAAACTGAATTTTTAAATATTTCGGATAAGGTTGCTGCTACATAGCAAGCAACTGTCAATTAACTCAATACCGTTTCTATTCGAATGGCCAATTCACGCCATATGTTACGATGAAGCAAATTCATTTGACATTTTAAAAATGTACTTTTTAGATCTTTCTTAGTATTGTAAAAGGTAACTTGAGTGTTCCCCAAAAATTACTCATGGACCCCCAAGGAAGGCGCTGCAGACCCCTGGGGGTCTGCAGACCACAGTTTAAGAATCATTGATTTGAAATATTACTTTCTAACTTGGGAATGACTATGACCTTTTCTGTTCAACAATTCCTTAATTCTTGTTCTGAATTCATAATATACTCAATTATATAGTGAATTATTCACATTAGAGTGAAACTTCTCAATGCACTGATCACTTCCCAGATGTTTTGGATAAGTATCTCTTCATGACAGAAAAAGAGGATTGAGGCCTTTGACCAAAGGGGATTCACCAAATCATGATTTTGTGTTTGTCATTCCTCAAATATTTTTTAAGACTAAAGGGCTGAAGGCTGTTGAAATTAAAATCTTTATGAAACACTTTGAATTACTCAGAATGTTCATAATGAAATTCTCATTAAAATGTAGTCTGTAGATTTGCATTAGGGGAGCTGCAGTCCTATAGCCCATTCCCTGGATATGCCCCTGTCTATATCAGTGCAAATCATGTATCAGTTATGCACTTAAGTCTTCTGGGACAGAAATCAATTGTAAACTCTGCTATCAAACTGTTGAATGCGTCTGCTTTGCTCTTTGCTTATGTTAAAGTTATGTTTCTGTTTTTTGTGTTTCTCTTGTTTCTATTTAGCCAAAGTATCTTGCTTAATGTGCTTTAAACTTTTTTTAAGGTTCAAGTTCATCCAAAGAGAGAAGCAACCTTAGTAGCCAATCTCATAATCAAAAGTGGCAGGCAAAAGTCAGCAGTGGTTTTGACAAATTATTGGCTTTAGCAGCAACTCAACTGAGTCATGCTAACAGGGAATACAAATCTAATCAAGAGAAGAGTATAAAGAAGGATGACCTTTCTAAATCCAGCCAATATTTCTCAAAATCAAATGGTTTTACTTTATCAGACCAATGTAAGTCTAACAAAGAATCTTGCATAGTCCAGAAAAGCCCATTTACTGATCATTCAAGACTATCCAATCCATCATCTGATGTACATAAGCAAACAGATTCAAAAAATAGTGTTAATAGATCTAGAAAAGGTCCTCGAACACCCCCTGATACCCCTCCCAGAACACCTTCTGTTTCCCCTGAGAGAAGAGGCTTAGATTCACCCTTTTTTCAATCCCATAGTCCCATTAGCAGTGTAGAAAGCGTGAGTAGTAACCGCAGCTCTTTAAGCCCCCCATACATTAGCCCAGCTAGAGGAAGCAGTAAAGATCGCTCTAGATCAACTAGTCCTTACAGTAGTAGAGCTTCCAGTTCAGAAAGACAAACCGATAAGTATTCGTCTCAAAATTCCAAAAATGAGTCACTAGATGATATTCATGACAAAAAATCCAACTTAAAGCATAGATGGCAGTCAAAAACCAACAGGTCTGACTTTGGCCAACGTTCATGGAATAAAGATCAGGATTCGCGGCCTAAAGTCCCTCAATTACATAATAAAAATAAGAATGAGTCATTGAACTCGGAAAAACCTACCCACCCAGTTTCAAAAACTAGGGAAATGATGCGGCAACTGGATTTTATGAATCAACAGACTAAAGATGTCCTTGCTCATGCCCCTAATGGATATTCAGTTGTCATGACTCCTTCACCATTGCATGCAATTTATGTACCGACTGCTGGTGTTTGCAATCAACCTCCTATTCCGCCACAGACGCAAAACATAGCTTCTAAATCTTCTAACTACTCTGTGTCAAATGCTTGTGCTCCTTCTCTCTCTACTAACCCTATTCTCAATTTCACTATACCACCTCCTAACTTTAGTATGCCACCTCCTCATCCTTCTCCTGGTTCAGTCAGCTTGCCTCCTATGCTATCTTCTCAACCACAAGTACCACCAATTCAATTGCCCGATGTAACAGTGCCTCCACCTAACATGGTCTCTGTTACTTCATTTTTGCCATCCTCCACCTTGCAATCATGCCCCCCTCAGCTTGAACCAGCTGTTCCCAACAACCACGTGTTTAGGCAGAACAGTCAGTCCCACCCTCCTCTTCCACCAACACCAGCCTCATCATTTAATACTATTGTACAAAATCAGCTGTATCGATCTAATCAGAAGCCATTAACCAATGGAACTACCCATCAACTTGATTATAGAGTACCCCAGCATTGTGCACTGCCTACTTCAGGAAGTAGCAGTTTCTACCCAGGTAAATGCTAGTATTTGCTTTTGTTATATGTGTACAAAATTGCTTTTTAACTCACCTTAGCAATTTTTTTGCACTTTACTCTAAAGCGGGGTTGTCCAACATTAGGACTGAAAGACTAGGCATGGTTAGGTGTAATCCATAAATGTAGGCATCCTTCCCCTATCTCAACTAATCCTTTTTCTCTATAGGTTGTTTACACCAACAGCATGTGTATATAAATGTGTATTAGGCTAAAAAAGTATCAAAACTGATGGAAAAAGATAGTCAAAATACAGAACAAAATTGAAAGGGTAGCTAAGTTTTAAAAAAACCTGTTGTGTCACGGCAGATTAATGAACTGTAGGTACCAGACCTGTATTTAGGGCATTTGCTGCCCTGTGCAATAATATTCTTGCCACCTCCTTTATTTCAAAGTTCCATTTTAAAAAACAGCTGTTATGCCTTTCAGTACTTCATATCCGTGGCTTCAGTCCACAGATGCCCACTGGGTAATGCAAAGTAAGTACTGCTATTGGCTTGTCTGGAGTAATGTCCTCGGTCATTGTGTGTGTGGTGCTCTGCCATTGGAACATAAAAAGTGCCTCAATTCTTAAAAATCAACATTCTTGAATGAATTGATTTTTGGCCATAAAAGTCTCATGCTTTTGGAAAAATTAGTAGTAATCCAGGCTGAAACTTTCTGTGGATTCCAAATTTGTTTGAAAAACTGTATTATCGGCAAATGTAAAAGTAAATAAATCTGTACTAGG
This sequence comes from Tetragnatha montana, assembly GCA_963680715.1. NCBI lineage: Eukaryota > Metazoa > Arthropoda > Arachnida > Araneae > Tetragnathidae > Tetragnatha > Tetragnatha montana. The sequence continues at coordinate 46,562,318 of OY796679.1, read as the reverse complement.
ACTAAGAAAGATGTGCCTGCGTGTCCTCTGAAAAAGAAGAAAGTTGTTTTCCCCTTGTATCTTTACATGACAGATAGTTGAAATGATTTACGTAAATTATTTTTTGCAAACATGCTATATAGATTTCTTCTACTCTGTGATTTTGCCGCTCTCAGAAATATTGTCACCCTGTGCTATGGCACATATTGCATATACCTAAATACCGCCCTGGTAGGTACACTGAACAAGACTAGCGATAAAACATTTGCATTAAAAAAGGTAGTCAGGTTGGATAACCCTGCTCCCGAATTAATGTAGTGTGTGAAATCTATTTAAGTTTTTATTATTAGTTTTAATTTAAGAAAAATGAAACTAAATCTCAGCTCAATTTAAACAAAATCTGAATGATAGTTTCTGATTGAAAATTTTTACTTTTTAGCTCAAGCGCACTTCATGGCTTAATGCAGCAAAACTACCTCAGTTGGAAATGGAACTGTTTCATGTTCAACTTCTGAAGGGAAAGATTGGGGTTTAAGCCAACAGACTAAACACACTGCCATGTGAAACTTTGCTATTGCTGTAACCTCTAAAGTACAAATTCTTTTATGCTGGTTAATGGTAGCAATGTTCAACAATTTTCCATGTGATGTGATCATAAAAGTGTTGTTGATATATTACTCATAATATTAATGAACTGTGTTAGTATACAAAATTCATTTTTATACTCAAATGTATGAGAAAAATAGCACTTGTGTTTTTCCCCACATGAAACATAAATCATCCAAGATATCTTACTTCATGTAAAAAGGGATTTATTTTAAGGTTATTTCCAAAAAGTTAGATCGAACCACTTAACATCTATTGTACTCAAATGATTAATTATAGCAAATCCCTAAATTGCAGAAGAAAAATTTCATCAACCCTCTAGAAATTTTTTAAAAATTGACAAGTTCCTATGAATGCTATCAAACCCAGAAATATTTGCCTGTGTGTATACAACTCCATTGAATTTTTAAATCATTCAACCTCGTTAGTTATCTAATTTTGAGGATTCTGGTGTTTTTTGTTGTTTAAAACTGCCTTTTAAGCCAAGTTTTATGTTTTTATTTATAAGTAAATGCTTTTTGAAAAAGCTGTTGTTAATTTAAATTTTTAAACTTGTATCCTTTGTGAATTGTAGTTCTTAGAACTTATAATTTTTTTAAAGTATACAACTTTTTATCAGCTTCTATTATCTATTAGTTATTGATTGCATAATTTATCATAATGTTGTTTGTGTATATTTAAAAACTCGTTAATTTATTGTTGTAAATTGTAATGTAGAATATTTGTATCTAGTTATCTTTGTTGTGGCGTGGTATGTGTACATAAAGGGTTTTCACTTAAACAGATAATCTATTCAATGCACTTATTAGTGAAATAAGTTTGCAAATACATTTTTTTAAATGTGATAATAGGTAACAATTTGAAACTAAGTCATTTCTATGCAATTCATTTGTATATATCCGAATTTTTACCAGTTTTACTCATTTAAAATTTCAATTACTTCCAACTATTTATTTCAAATGATATATACATTGATGTGACATTTATTGTAAATTTAGGTAATTTATCCCAATGCTTTTTGTTATATTTATTTTAAATTATTATGCTTTTACTTTGTTTTATTACTTAGCCTGAAATGTTTTTGTCTATTGTTTTTCACTCATCAGAACTTTTTTCCCACTCACAGTAGTCTTGAAGTTAACTCTTTAGCGTGATTTCAATCATCATGTGTATCTAACAATAAATTTCCCATATTGCTTTTGATATGCAAGTATTTCTCCTTCTCTGGGAAATATCTAGTTATAGCAACATTGCATTGACTCAATTATAATATGTTTTTACATCTCATGGAATTTTATTTAGTATAAAATAAGGCTCTCTTAAACAAGAGTTGCAATTTTCTTTTTTATGTTAGATAGGGAACTTCTGTAACAAGTTAAAAATTGGCATTTATCTTATATGCATTGAAATAAGTATTTGTTACCACCCACTTCTTTAGTGATTGGTCATAAATAGGAAATATGTGTTCATTTCTGACACCCTTTTGATTAACTAATATAGGATCAAGTTCGTTGTTGAACTTTTTCAAAATCTTATTAATTTTATCTCTAGAGGAAAAGAGACTGTTAAGTTATTTGTGATTAAACTAGTCTAAATTATAAGTTGTATTTTATATTTACATGTTATGATTGTTCACTGGCAATGCTGTTGAACTTGATATATATTTTAATTTTTTTCTTCTAAATTTATTTATATGATGTTTTGAATCCCGAGTGATAATACTTAATAAAATTTGTTCCATCTTTCAAATTTATGTACTTACTGTTTAATAATTTGAGAAGGCTTCATTTTTATAGTTGCATATGAGTTTAATTATAAGCTCAGTAAGTTGTTTTGTTTATTTTTTTCATTGTAGTACATTCATTTACTTAGATTCTTATCACTATACCTTTACATATAAAATAAAATGGAAATTGGTTTTCTGCTAAATATCTATCATACATGTTCTTCGTCTAGTTCTTGAGTTTAAGATTGTAATTGAATGTATTCATATGCATAGTAAATAATCATCATAAATCTAGTTAAAAATTTAAAATTCCTTAAATCATGATGCTGCCAGAATTCCCTTTGACTGAACCTAAAAGCAGTGATTGGAAAAGAGTGAGTGAAAAGCATTGGAGGTTGTTAAGAATTACTTGTCATTTTTTTTATCTAATTTATCAGGATAGTATGATTCTATAACCTTACTTTTTTCCATTCTTTTCATTTTATTCACCAACTAGGGGCCTGACCAGACAGTTGAATCATTTATAATGTTGCAACTATGTGTAAATTATAAATTCTTTTCTTTTATAAAAAATGCTTTAGGGAATTTCTCTGTATAACCTCAGTGGTCCTTAATTTATATTTGTGCTAAAGAACAATAATTTCTTTATCTTTTAATTGTTCTGATGAGTGAAATCTATTTATATTGGCTGCAATAACATTATAATCTTAATTTGGATAAGATAACTGACTTGAAATTGAGAGCTTTGCAGTATTAATTGAGATAGTATTTAAAAATAAATTTATTCCCAATCAATAAGCTATAACTATAGAGAAAGAAGAAAACATGTATGTGAAAATTTGATTTAGATAATTATTAAACAAGTTTTTAACCCTCCAATAATTAGGCACAACCAACCTGACAGGCACATCTCTTGCCTGTTCCTGCAAAAAAATAATGTTTACAAATATGATCATATTTAAAAAAACAGGCAAGATTGTTTAACTAAGCGATCTTACCTATTTAACAAGTAACATATCAAGCAATTTCAGAACTATTTTTCCATTTTACCTTAAAATTTTAACTGGTTTATAAATACTCAGCTGAAATATGAGGTCCCTCTGACCAGTTGTTTTTTACAGCTTTTTGAAATTGTAACTTTAATTATAATCACCTTGTATTCTACAGTGCTTAAAAGAGAACCACTACAGATCGACCACGAAGTTGAGTCGCTTGGGCAACCCCCAAAAAACCGGAATATCTTCTTTTTTTTAGCTACCCCGAAGCGGCGAGCTCTCCCCGGGTCAAGAAAGGTCAAGCGACTGAACTTCGTGGTCGTACTGTAGTCAAAACAGCTTGATATTTCACCTGAGTACTCCTGAAGCAGGGGGAATTTTTTTATCTAAGAAAAATTGATCAATAGGGGACTACTAGTCGAAACCATTTTGGACCAAACTTAAAATAAGAGAGATAATTCTATTGGTCTTTTTTTTTTTTTTTTTTGTTTTTAACTTGGTCTCAAATGGTTGTGATGAGTATAGTGCCCCCTATTGGTCAATTTTGGTACTATTTTTTTCTTATGCCAAAATTTTCTTCATTCCTCAGGAGTACTCGGGTGAAATATTCTGAACAGTGACAGTCGAAACTTTAATTATAATCATCTTGTATTTATATAAATTACAGACTGAAAATTATCCATCAACAGATAAAAACTTTATCATGATTAAAAAGTATAGTAATCATTGTTGCATCTACCAATGGCACTTTAAAACAAAAATGTAGTCCAAGTAAGAATGGAAGAAACTCGTAATTTACCCGTAGTCTATTTAGTAGGGTTTTTTTTGTTTTGAACTTTTAATTTTGTTACTTTGAAAGTTAAAACCATTGTGAAATTAATCAGTTGATGAATGATATTAATTTAAAGAAATAAAAATTACTATGTCCTTCAATTTTTAAAAAAATAGACTGTCCAAATTCATTTCTCCTCTCATTGCCAATGGAGGGTATAGTTTTGCCATTACAATTTCCAGACTCAAATTTCATGTTTTCCTTAGTTTCAAATTTATTTTTTTCTAAATCTCCTTACTAGATTAATTTTCTGATTTAAAAAACTTATTGGCATATAACTGCAATTAGTTGAATTTCTATGCATCAGATTTCCTCTATACATGTTCTCTTTACTGAAATAACCTACTAAAATAGTTTTCAAAACATTTTGCTTGATTCCAAATATTGTTACCATTATCCAAATTTTAGATTTAAGTTTATGGGTTTCAAAATGCAGCCTTTTACCATGTGGTATGTGGCATTCATATATTTGTGTTTGTTGCAGCATAAGATTATATCCAATACCCTGAAAGGAGTTCTGGACAAGCAGTGGCGTAGCCAGAAATTATTTTTGGGGGGTGCACGATGATATCGAAAGAAAGAAGAAAAATTTAGGTTTTATATTACCATAAGGAAAAAACTTGCCTTGTAAAAAAATCAAACTTTTTTGATCGTAGTAAAAAAATAATTATACCAAATATAATTATAATTTTACCAAAAAAAATACAATAACAATAAATAAATTATTATATTAATCTTAGGAAAATATCAGTATAAAATAAATTTTATAACTCTTTGTAAAACGAAAAAATGAGGGGCTCATGCATTACGTATTTAATTCGCCGGCTTCTCTTAGTTATCATTCTGTATCCCTTTCATTATGGACAGTTTCAGTAGCTGAGGAATTATCTAATGAATATTAAGCCCAATCTTTTGCGTTTTACAAGGAGTTACAATTTTTTTGACATTTATTTCACATTATTTTTTTTTATTTTTAGTTTTCTTGAGTATTTATAATCAAACTAAAAAAATTAATACTGAATAATTTTACCTTTAAAAGTATCACAGCTACATGCTACATGACCCTCTGTATTATATTTAGGATCATGATAGCAACCGATAGCAACATAGCTATGTATATTTTCGTTAAAATTACTACTTATGCAGATTTTACCTCTCCCGTTAATTCAGATAGGTACAGGTACAGGAATTTTTTTTTAAACACTAGCAAAATTAATGTTGAGGTAAAATTATGTTGTGGAACATAAAGAAAGAATATTAATAGTTTAACAGTAAGTAAAAATTTGTTTCAAATTATGTAAAATCAAATTTTGACAATTTATATTATAGATTCTTAAACTCATCCTGAATTTGATGAGTAAATTTTTTAACCCCGAATGTTTATGTAACTCTCTTACGAAATTTGCATGAAATATTTACACATTCCATCCAGGAGATTCCCATCCATCTAGAATAAGATAGACATATATTCTTATTCGAGTATTATTATTCGAGTTATTCTTATACTACTCTCATACATTTAAAAATCAATTGCAATTAAACTACAAATATGTGTTTCCGAATTGAATTAAGTATTATTTATATATTGGACATGATACTACTTGTTAATACTGGTAGCTCTAAAAAAGTGTTATTCCATTTCTAAAATTATCAAAATAATTATCTTTTAAATAGAAATAAATATTCATATTCAAACACACTGCAACAAAAACTGAATGTTTAAAGTATAATTAAAGTTTGAATTCTTTCACAGGTGTTGGATTAACATACTACCTATAATTATAACTCGTAAAAGTGGTACAGATTTACATATTTGTGTCATAATAGACAAGGAAAAAAATTCCATATCAGAAGTTAATATTTCTTTTAAAAAACGAAAAATGGAGAGGGAATAATAAGAAAATAAGAAACTGAAAAAGCCAGAGGATGACGCATAGGCTGGCACTAACACTACATAGCTACCTTCAAAAAGTATAAATAAAAAAACTCTTCCATGTATAAAAGTTATGGTCCTATATATACAGCTAAAAATTCAATATTTTTTTTTTTTATTTTTAAATCAAATTGCTTCTTTTCCTTGAATATAAATCACCATTAATTTAAACAAAATCAAAATTGCATTAAGTCATTAATTAAAGTTATTGGTAACCTAAAATACCACTTACCATCTCTGTAGAAGAATTAATAACGCATCCATGGCGTATTTTTGGATCAGGTGGTCTTTCACTTAAGCTGTTGTCATTCACAGATGTATTTTTAGAAAAAAAAATCATTAATTGTTCGTTTGCGATTCATTTTAATAAGAGGGCCATTTTATCTCAAGCTTGAGATAGGATAAAAAATACGACTACCAAGCTTAAACTGATACCTTCTGCTGACCCCTTCCAGAATTTAAGAACTAGATACATTATTTACACTTACAAATACAAAATTTAAAATTATTTTTGATATCTGAGGGATCAGAGCTCCAAAGTCTGGTGTGGTCGCCTCGATAATCGGTTCTAATTCCATTCTCTTCTCTCCCTCGTCTCGATGAGCGTTCTTGTTTACATATGGTTTACATCACTCAAGATACGAGGGGGCAGAAAACCTAAAAAGTTCCCGCCATTTGTGTGGGTGTCCCTCGAACCCTCAGTTTTTGACAGGTTTATGAGGAGGGTGTTAATGAAAGTCACGCAGCTGGGAGAGAGTACCGCCGGTGCAATCCCATTCTTAGATTTAAAAAATATGTATTACAATTATGTTAGGGAAATAAAAAAGCTATTCGAAAATATTTTATTTCACGAAAAAAAAAAATGTTTGGAAAAAGTTTGGGGGGTGCAAAAGACCCGTTGCACCCCCCCTGTCTACGCCACTGTGGACAAGAGAGTTTTATAATAAGGCATTTATATATAAAATTGCTTGTTCTGGTCAGAACACCTATGTAGAAATTCAATAGTTTACTCAATTTTGAAACCTTTTATTTGTATTGTGTTTTTAAAAAGTCTGCATAGTTTTATCTGTGATGTATTAAGTAATAATATGTGCTTGAATTTGTTTTGTAACCTGTGAAGAAATCCATGTACCATTAACTTTTTGTGTTGGTGAAAAAGCATTTGAAAGTCTGCATTCAGACACAATTTCACTTGGGTACTAACATAACTGCCATCTTATTCAATATTTATTGCCGGTTCATTACCTTGTACTGTGAATGTTGCTCGTAAGTTGGATATAACCAATAGTCACTTCAGGTATATGAGCAATGATCGAATTTTAAACACTGCCCGTAATGTTTAATTTCCTCGTAGGTCTTTAGCATATTTTGATGTATTACCATTGTATATATTGCTTCTTACAGTTGCTTTCATGGTTATTAGTCTTGAAATGCTGTAGTTGTTACTAAACTGTTTAAAGCTGTAAATATAGTGATATTTTAAGCCGGTCTTTACTTGTATATATTAAGCTATGAATAATAGTTTAGTGTAAAAATTGTTTTTAATATATTTATTTATAAATTTTCTATAATGGCTGGTAACTTGTGTGATATTAAAATATTCAATTCTTGTATAGTATGACACATTACTGGAATTGAATCTACCACTTGTATTCAAAATTGGGCCTGATTCAGTTAATCAGATTCCCACTCTTCTAAATAGTGTTCATTTACACCTAGCTAAACTCAAACTATTTTAATTTTTGCAAAAATTTGATTTATTAAAAGTCAATATGAAGTGCAGGAGTCAATAGTTTTTGTAAGTGTGCAGTTCCACATTTGATTTTTTGAAAAATGTAAGTAAAAAGTTTTTTTTTATTTGACATGCCCAGATTCAATTATATAAGCCAACACTGTTGTAGTATTTCTATTTTAAGCATGTACATTGAGCATTTGGTGTATAGTATTTTAAAAGGAGTACAACTTGGAGTATTCGAACGCCTAATTTGAAATAGGTGATTGTTTGAAGACTTCTCTTGTTCCTTGAGCCTCCTTTTAATTCAGTGTTACTTTTTGTGTTTCCAATTGTTTAATCAATTAATCTTATTTGGTTTTGGTGTGGTCCCTTCTGCTTTAAATTAATCAAGTTTCATTGTATTATTTAAATCTCAGCCAAAAAAAAACCTACACAAGTGTGAATGTGTTGTATTATGGAAACAAACTTCAGAAAAAGCACTGCCATGCTAAATGATTGTTTTACAACCACTGCCATCTGTTATGCTTAGGGATACCTAGAAGTTTTGTGTAAATGTTTATTTATACAGTGTTGTGTGGAAATCTGTTTTGAGTTGCATTAAACTATCTATTAAACCTTGTTTCTTATCTCTTTCATTGAGTGTTTGTTGGTGAAATAATACTGAAAATGATCTAAAAAAAAGTAGCATTGTTATTATTTCAGGTAACATTAAATAATCTTAATATCTTAGTGATCCTAATTAATGTAATCCTAATGAAACTGCCAAACCTTGAAGTATGGCTTGATCACGGAGTGGCTAGATAGCCCCAAAATAAGGATTATGAGCTTTGGCTTATTAATTAAAAAGATTGGGGGGGGGGCTTAAACTTTATGGAGTCGGGCGCCTATGCCTACGGCAAATAAATCAATTTACTTGTGAATTTAATTACAATTGTTTTGTTGTCATGTACAGGACAATTAAAATTAATTGCGGTTGAATTTTCAATCTCGTCAGTGAGAATTAACTTTAGTCGTAAAAAGCATGGAATGTTGTATAAGGTAGGGGCTATTTTGGCGTTGGGATCGCGGAACGTCACGAGAGGATTGATGATGATTCAATGATGACATGATTCAATCACGATTAATTATCCTTCAATTGTATAATTACTAATTGAAAAATCAATCGATGGAATGCCCAACACTGGCGCTCACTGCTGGCCCTGCGTAATTTCTGGACGTCCTCTTGGCAGAGGTGGCGCTACCGATGTGGTTTTGGATCCTCTGTGGTTTTCATTTATCTTTATTCTATTTGCGTGATTACTTATGGATTTAAAATAAATAAAAATTCACACAAAGAATATTCGGTAGCTTTTATTCTATTTTCAGAGGGAATAAAAGATCAAAATTGTTTTTTTTTATGTGATTTCCGACCGCAGAATTTCCGACACTTCCGTTTTATCGTTCTTGGCTGCCAACTCACAACTGTACCGAAAAATTGTCGAAAAAGTGTAAATAAAGTTTTTGTCTATGTTTGGTATTGTTGACAGCTGTGTTTTTTTATACATAAATTGGAACAAAATTGTAACTATTAAAGAAAAGGAACTGTAGTATATTTAAAATTTGTTTTTCACGTTATGAGTATTACGATGGATGACTTTAAACCTTCTGCTAATACTATGGAAGAAATAAAGAAACTTCAAGAATTGGTCCGTAAACTAGAGATTCAAAATTTACAATTGAGAAATAAACAGAATCTCCCAAGAAAACGATCCGTCTCTCCAGTAAAAGAAGTTAAGCCGTCCTCTAAAAATGCTCGTCCTGTTAGGAAGAATTCTCAAATAGAAACAATTGTAGATAACGATACCGATCCTGAAAATCCTGCCGTGAGTTTAAATAAAGATGAATACTTTGATGATTTAGAGATCATTAAAGTTAGCGATATAGAGCTGTCTGACGATGAATCATGGTAAGAAATATTTTGGATTATATTTTGGGATATATCTAATGATGCAATCTTATCACAATATTTTAGTTTTAATTTGTTATGAAGTATTATTTGGTAGAAATTATGAAGAAACATACTCAGCTTTTTTTGTACACCATTCCACTTTAGGCAATATTCTTGGTCCAGGTTGTTTTAAACCATTTCAGTATAATGTTTTCCCCACTTTTGTCCTTTAAAATTGGTTGAATTGGGTTCTGTTACAACAAATTTCCATTTTTATTCAAATCAGTAAAAGTTATAGGCTGCTTCTGAGTTAGAAACACCCACTTCTTAGACACATTATTTGGATTAGATAAAAAATATCTTCACGCAAAATGTTCTTTGAATATTTTTTTCCTATTCAGTCTTTTAAATTTTGTCTATATAAAATAATGACAATATCTCATTGTTCACCAAAGAACTGCAACAATGTTCTTTAACAATGGTTGGAAAAGATCTGTGTTGATCTGAATGTGAATCATTCTGTGTAGAATGACATTTTTTATTTTTACTACTGTTTTTTCTCTTTAAACAATCAGTTATCAAACTGTATGATTTGGTACTCAGGGATGCCAAGCTAATAATCATAACAAGTAAAAACAAAGTTCATTTTCGCCTTCGCTAATCCTGTTTTAAAATTCAGTGTATACCCACATTTTAAAATATTGGCATATCCCCATTTACTAATTGTTTTCTGTAGTTGAAAAAGGTGGATTTACTTGGGATAGTTTTAAAAATTCTTTCTGTTGATACAATATTGGTTAAAGAACATTATAATAGTTAATTTTGTCTATCTTGTAAAGTAAATTTCAAATACTTATCAGAGTGCATTATCCAGCTGTTCTGTGAAAAATTTAAAACTTGGGTTGCAGTCCCCTTTGCTGCAGTGAAATATGTTTAGGAACCCCCTATATTTTTCTGCTGCAAAATTCATTGTTTCATTTTGTAATTTTCATTGCTTAATATAGTGCCCCTCCTTCATTCCTACTTATGTCCCTTTTAACCTCGGAGGGTTTAATCTAACTCTGTTACTTTATAAAATTTTAAATTTTTACTTTATTCATTTGATATTTGTACTGATTTTAATTTCTGTTTTGCATGCTATATGTATAAGAAAAAATACTTCATTTTAATTTCATTCATACCAGCAAAAGTTTTAAATTTTTATGATTTATTTTTTGTAAAATCCTTTCAGGTTGTATACATCTCCAAAAAGTGGAAATCAGCAAAAAAATGAAAGCCCATATAAATGGTTAAGAAATGGTAGTGGTGAAGTAGAGAACAAACAACTACAGTTTTCAAAAAATGCTTTGCTAACAAAATTGAATGAGCTTGAAATTTGTAAGTTTCTCTCTCTATATATATTTAATTTCTCTTTAATGATATTTTTATCTGTCAAATTTTCATGACTAGAAATTTTAATACTGCTTATGAGTCTGTTGACTGATCACTGAATTCAAAAATGTCTTCAAAAAGAACGCCTTTACTATTTGGATCAACAGAGTTACATCTATGATTGTCTGAAAGGATTTTCTGAGGACACAAACTTTATTCAATTTTGAAGATCTTGTTCGGTTTTCCCTTTTTTCATGGTTGCTCTAAGAAGCTATATATAAGCACATATTTCTATCATATAGATGATATCAACCTAACCTTTACAACATATAAAGTACGCATAAACAAACATATGGTTGACATTTGCTCTACATTGAATTTTGACATGATTTCCTGAAATAGTCACAGGTTAATATGTAAGTACTGAGGTCACAGTTTGGATTTGTTGATTTATATGATTTGTGTTGTCTGTTACAAAAGATTGGTAGATATAATAACTATTGTGGAATTTGGGTCTCCTAATTAACTTACAAAAATCTATTATTTATAGTTGAATATTAGGAACTTTTAATTTATCCCTGCAAATATTGACAATAAATCTTTTTTTGGAAACACCTAAGAAATAATATATTTATAAACAAAAAAAAGCAACTTACTATTAGTTCAGAGATTTTCTGAAGAAAAAGCTGCAGTTTCCCTATAAAAATAGTATATTTGATGCTGCTATCATCTTATTTATTTTTTAATTCACAGTATCAACACCACATAGAACAGTTCCTCATGCTGGAAATCCTACTATTACGAATTTAAGACGATCTCAACTTATCTACAAAACTTCTTCATCTGGTATGATGAATTAAGGCAGCTTTATTGCTTGCTTTTATTTTTCTAACATTTTAGTTAGTGTTGACTTGTTATACTTAATTGTGATTATTTTTAAAAACAGTTCAAAGCCATGACTCTCTTCATATTGATTCTCGAACTTTCACCCGATCTAAGAAAAAGCAAGCCATGGATTTTCTTGAGAAGTTAGAAATCTTAAACGACGAAAGAAATAGATGCTCAGATGAATTTCAATTACATAGAAGAGGAAGTGATGTAAGCTCTGACTCTTTGTCTAGCTGCCATGTTCTTGAAGATGCAAATGATGTCCAAGAAGTTGCACGTATGCAGGAAGAAAGTATGGTCTTATTCTGTTAAACAGTTCTTCTAAAATTTAGATACTTCATTCATTTATTGGTAATGTCATCTTCAGTATGATTAAAACAAATTGTTATATTTTTATAGGTTTAAGAATGAACTCACCTTTAGGAACACCTAAACGAAATTCAGGTAATTGTTTTAAAATCAATTAGTATTTAATTACATTTAGCTGTATTTATCTTATTATACTTGTGCTAATGTAACACCTATTTCTTTTATTCTATTTTTTATAATTAGTTGTATTTATAGTCATAAACATTTTGCCTTATATTTTTAAATCCTTTTACAAGGAGCATTAGTATTCTTCTTCATTTTGGGGGTTTAACACAAAGCCCAGTAAAATCTGTTTTTTTAGAAATTTAACTGGAGGGATAAAAAACCCCTACTCATTACAGCCTGTTTTTTTTGCTGAGGGAGTCTTAAGTCCATTTTTAGTTCTTTAATAATCTTTTCCTATGAGAAAGGGCTATTTTTTTAGCCTAACCCTCCCATGAAAATAAAAAACAAGAGTCTAATATTAGGTTGATTAAGAAGTTCCATTGGTTTTGCATGCATGCATATTGTTATATATAAAGTATATATACTTTATGAAACTTGTACTAAGTAATAAATCATATGAAGTTTAGAGTGAAAAGTTAAGTGAAGCTAGTTATCCAGGTCAATTGATCTTTATTTTATAAAATAAAACTTTTTGGTTTAAAAATAAAAGACGGTGTGTTAACCTCCTCATTTCATCAAAATGATTATTTTTTAGGAAATAATATGTACTTGCGTAAAGTTTCAACTTCCTCTAAAGGGTCTACTTCTGATCAAGACGTATCGGAAAGTTCAGTGTTTGGTTTACAAATTGTAAATGTTTGTAAGTAATTTGCTTGTATGAATTATGCTTATTAGTTCAAATATACTGTTTATAATTAATATTTACTACTTATTATGAGAAAAATCTCAATATAACTAAGAATAATTTCTAGACACATTTTTCTGTATAAATTTTTATTATGCTTTTAAATTAAGTCTGTATCAAATACAGTAAATGTTTTAAAACTCGCCATTAATTACAACTCAGATTTAGTAAACAAAAGATGGGGCATCATTATGCTTGCTATACTGTAATTGTTAATTTTAAAATAAGTTTCAATTGCAAAACAAGAATTTTTATCTTGATGTAATAAATTAATTGATTTTATCTAACATGATTATGTTTAATTATTTATGTAAAACTAAATAGCTTCTGCACTACAATTATGGAGAATGTTAAGCAGAAGTAAAAATAAGTAAAGTTATTTTTTCTGTTAGCATCGACCTATGAGTCTATGGAAAATTCTCATCACTTGGAAGCTTGTCATTATTCAGATCAGTCTTCTCCTTCTGAAAGTCCATATGGCTCTAATGCTTCATTGCATAATGTTGGAAAAGAGAAAGGTATGCATTTTGAAAATAAAATTTGATTTGAACAGCTCTTATTTTAAAAAATTCTCAATTGGTAAAGATATTTTTTTAAAAGCTGATAAAATAACCATTAGTGCTAAATCTTAATGAAGGATTCACAACTTTAAGCTAATTGAAAAGCAAAAACTAAATAGTAAACTAAAAATATACCTTGTTTAAAATGACTTATTAGAAATTTGTTATTGTTTTCTTTTTAGTTAAACTGGGTGGCTACAGACGTAGTCTTCCTAATTTAAACAAAGATCCTTCATCTGCAAGACAAACAAAAACACATAGTGAAAATTCAAGTGTCCCTCAAAATTATTCTAAAGGAAGAGCAGTTGGAAGAAGATCTGACACAAGCATGTATGCTGTTCAAAAAGTATGTTTACAAGTTATTGTACTTTTCTCTGGAATTATACATTCGATCCTTAATTATCTATTACCATTGTCAGAATGCTTTAAAAAGGTTGGATAATCAGGGAATATGAAACAAAGTTCTTTTCAGTGCCCAAAACAATGCTAAAAATCAAAATTATATGAATAACATTTCTTATAAAGAAAAAGGAACTAAATATAAAATAGTGTAAAATATTTTCCATGCACACAGATAGTCGGATAATCTGATGAGTCGGTTAACCAATGTAGAATGTAAATGGGTTTTACTATGAGTAATTTTCTTGTTTAGTTATGCCTCAATTTACTTATAATACTAATTGAAAATTATTTTTTCTTCAAACAGACAAAAAGAGATGCAAAATCTCCTTCTAGATTGAAGCAGTCCAATTTGTCATTACCTCAATCTGTTTTCCTATCGCCTGAAAATGATATATCTGAAGTGACTAAAAGTTCAGAGTCTAATGACTCTAGACAGCGAGTTCGATCTGGATTGCCAAAGCCTTCAAGAGCAAGTTCTGCTACAAGATCAGTTCCTCGGTAAATTTTTACTTTTTATGTGTTAACACACAAATAAGAAGACTGCTTATTATGTTTTATTTTTGTGTTGACTAATGTGTTTATTTTTAAATTTAGCAAACATTTTTTACTCCTTGTTTTTTAAATTATTTTTCTTTCCAAGTAGCTATTAATACAAGTAATGCTCATATATCATTAAAGCTGTCATTTTAGGTTTTCTCCAGAGGGTTTACTGGGGGTCAAATTCTTCTATCAAAACTGGTGCATGTTGAAATTTTTGATTAATTCTAATTAAGAAATGCAAGTTTTTCTTGATTTGTTGATAATCTAGAATTATGTTAATACAAAATCGAAAGCTATTGGGTTTTTCATAAAAATTTAACCTGTGGTGCCTTACAATTTTATGGTATTACAGTAGTTACTCTGTTAAACTTCCCCACCAATATATTGACAACAACAACACCTGATGCGTTCTTAACCTAAAAAACATTTTATTTCTACTCCCACGAACTGACTTTTAAGTCCCCATAGATATACTCTCTCTTTTTTAGTTTACCATATTTATAACTATTATACTTGTTGTTTTACAAGTACTATAAGGTTTCCATAGTTTAAAATAGATGAAACGAAGTCCACCTCAAACAAATTTTAAATTTCAATGTATGTATGAAGAATGGTGTAGGAAAATGTACTTATATATTAGACTATGCATTCATTGGATTACTGCTGATACTGATCTGATAATAGTGAGTGGGATTTCTGCAGGGGTGACTTAGGGGATCATAGTTGTAATATGATATGTCTAACAATAATTAAAAATAATTCTTTCACATATGTCATGTGTTGGTTATCATAAGAAGGGTAAGAAGGTGAATTACAGAATAACTCGCGTCAATCAATGTGGACAAAAACTTCTTGTAGACATGTCTCGGAGCATCATAAATACAGGATAATTGTGTTTCTCTGTCATGTATAGAACAGTTTTCTGCTTAAGTGGAATAGATTAGGGCCTATTTAGACAGGTCCATGATTTCATCCTTGAATTTGCAACCCACTAGGAAGTAGGGTGTAGAACTTCAACTTTATCCCTAGTGAACAAGATCTTAAAGCAATAGGGCAATGGTCATGACCACAGTAATTAAAAACGGCTGAGCAATGCTTGACAGCTTGCTTAAGGGGTGAGAAAAAAACCTACTTCTTACTAGGGGAAACAAGAAAAACCCTATGAATTTAACATGAAACGGCTAAAATTTTCCAATGATTCTAAATTCATTGAAATATTCCGCTATCTTAATTAGTTCAAAAATTGCAACTTTTGAACCCACGTGGGGAGATTCTAATTTTGTGGCGGTGTGTGTACTATAAACGAGCTCTTAGTAGTTGTGAAACTCGTAGTGTTGGGGTTGGGTTTAATGACAAAGGAATTTACAGAAATATTTTCTACCTACTTAAATTTGTTTTCAGAACTGAAATTATAAAGAACTAGTCAATATATGCAAATATATTCTGTATTATGTGCTTTTCAGATCTGGTATTCCCATGCCATCTATGCTTGGTAAAAAACGTAATGAAGACTCATGGAGTGAGGGATGTTTTTAAAATACTGCAAGTTTTGTGCATAACTGAACAATTTATGTGTGTATTGTTACATTCCAATAACACTATTTGGTGGAGAAAGTTTTATAAAAATAACTTATTATGGAAACACTAATATTTGTTTTACCGTACTAAAATAATAATGAATGAAATTCACAATTCCATTTAAGTGTAATTTGAAGAGAAAATAATGTTTAGGTATTTATTATTGCTGTCTTTTTTTCATTTAATTAATATCCTTAACCCTTTCGGGACTACTGTCTCACGGGTGAGACTCCAGCGTAGTGCTTCCACCGGCCTACCGTCTCACGGGTGAGACGCCTGCTTTGAAAGGACCAGGGGACGGGCGTCTCATATATGATACACGTTTAAAACTTTATATTAGTAATTTTTATTCTCATTAGATATCGCTCTTTATCAGTTACAACAAAATTATTCGAAGGCGAACATCTTGACCTCCATTCCCATAAAGTATTTTATTTTTTTGATAAGTTGTTTCGGATGATTCGCGAGATTTATGTATTATGCATTGAGAATATAAGTAATGTGAATTTATAGTGTTCTCTTTCACTTTCTTAGCTAATACTAACTTACACACGTTTTATTGGCTTCAATATACTTTTTTATTTTCATTTGAAGGATAAATGGGAGATATGATGAATTTATGATGATGGATTTTATTTTATTTCTTTTAGATTTCGCTTGTGTTCTGATGTAATTATTTATGGCTTAGTTAGAAATAATCGATATTATTGAGTGTATAAACATTCGAATATCGAAATGGATAAATTATTTGATATTTATCTCAGAATTAGCAATGTTTCAACGACTTCCGATGGGTTATATTGGATGCGCGCTTTGCGCGTTTCAAATAAAAAGGAAATAAACTAGGTTTTTATTCAAATATACGTAATATATCTTCATGAGTAAGTTTATTAAGATATAATCTCTTCATTTTATGATATTTTTCCCAGTTTTATTCATCTTAGATATGAGGAAATGTTTATTATTTAAATGTTATATGTTTTATAAAATTTTCAAGGAAAATATAGGTATAACGTTCTAACTTTTTTAGCATTTACTTCAAAGGGGTTTTGCTGATCATATGGCAAAAATTAGATATTTTGGACCACAATTTTAATTTCTACGATTTTTTTTTCTGAAGAGCGATTTAGAGCTCAAAGTGCCCGTCCCCTGGGGAAAGTTCTTTCTACTCGTCTGCCGTTCTGTGAGAGCGGCTTAGTGGTTGAGGTGCCCGTCGCGAAAGGGTTAATGAAGTTTTGAAAGTTAGTTTAACTTTCTCTGTGATCTTAAGTTGACTTAAGAAAACCACACGATTTTGTATTTGTTTTATATTTAAACATGAAAATAACTATTTTCACATTTTGTTTCATTTTATTGAAGCTTATTCTTTGACTTAAATATGTGTTAAATTATGATGTAAAGTTATGTGATACTAAATTAAGCTTTGAGTTTTTTAAATTTAATTTTGTTATGCCTTGCAGTTTCTACTTGTTTTTTTTTAATTAATAGGTTTTAGTTAGTTATTCTGTTAAAGTATTTATAAAAAAAATTAACTTATTGTCAATCAATTCAACAAATAAAAGTAGTGGTTGATAGAATTATTACTAATGTTATAGATGCATGCTTAAAGATTTTGTCACCAGTTTTGCATTATGCATCAAGAAGTACTGTAGACTCAATTTTAACTGGCCATAATGGAACATGGTATAAGCCTGTCAGTTCCAATTAGAGTGGCACAAAAATTGATTGGATTGATAAAAATACTCTTAATGACAAAAAAAAAGTATTAAATGTACCAATTAAAAAAAAGCTTTTATCAGTATTGCATACTGTTGTTAAGTTTGTCTAATGATGCGTGGTTTGTTTACATCAAGTTGTTTTTTTTAAAATTCATTCAATATTTTTCTGTTAAAGGTTCAAAATTCAACAATTTGCTGCATAGTTTTGGCTGCCAATTAAAGTAAAAATGTGGTTAAACAAAAGCCAGTTAAAAGGTTTACTGTATGTACTTTATTTTTTTACAATCATTTAAATATATCCTAATAATAACAATGTTAAGTATGCTTTAAATAAGTTAACAATGCTAGTGCATTCATTAAAATAACAGTTTTCATTGCACTATTAACACATCCAACAAAGTAACTTTGTAATAGTGTTATGAGTTTTATGAATATGTACCAATAACCCCTCTTAAAAATAAGTGCCTTTTATAAAGTTTTAAGATTAAGAAATATGTAATAAATATTTGAGATTTCTGCAACTTCTCAGTATAAAGTTTCAAGAAGGTATGCATGAAAATAAATGTGCATTTAATAGATATCTTTTTTGCATCCTTGTTGTATCAATACACAAAAACTTTAAATGCCTGGTTAAATTAAATATGCCTCATATATCTTTGTAAAGTTTGCTGTATAATGCTGTTAATTTTTTACGCTTACTGCTTCGTTAGTTTAGATTGTTCTTTGTTATTTTGTTTTTGTAATTTTTTAAGTATGTTTTGTTAATTGTGTGTGCTTATTAATTTAATTAGTATATTGTGTTTTAAGTGAAAACCTCCTAATATTTGTATTACAAGACTGACAACATGCAGAAGGCTTCAAGGTTTGGAAGTTCTTTCTTTGAATAATTCCAATTTGTTTATTTGATACTTGATTATATATATTTAATTTTAAAGCTTTTAAATGCTATTTTCAATGGTTTTCTATGTTACTGATTTTCGTGATAACTTGTGATCTAATAGAAAATATGTTTATATTAATGTACATAAGTATTTATCTGCATTATTTATTTTCTTTTGAAAACTTGGAATTCTTTATCAGGTTATTCTACAATTTGATACTATACTATCTCATATTAATCATAAGTACCTTAATTTTTAGTTCTTGTTTTGACTAATTTTAAGGTTATGGAATTCTTGTTTTAAATTTATTTAATTCCTTTGCTACTACTTTAGACTCTCAGGTGTTAAATCTATTTTTAAAATAATAATCACAATGTAAAAGATTATAATTGTAGATTACATCTTACAATTTTTAGTAAAATATTTATAAACAAACAAAATCTTCTGATGTCCCTACATAAATTTTTAAATTATTTTTGTAATAAAAGATTCATTGTATTTATTCCATTAAAAAAATTCGCTAGAAAATCTCAAGTTAAATTAAATAAATAAATTTAACAACTTAGAACTACCAAAAATGTCTCAAATGTACTATGGAAAAATTTGAGATAAAGGGGTTATAAGTATGTGGATAATATTTCCCTGTTTTGTTCTTGATATTGAAGGCAATAAAATAATTTAATAGAAAAGTCTTAAGTTCTAGTAATGGGTCATGTTAGAGTTTTATCTGCCATATGCATAAAGAAGGAAAACTTCTTTTTATTTTTATATTTAATGATAATCATTGTAAAATTCAAAAGTTTGTTTTAATGATAATACAATGTATTTCTATACTTTATTTCTGCTTTAACTAAAGGTTACTATTCTGTATTTTAAAAGTCCATTCCATTCATTGTTAAAATTGAGAAATATGCAGGTCGATTTTATATTTATAGTACAGTCAAAGCTTGTTTTTATGGACCTCTTTCTCTTATTTAACATGTTTCTAACCTATCAGTCTTAGTCCTCTGTAAACTAATTCCCTAAATGATGCTGAAGTGATATTTTAGTTTGGTAAATAATTTTAGATTTTAAACTTCTATCAGTATTAGAATTAAGTCAGAAAAAATACATTCCTTTGCAGCAATTATACTTCTTTCTGTTTGCTAAATGTATTGGAATAGCACATTCTTAGGGACATAAGTTTTATGATTTATCAGTTAGTTTAGTTGAAAGTTTTTGGCTCTTATGCTTTAAATGCTTACATTATGTATTCAAAAAAAGGCTTCCGGCATATGAAAAAATACAAACCTTTGTTACAAAAATATTTTAATTTTAAAGTTAAAGTATTTATGATTGTATTGCTTTGGCATATTTAGTAGATAAAAGGGTTTATTTTGTAATTTTATCAGTAGTTTTTTTATATGAGTTTACCATGATATTTTTTTGTGTCAAATTACCATATATTTCCACTTATAAGCTGAGAGTATGGCATTTCTATGAAAAATTTACTTAAACCAGTGTAAAATCAGGGTGGAAATATTCCATCATTGCTCGCATGAATCACTTGCATTGTGGCCTGAAAAAGCAGATTCTCCCACAAACTTTGCTCGCTGCTTGCATGCCCAAGTGCCTTTTAGGGTATGGCAATATTACTAATTTGTATTAAAATGCTATGACAAACATGCAATGTGACACTTGACAACAGTGGAAGAAAAGAATCTTGAGATCTGCTTATAAGCCCACCCCCCACTTTGGCATCAGAATTGTTTTCCAAAAATTCTCAGCTTATTCACAGAAAGGTATGGTAGTTAGCATATGTGATAGCGAGAGTAGGATTAAGTGCAAATATGTGTTTATTATATTAAAATATATTTTAGTTTTTAGTTTTTGATCTTGTTGGTATTGTATTCCAAATTTTTATCTCTAAATTGTAGTACAGTGGAAGCTTTTATAGTGATGGGCTCTAACTGCAATCTGACAAAATGCGAGAAAACTGCTCTTATAGGGACTGATTTTTTTATTGAATCAGAATACCAAATACTTTTTGTATTGGTTTGTTTTGTATGTATACATTTACCTCACATGCATTAAAAATAATCATTTATCTTCTTTATTGAGCAAGCTACATGCATGAATTAGCCAATAAAAAAATATCATTGTGATACTTAAGCAATTGTGATGCAAAAATTAACCATTGCATCTTTTTCTCATTTTTCCTTGGGAAAACCAACCATTCCAATTGGACCCTTGAGTTGCTGAACTCTGATATTCCTAATTTGAGATATTTTATTCTGTAATCACAACTGTATTTCTGTTAATTTTTCAAGCTTTTGTTCTAAATTTATTTTAATGCAGTTACTTTTTCTATTTCACAAGTTTGCTATATTATTTCTTTGAAGGAATTATGTGCAATTTTCCAAAAGTATCACAAAATATAGTTTTGTGTAACAAGTTTATTACTTTTTACGATCTGAAGTGAAAATAACTCCAAAGTATACTTTTGAGTTGTAGGACTTCGGATCGGTATCCCTGTGGCTCTCATCTTGCCACAACTTTTTAAATATGTGATATTTTTCAATTTTTTTTTTTAATTCAGAGTTTGCTCTTATAAAGACTAAAATTGTAGAAAAGATTAAAATGGCTATGAGAGCTTCCACAATATTTCCTTTTATTCCATCAAAAAATTCTATTTCAATTTTATCATAACAAATAATGCTCTCTTAAACTTAAGTGTGTTGTGTTTTATGAACATTTAAATGCATGGTTCATTAAATGCATTTCTGGTTAAAATAGCCAGTGTGTTAAAAATCATCCACCTAAAAACAGTACATTCTGGAAAAGTATAATTCCTGAATTAATTATTCTTTAATTGTTTTAAAAGGAAATGTAAATATTTGCATCTTGAAATATATTATACATGACTAACATAACTTCAGTTTTTGTGATTACACCATCCATCCGTTAGTCGTTATGCTCAAGTTTCTGAATTCGTCCAGTAAAATATAACCACTAGTACTGTATATTTGAATATAAACCGAAAAGTTTTCCCATCCAAAAATGTACCTTAAATTCAATACCTATTCTGATGTTAATTTATCTGATTCATTTTAAAAATGCTTTTTTTTTAAAACAAATATTGCATTAGTAACAGTATTTTTTTTAAATATTTTATTACCAGGTACATATATATTTAAACATAATTTATGTTAATATTTCTTAAATTTTGAGGATTTTAAGCCCATTTTATCTGTTACTTGTTTGTGCAAGATTGGTGGATCCAAGTATAGT
This sequence comes from Tetragnatha montana, assembly GCA_963680715.1. NCBI lineage: Eukaryota > Metazoa > Arthropoda > Arachnida > Araneae > Tetragnathidae > Tetragnatha > Tetragnatha montana. The sequence goes on along the minus strand of OY796679.1, from coordinate 46,540,158 downwards.
CCACCCCCTACTTTAGTACTGGAAGTATTTCCAAAACTTCTCGACTTATACTCAGAAATATACAGTATTTTTATTTTTATAACTATACTGTATAAAAACCTTGAAAGTGCTTCTATATGCACTATAATCATTCATCCTCTTAAACACCAGAACAGTACTTATACTTCGTGATTTATAGAATCATACTAGACTATTTTATAATTGTTATTACCTTATGTTAAATTTTCTGCTTTCTCTCTTTCAAATCTGCTTACCAAAATTTGTATCAGGTATATTTTTAAAAGAAGGGTTATGTTTTTAAAATGTTTATTTCCCTAAATTTTTAAATGGTTAACTTTATCATGACAGTATTTTTGTTGCCTCAGAATTAAATACTGATCCTCTGTTTGGGAAATGCTGTGGATTACCATTGCTTTAGTGAAAATTTCTTTGGCAGATTCTGAAATCAGCATAAAAGATGCATTAACTGCATTCAGTTAACAAAGAGTAAAAGTAATCATAAAAGTAAAGTCAGGTAACAAAAAGCCTTGTTGACCAATGTTGTTTAACCCTTTCAATCCTGATGATCTCAAATATTCCCTCAATCAAAGACAATCTTGTGCCTGTTCAACATTGAAGTGTTTGTTTAGTACTTAGTTTTCCTACTATTTTCTTTTGTTTTACTTGGAATATTCATGGTGTTGGAAATTTAATGATTTATCATGATTATGGTTTTTCAAATGTATTGAAAAACTGAACTTACTTATGTAGACTAATTAAATTCTGTGATAGATATTTTCTTTATTAGTATGAAATCTGCCTTTGTTAAACTCCTGATTAGAAATGAGTAGTATATTTTCTTCCCATTTAAGCAACTTTAAAAATATTATAGAGAGCTGCAAACATAACATTCGTCACTAATTGGAAGTTCTGAAGTAATGGGTTTGTAGTTGTGTAGATTGTAATGTTTGGCAGAATTGTTATAAACTGTAGATAATTCCATTTTTGTACAATCTTTATAAAAGAGAAAGTTGAATGAAAATTTTGAATGATGTAAAATTTATTTTTGTAAGACTATTTCATTAAAATATTTTGGTATACAAGTGTTTTCTATTGCTTCACCAACGCCCCACAATGCATATTTGTTTCCATTTATTATTCTAACTCCATTCTTATGAGTTCGGTCCTCGGAAGGCTTCAGGGGCACCTCCTTTAGGTGACGGGCTTCACGATCCTGAGGTACCCTAGTGATTCTTTTTCCTTTTCGTCTTGAGACTTACGACCTCAAGATTGTCTATTAGTGATCTATTATCACCTTCTCTCCCCATCCTCACTGAAGCTTTCTTCTGTTGTTTTCCTTCCCTCGTTGTGGTTGCCTTTTCCAGGCATGAGATTCTTCCGATTTTTGTCAGATTGTTTGCCGTGCGTGGATACACGTTGCCTAGGATGAGAGTGTTCTGGAGTTTTGAGGGGGCCTAAGATCCAGAGTGTATAATTCCTGCGGGTTCAGGCTCCAAATACACTCTCTTTGACCGCGATTTCATTTGGTGTAAACGGCTGGTGAAATTAGCCCTGTTGCATCATGAGTCAGTATTCTGCTGTCCCTATCCCTAACGGCTGGTAGGATCTGCCTGCTTAAGGGGTCAAGCGGATGGTCCTCTTCTTGGGCTGAAAACGAAAGCGTAGACATAGACCCTGCCTAACTTTGATGTTACTCTGCTACATACATACCCTTGTTGGGCACCGCCGGTTGGGTCCGAATCTACCTGGCCTTACTTCACCATGGGGGTGAATAAAAACTTTTCTTCTCTCCACTTGGAGCAACCTCGAAATGAGTACTGTTACTGAATAAAATATTATGTTATTAATGCTGAAGCCATCGAACATTTTAAAAACACGCCTGTTTTCACGAGAAGCTATCCTAGATGGAATTGGTTAACCCAAGAATATCAAGGGAAACCCATCTCGGAACCATTTGTGTGTAAGTAGCGAACAAAAGTCAGGCAGAGAAAATTTCTATTATTACTGATTGCACGCCCGATATAATTCACATCGAACTGCTCTCGTTGACTATAAGAGTTGCTGCTTTTGATTGTACTAAATGTAAATATAAAATAGAGGAATTTTTTGTTTCTTTGTAGCTACTGATACAACTGGAGAGGGTTTGACCGAACTTATTCTCACCCATTTGGAAAAGTTGGGTTTTGACTTAAAATGGCTAAGTGGTCAAGGCTATGACAATGGAGCTAACATGAAAGGTTGTTTAGAATAGAATAATTGAAAAATACCCAAGGGCTTTTTATGTGTCCTGCGCATGTCATTCCTTAAATTTAGTAGTGAACGATGGAACGTCTCCCTCAACAGACATCGCAATTTTTTTTCCATCGTTCAAGAATTGTATGCATTTTTTTCTGGATCGACAAAGCGTTGGGAAGTTTTAAATAAACCTGTTCCCCAGTTAACATTTAAACCCTTGAGTGCTTTGAGATGGTCAAGCAGAATTAATGCGTTAAAGCCTTTGAGATTACGTCTTTGCGAAATTTATGATGCATTAGTTGACATAATTCAATACCTTAATATAAATGCTGAGACGAAAGTCAGAGCAAGGGGATTGGCAAATTACAAATATATCTTGTGGGGTAATTCTCTGGTATGACATTTTATTAGATATAACTCTGTATCAAAACTTTTACAATCGATAACGATCAATTTATCAGATTGTGTAAAAATCTTATCGGAAACAATGCAGTGAGTGAAGAGATTAGAGATTTAGAGAATATGGATATGAAAAGATGAAAATGGCTCCTAATGAAATTGCGGAGGAACTCGAATGTCCTACGGAATTTCTTCAAGAGACTGAACTGAGAGCCCGTAAGAAAAAACGTCAGTTTGGATACGAAGCTGAGGACAAACCTTTAACAGAGGAAAAAAAATTAAAATTAAATTTTTCTGTTACATTTTAGATGTAACTCTGAAATCTTTAAAGGAATGTTTCTCGCTTCTTGAATCCTATAGTAAAAATTTCCAGTTTTTATATGATATCTCCAAAGTAAAAGATTATGGATCATAAAACTCTTCATAATGACGGCACCAGTCTAGAACTAGAATCTATTCTTACAGTTAAAAAAGAAACCGACATAGACGGTCTAATACTGTCTTAGTTCTGAGAATTCTATTAACACTGCCCGGTCTTTGTAGCTAGTGACGAAAGAAAAAAGAAACTTTTCTAAATTAAAACTAATTAAGTACTATTTTAGAAGCACAAAAAAGAAAAGCAACATGTTATGGATGTATAAGAATGGAATGCTACAACTTTGTTTTTATTACCTTTATAATACATACCTGCTGTAAAAAATAAATATTTTTCATTTTAATTATTTGCTATGTGTTTTTTTTTGTTTGATTCTTTATTTGATTTTACTTTTTCGTACACATTGCGACTTGAATAATTCAAATTCTCTATAATTAAAAAATTTTCTTTTGTTTATAGAACTTCCTCCTTAAAATAGATGTTATTATTCCAAAAGTTTTACATAAACCTTTAGCTATGAATTATCAAAAATGCGGTGTATATGAAAATCAAATGTGGTTAGGACTGAATGATGTCTTTTCTTTTTTGTTGCTGAAAAAAAGTGCTTTTGAATCGTGTAGGCTACACGTGGCGGATCCAGAGGGGGGGCCCTGGGGGCCATGGCCCCCCCCCCCCGAGAAATCCTAACAAATAGCTTAAAAAACACTTTCTTAATGCTAAAATTCAAAAATTTTCTGGGGGAGAACCCCCAATCCCCCCTTTAATATTTGGACATGTGACATCGGTTTTAGAGTGTTTTTTCCTTGAAAATTCTTCCGCTTAAAAGAAGCTGTTCTCTTTTGGGAAGTTTTAAAATAGATGAATACCATAGTTTAAAAGGGCGCATTTGCAAAAATTTTCTGGGAGAGGACCCCCAGCCCTTTTCAAAATTTGGCATCTATTTATTATTTCATCCTTGAAAATTCTGTGGTTTACATGCTTTCAAAATGAGCTGAAACTATTTTTGGAGGCAAAGTTTCAAAATTTTTCTCGGGGGTTACCCCCCAGCCCCCTATCAATTTCTCATGGTTACTTATTTACTGTTTTCTCCTTGAACTTATTTCTCTCCTCTCCTTTTAGGAGTACAAAAAAGTTGCCCTCTTTAGGTGTTATCCAATGGGTACCAAATGTACAAAAATGAGTAAAAGAAACTTCTATTTGTAGCCAAATTTCACAAAATTTTCTGGGGGAGGACCCCCAGACCCCCCTTTGGCTTTCGAGCTAGTATTATCTGATGAAATCTTTTTAATTTTAACAAAGTTTCGCATTTTATTTATGTTATACTCGGAAAATTGGGAGCCAAACACCTCGCGAAACTTAAGTATTGTTATGCCCCTACAAAAAGGTTTGATCCCCCCACTTTCTAAAACAATGGCACGGGCCCTGGATATCCTACTATAAACCCCTATAGTTACTATAAACCCCTAAAAAGCTGCTTAAAAGCAAGCACTCTTCAAAAAAAAATTCTGAGGCTCTGAAAATTTCGAATGTAATACCCTCCGACTCTGACATGGCCCCCCCCGAAAATCTGGTCTGGATCCGCCCTTGCTAGCAAATAATTGCCATTTTAAGAACTAATTATATTATTGGTACCAGAAATTGGGTGTTAATTTTTTACCAGCTACAACGCGTTTGTTTTATGCAACCCTCCCATATAATTATAGGTTATTTAAAGGAAAATGGGCGGGCATTTCTAGGACTTGCATCATACGGGGTAAATCTACCCCATGGCCCTGATATTATACCTAACTCAGTTAAAGTTACATATCTCAATATTCCTGTGAATAATTCCTATAAATATACTCCTATGTATAATTCCTATACATATAAATAATATGTTCCCAATCTAGGTGGTTCAAATGCCAGAGATCTTATTCAAAATTATGCCCTGAATTCAAAATTAATAAGGACATTTTCACTGTTAAAATTCACCAAAACATATAATTTCCTGAAGCCAAGAAGGTAGTATTGGTATTGGCTCGCCCACCAGTACAAGGTGTGTTTTCTACTCAACGGTAGTGAAATCGACCTAAAAAACAACCTGAAGCAAGTAAACCAGTGGCACCTCATCCTAAAATTGAAAGCAGAGCTTCTCAAACCAAACTGTCTTCATTTGAAGTAAAAAGAGCTCAAGTAAAAAAAAAAACACCTGATGAGGGAGGAGGAGACTTGTCTTCCAACTCCGATGTAGTATTTCCGGTCGACATTCCTCCGGATAATATTTTTCACGTATGTGCTTTTTACGCCTCTTCTAACCTTGGCGTCGGGGATCTTAAAACTACCAATGTAGACGTAAACCCTTATAAATCCCGATAGGTGGATTATGAAAGAATATTAAAGCAGCGATAATTCTTAATTTTTGATATTTTATAAAGGATATTTAAACATTTTACTACATGTATTATCACTATTGAAATAGTTACTACTATATAGTTTAAAATTTAATTTATTTATATTTCAAGTCATTATCGCAAAATTTCATTCGTGTGTGTACTATCTCATTTAAAATTATACCGTCTTGCTTGTTAAACTTATGCATAGATTGCGCTCGACAATGGCTTCTTCACCTGACTCTTCCAATTATCATTGCTTATTATTATCTTTTTCTGATTATGTGTATCTTGGCGCAATATGATCTAACTTGATTCTTGCGCCATAAAACAACAACTGAATCAAACCACTCTTACAGATATAAAAGCAAAATTCACCTGTTTATCCTTATCATCTCTGAGACAATTCAGTTTTTTTTAATGAAAACAATGTTAGAAATTCAGATTATTATTCTCGCATGTTTTTTTGCACCACTGGTCTGCAATTTGTTGTCTTAAAACAGCACATAATAACAGGACCGTAGGCATATACGTTTGTTTCAGGTGGTTTTACCATGGAGAGTTTTACTCAACATTATGTTCACCAGAATGTACTCTCTCTACGAGTGTTTTTATACGTTAAGCTTTTCTCACCGACCTCTTGAAAGCCGCAGAATTTTCAAAGAAAAAAAAAAGCAATTAAAAATAGGCGTTAAAATTTTGAAGGAGGGGGTTGGGGGTCCTCCCCCCAGAAGTTTTGAAAATTAAGTTTTCTATAACAAAATGGTCTTAATTTATTGGGGAGAAGCGTCCCACCGGGAACGACTTCTGTATTGGTATCTAAAGAATGTACTTAAGTTTTAATATGCCGAAAATGTGTTTTTAAGGCACTTCTAAGGGGTTGGAGGCCATAGACGCCTTCTCTTTAGTTGCCACCACTGGTAATTATACAACCTGAAATAAGGTCTATAAAAAAAAATTTGGGGTCTGACCCAAGGGGTGAGTACAGATTCGTCCTACCCTCTGGCTGGACCCTTTAAAATTAATTATTTAATTCATTAAAATTAATTAAATAGTCTACTTATTTAGTAGCGTTTACCGGTTACCTACCTTATTTGTTTAAAAAAAACCATTTTAATCGGCTGATTGTGACAGTTTAAAATGTAAAATGGTAGCAAATATTGAGGGAGAATCTGGCCTCTCCCCCTAAAATTTTTTAAAAATCACTCTCTATGTCGGGTTTTTTTTTTGAAAATGTCACCCCAAGGCGACCGATTTTTATGGATTAAATAATTCTGAAAGAAGTTTAATTTTTTTATTACATTTAGAAAACTTTGTTAACCTCTTTTAAAATTTGAAAATTCACTCACGGATAAATATTTAATTTCTTGTCAATTTCAATCCAAACGCATTAGTTTCTGTAATGAAATGTAGATGGCGCCAACTATCCTCTCTGTGTCATCTTTTGGATCCGTAGTTTTCTTGTTTCTCTTGGAAAAGTTAACAATACTTCCTATAAAATTAGAGATATTTTGTTTTTGAATATTGTTATTTTAACATTAAAATTTTGTCTGAAGAAAATCCGTGTTCAAAGCAAATGGGAGGGTCCGAGGGTTCTCGCATCTCCTCCCGAAAAATTTTGAAATACTTATAAGACTAGAGTTTGGGTTTTAGTTAAAAGTTTTTTAAGGTCTGGAGTTATGGAAAATTAGGGCTTATACACCACTCTTAAAAGGAGTTAATACTCATATATAATAATGTTTAATAAGGGTCAAATTTATAATTTTATTTACTGAGATCTACATGGGGGATACGTGCGGCTTATATATCCCTCCAAAATTTTATGCCGTATTTTAAATATTCTTCCCAACTTCAGCAGAAATATATTTTAGGGGAAAGTGCCCCAATGTGGGATAGGTGCCTAATATGGCGGTCCCCTATATCTCCTCTTTGCGGAATAGACAGGTTTTGTTTGAGACTTGGGCTAATAAATTGGGTTCAATTATGACAACGAACATCATAATTTCAGCAAATGTAAGTCAACTTTAGCCATGGCATGGGAGCACCGCAAAACTTTGAACACACGCAAAAGTTTTGAAAGCCTTTTTTAAACTATCGTTGTGGCAAAAAAATTAATGATTTCTTAACATTTTTTACTTGATTCCTACTCAGAAGATTTTGAATTTTAATGTACGCGTTTCAATTTTTCATTCATAAAACATATTTAATAATTTATTTGCATTTGTTTCTGAAAAGGGCAAATTCCTATTATATGACATTTCCTAATATGCGATATCTCATATTAAGACCTTCTTTTGTAAATTATGCCTAGTATTAGAATTATTTGTTTGCATCACTACCAATACCAATTCATGATTTATTTTCTGTGATAAGCCATTATTTTCTCTACAGTTGGCTCTAATATAAAACAGAACTTATTCCACTATGAAATGATTGTTTTTAAGCACTTACAGGATTTGAAAAAACATGGTTCCTCTATAATGCTATTAGTTAATTTATATTAAGAAAGTGTAATTGAATTAAGACTTCAACGTGATAATTTGATGAATGTATGGTCATAGGAAATGAAATGAAAACTCTTTGACTTAATACCACATATAAAATTTAAACCCATATAGAAAGAAAGACAGAGAAAAGAAACTTAAAGTGCACATCTATTTCTTAGACTTTTATATAGATTTATTTTTCTATAGTTGGGGTTTTAAACTTTATCGATTTTCTCCTTTATTAAAAATTTTCGGGATCAATTTCAAAAAAGTATTTTTCTTTTTACTTAACAAAATTAGTTTAATTTTTTTACAAAAATAGATAATTATCAATTGGAAAGCTAAAAAGGCATGGAATTTCTGAACGATTGCTACATCAATTCAAATAGGTGCATTTTTATAACGAGGGACAAAGACCATCACGGAAACGACATCGGATAACCGCCTACTCAAGCCCTAGGGTAGGTGTCTGTTGTCCAAAAAAATTAGACAAGTCCGTTTTTAGTGTCCTTGATACAGTTTTTTTGTCACTTTTTCTTAATATTATGGTGAAATAATTATACTTATTCAGTCCATCTGTTTTTTTTCTTCCAGAAAGGACCTTTGTTTAACTTTGAAATTATATCACAATACCCATGTTTACTTTTATTTTCCAAAATCAGTAACACTTTATTGTTGTCATCATGCAGTTTTTTTGGGGTAAATGTCCGCAGTTGAAAAGATGCAAAATCAGACCCTCACTCTCCCTAAGGGGCCACATCAGACCCTATAACGGTAGTTGAGTACAGAAAAGCGAGTAGTGAGTACAGAAAGTCCTTGCTAAAATTAAATCGAAATCAAATGTACAGTTGGGGAAATAAAAAACGACTCAGTTGAGATTTCTGAAGAACCACTTGGGTTAGGAAGACAAACAAGGTGTCATTTTTCATGTCATGAAGTATTCTTTAAATGAAAAAAAATTTCGAGTCCTTAGGGGGTCGTCTTCATATTAATCATTGTTTCATCATTGTTTTTCCTATGGGGACCCCCAATTATTATACGTTTTTCTGAAAGAGCATCCTCATAAACCCCCAAATACCAAGTTTCATCCATGTAAGTATCCAAATAGAACCATAATAAATTTTTGAAATGTCAACCATTCAATGTGAAATTTGTCGAAATGTTTTCGGCGTAAAAACATGAAACTTTGAATTTAGATCAAATTTGTGTCCCCAAACAAAATAATTATGCTTTTATAGCGATATTTAATGGTTAATAGATAGATAATTAACATCTAATTTTGACCCAAAAATTAAATTTTAAGATCTTTTAATATTTTTATGGTAATCGATTTTGGTAGTAATTTTATGTGGAAAACCAAAATTTCAGTCGATTTCATTCAATAGTTTTGGAAAAAACCGAATTAAACTAAATTCCCACTCTTTAAGGGACCGTATACCTCTGCCAAATGTATAACGGCGAATGCTTTTTCTGGAAACAGTCGCCTTATTTTAATCACCATAACTTAAATTAAAACTTAAATTTGATATAAAATTTCAATAAATTATTTGTAAACTTTTCAATAAACATTAAAGTGGTGAGTAAAAGTCTTACTATCCCACCGTTTTTAAGAAATAGTGTTTACAGAAAATTAACCCTTCTCACTCTGGAGACGACCCCCAAAACGTAAAAGCTTTATTTACCCCACGATTTGAATGAAACTTGGTATTTGGGGGTTTATGAGGATGCTCTTTCAGAAAATTGGAATTGGGGGTCCCCATAGGAAAAAACAAAAGTTAGTGTTTCTTTTAATATGAAGACGACCCCCTAAGGACTCGAAATTTTTCTCATTTAAAGAATACTTTATGGCATGAAAAATGACACCTTATTTGTTCTCCTAACTCAAGTGGTTCGTGAGAAATCTCAACTGAGTCGTTTTTTTCCCCAACTGTACAAATACATAAAAAAAAATTAAATAAAAGTGGTGGCTCGGTAAAAATAAAATGTAAAATTAGAGAATTTAACTATTCACCACTTTTTTTACAATTTTCAAATGATGATTAGTTGTCCTTCACATCGAACGTATCCAACTTTGTTTTTAACTTTTGGAATTGTTCATGTCAATCCCTTACTGTGCCTAGGGATTAGCAATCTTTAAAAACAGAAGTGCGAAACATGACTGAATTTCAACGAAATACCTATGAATTTGGTGTAATGAGTTCTAACTCCTCAACACCTCTCTTTTCTCTTGCTAATTTTTGTCCACACTTAAGTATCAGGAGACTATGTTTTCTATCCTTATCCCCCTTGAGTTATTATAAAAAATTACTTTAAAATTTTCTAAACCCTCATTGAAATTTATAGAGTATCAAACTGTTAATTCATAAATGTAAAAGTTCACAGAGAAAAAAAATCAAGTCGAACTGATAAAAAAAAGTGAAGAAAAGACTCGAAACATCACTGAAGATCCGAACAAAGAAATAGAAGCCAGGGAAAACTTCGCTTAAATGAAAAAGATATGAATTTAATAGTTACAGCTAAGCATTTGTAAATATTTCAGTCTTTAACTAAAGAATTTTTGTACATAAAAAATTTACTATGCAACGCTGTATGTAGTACGCGAGGTCCTCAAAATGAATGAATTGACGCTAAGGAACAATGAATAAACAACACAATGAATTTGCGCTAGGTGTAAAACAATGTATTTCACGCGATATTTTCAATGCTCGGTTCTATTCTTAAATAATGTATGTACTTTTTCAAAATTTTTTGGTAAAAATTACTTTTCACAAGGGTGCACAATTAATTTTTAAGATAATTTCCTAATATGAGACTATCTCATATTGAGAACATCGGTGTCTCATATTTGGAGTATGGTATTGCAAAATTTTGAATTTTAAGTAAAATGCCTTTTTAGGGTGATTGCAATTCGTTTTCATAAAATAGCAGCGACTTTTTCGAATCAGGCATGAAAATAATATACAAAATCACTTTTAGTTTTGCTAAAAACTTTTTGGGGCATCATTATTAACAAAAATCCTAGATTTGCTTCTCCCGCTAAAGTTATTTTTTTATAAATGAAATTTTTTCATAAAAACGAATTAGGAGCTGGATTTTGTCTTCGAGATATCTGCTATCAAAACAAGCGATAATTTTTTATTATGAATTAATATGAACCCCTTAATATATATAAAAAAATATATTATTTTCTTTCAGGAATGATAAATGATAAAACTGGAGTTGAAGGTTTTCTATGTTCACGCAAAGAAAGAACATTAGTACCTGAATGCCATAGGGATGATTTATATCATTAAGTATTTCTTTTAGTTTTCTCCTTAAAGAATTAATGAAAGCAAATGAATCCGTACATATATTCTTTTCTTTTCTAACTGCTACAAGTATATGTTAGAAACAGAGGTATACTCGAGAGGGATTTCAGGGGCCCATCAGAAGGTTTGAAATTTATCGTTTTGACTATAGAAAACAATTAAAAGTACACCCCCGTAAAATTCCAATATCCCTCTGAAATTTTCTGGTAAAGTCACTGCTTAGCAACAATTAAGAAAATAACTTGTATTCTAAACTGACGAAAAGCTCTAAAAGAAAATAAAGATGGAGAAATGCCCCGTTTTTCTGTTAAAAGAGACTATTTTTAGTAGTAAATAAATATTAAGACATACCTTTTAGAATTAAGAAATTTGCAAAACAAGCTAAGTGCTGGAATTCTTTATCTATTACGACAAGAGTGAATGTATTAAATGAGCTGTTTAAAATAGTTTATTTTGTTCAATCACTTTTCTTAACAGTTTCTATTCCTTATTTTTCGAGTAGAAACGTGTAAAATATTTTTAACCCAAATAATCAAAAAGCAAACAGTTGACTCAGTTTCGTTCTTTCGTTTATTCGCTATTTCCATTGGAATTGAATTACTAAACATAGGTTTTATATAGCGAAGAGTTATTTGCAACAAATTAAAAATAGATTCAGTATTTAATTTAAAAAGAATATACTAGTAAATAGCTGAATTGTAGCCTATCATAAGAGGTATATAAAATAATTATTATATGATTGCTTAAAAATATAGATATTGATTTCTAAAAAGTAATACGTAACTTGGAGCCAAAAAAAAAGGTTTCATATTCACCTCCCCCCATTATTTTCAATTTTTATTTTAGTTTTCGTTTTGTATCTTTATCATTTTGAAATTATCACTTTGCTTATTAAAACGTTTCAAACCAATTGTTCCATTTAAGGTATTAGTTTTAAATTTTATACGCACTTATCTGTCCATAATATATATGTACTTTAATTAAACTAACAACTAAACTTAAAACTAGTTTTTTACACCTTCATCTATAAAGCTTATACATATTAAACTGTAAAACTATTTTTAGAAAGTAGTAGAGTCATTAATTCATACCCATACAAACTCTTTAATCTGTGTCCTTCCTCTGCCTTATTTTTGGAGTTATTATTTTAAAATCTATTGGGGAAAAAACACTAACTCTAATTGCAGACCATACGCATATGTGAGTGGCTAATTAAATTTCTTTTTCTTTCATTTTGTGCGATCCTCGACTTTTGACCAACTTCAAGATGTTTTACTCATTTTTGTGCCTTTTTCCTCTAAAAAAGACTATACGAATTCAACTAAGATTTTTTTAACGATAATTTCTTTTAAAAACAATAATGCATGCAAACGATGCATCGGGGTAAAAAGAAAAATAGTTTTAGAGTTGGAAAGGATTATCTAGGGATCTTTGAATTGTCGCTTCGTTTTTTTGATGATAAATAGTTCCGGAATCAAAAGTAAGCTTTCTTGGCGATTTGCGCTTTTAGTATAACTTGCTTAGAGTAAAATTGCATTTCTTTTCACCTCCATCACGTGTATGGTGGGAATTAAGTTACACCCAATTGGTCAAGATATGTTCAAAGCAGGTATTTTCAATGGAATTCTAAACATAAAGAAAATATGTTTGGGAGTGGTGACTGATGGAAACAAACATCCTTTTTATTCAATATCAGATTTTACACAACAATAAGTTATTACAATAAGTATTACTGCTGCCAGCTTCTATACACAATAAGTTCATGTATAAAATAGGATATGGCTGGTATTTTTTCTAAGAGCTAAGTGCACTTGCTTGTATTTTCTGATACCCAGCGTGAATTAAGTTTCCATTAACTTTTGAAGCGGAATTCCTTTAAGACATTTATTTTAGTCATGAATCTATTAAAAAAAGAGTTATTGCAGTTGTAAGCTGTTATATAATTCCACGGTTTTAAAAATCTGAATCTAAAAGTTCATAAACTGAAAATATAGTATTTTACATAAAGCATCCCCTTAACTTTTCTGTCTCCAATTTCTTAAATCTGTAAGGTTTTTAAAACTTCACTACCTTTCAAGTTGAGTTTTTTTTTATAGAATTCAAAGTACTGTTTTAATTTAAATCGTGAACAAACATATTTGATTCTATTTAAGATTTATTGCATCCACAGCAAGCTTTCTGAAATGAGTATTGGTTAATTTATTAACATGCAAAAAAATTAATTATTTAATTTTCATTTTCAAAAGAACCATTTTCTTTTGATTTTTATCTCTAATACAATTTTGAAATTCGAAGGGGTTTTCAAAGTTTGAAAATTTTAAAGGATTAGCATCGTTTGATAAGAGTGAGAAAAATAGTAATTTTTTGAGGCAGTTCATAAACGTGTACAGATCAATGTAAGCTTTATTTGCATTCCTTATTAACAATTTCTGTCTACTGTTTGTTTTAAAATTACTCTAATCTAAAACATTATCTCCCAAGATACACGTATCACTACGATAGAGTAAGTCGAAAACCACTTTTTTCCGATTTGGAATGATGGGTAGTGCAGAAAACGTGCACATGAAAATTCAATTAAATATTTTTTCTGTGCATGAGGGACCATCAATGGCACGTTTTCAATACTGCCCATCATTGGAAATAAGAAAGAGTAGTGTTTTCCGATCCAAGCTTCTATAGAACCTTTTCATTTCGATTGTAAATGATTTAAAGTGCAAATCCGTCGGACCAAAGTGCGTCTTCTTTTTTCTTTATCCGATGCAAGCAAGAAAGTAGCCCCGAACAAAACCATTGTTCGTATCGAGTCGTCCCTGGTGGGGAGACATCTGTAGCTATTCAATATAAACAATCTGTTCCGCAGAAAAATCAAGCACCGCGTCTTGAAGTCGATCTGAAGACGTGACATAGCTTTGAGTAAATATTTGGTTCTTTCGAAAATACATGGGAAGGGAAAACATTTCGCTTTTCTCTACAGTTTCTCAGTCTGACTCTTTCGACGTTTAACCCTTTAAATGCCTGTGACGTGAATATTCACCTTAGGGTTTTCGGTGACAAACACCTTTGACGATTGTGTTACAAATATGTACATACCAAAATGTGTAATATCTTTCCCGTGTATGGAATTTTGAGACAAAAAAGTAGAAAAGGTGCAAATAAAATGCATTATTTAATGCATTTTGTCTTTGTTCATCAAAAAGTTAGTTTTTTATGTGCCTTATATGTATTCATTTTAATTTATAACAAAGTTATAATCAAATTAGTTGTATATTGAAGCAGAGAGTAAAATTCAATATAGAATTAGTATAGAGGAAGGTATTGTATACCTCGGACCTACTTTTACTTTTTACCCTGTAATTTTTCATGTATCAAATATAAATTGATGAAATAATTTTCCCTCGATACTTTAGCCTTTCATACACAACATATATTTTTTTCTGAATTTTAATTGAAGTATTTCAGTACATAATTGGAGAAAGTTTAAATCGATACAGATAGTTCCGAGTCCGAGGTACACCACCGGTAGTTTTTAACCTATATTTCTTCAAACTGTTGACTTTAAAAAAAGAAATTTAACTGGACTGAGAGCTCTGGTTGTAAGTATGCTAACTACATGTGTAGTGTTGCCATACTACAAGAAGTAAAACTAAAAACAATGTAGGACCGAAGTACAAGACTTTCCCCTATAATATACAAAACTATAATATTTTATACCTACTAATATTATAACATAACAAATAATACATAATTAAATAATGTATAATATAATGGGTATTTCAACAAGTCTGTCTAAACTCTACAGAGAAAGATTCATTGAAAGGAGTAGATAAAATTTGCCCTAAGATCTATACTTCTATGACAACTATTTTATTTTTCGAAAAATGCGACGTCATATCTGATAAAACCTTAATTATTTCATTTTATGGTGGGTGCATGTAAGTTCAATAAATATTTTAAAATATTAGTGTGCAAAAATATCCTAATAACCATGTTCACGCTTTCCATAAACCTTTTTTTAGCACAAACCCGATGTGACGTCATAACTCCTTCTCTCTCAAACATCGTTCTTCCCTCAATTTTTATCTACTCCATGCAAGGAATCTGGCTTTGGAGAGTTCGGGAGGACTTGTTAAAACACCCTGCATATGACACAAATACGTTTTTATGGATATATTTATTAGTTACTTACATTAGACTAACCCTTGGTAAAAATTTATGTTTCATAAACACTGGTCAGCAGTACTTATACCCATTTTAAAATGCCTTTCCTAGATTAGTTTAAAACCATTTTGATAAAAGTGTTTTCTCTAAAAGACTCAAGCAAAAAAAATAACTAAAACCAAAATTTAAATGTTTCACTGCAAGATAGTTTCAAATAATAATTTTAGGAACGAACTAAAGCACTGTCCATTTACTTCAAATTGGAAGATCCCATTCTCTATCAGACCTTTGGATCTAAAATGTTGGTAAATGCAGCTTCAAGTTCGAACTCTAAACATATGCTGCTTATTTTTTTTTACATTTCTACAGCGAGGCATTTTTATCTCCCTTCTCATTTTGAGCTATCCCTGAAACTCTTTGCTAAAGCAGTATGCTTTCTACCTCATTTACATACGCTTAGTCCGATTCAGATGATCTTTTTTATCTCCTTGGTGGAACGAAATGTATTTTTTGAGAAGAACAAAAAGTATAGATAAAATGAGCCGAACTAGCTTATAACGTAGACTGCCGTTTAGGCAGTATTTCTACATTCCATTCTTGTTGTCCTTATGATTCTGTCTAATGCACTTAGAGTATTTGGTAGTCCTGAAGCATGGTCATTTTTCTTTCGGTTATTGAGCGTATACTATGCTTGAATTGTTATGTTTTGTATTTCCCAATTTTTAGTTTTTTTCCAATATGATAATGGAAAAAATTACGCACCAAGTATAAAAAGAACCAAAACACATATAATCAAAAGGAAATAAAACCTCTTCACTAAAAAAAATGAATATTTCAAATCTGAGTACATCGATAGTTTCATTTTGGTATGAAACTTATTGTTTCAAATATAATAACACATTTCTTTCAATTTTAAAATACCAGAAATACAAAGTTTCAGACAATTCGATAGTCACCACTAAAATTATACGTAGTTTTGTTTAATCTTTGCAGTTTATAAAGTTAATTTTAGACGTATTTTTTAAAATTTTCGAAATTAAAAACGTGTTTGCCCACCTCGCTTAGTTGCGGCATCACACTCTAATTACAAGTAGGTTAGTCACATTTTCATCAAATACTGTAGTACTATCGAAGGTGGTTATTTAATTTTGACAAAGGCCATGAGAACATGATGTATCATTTTTGAGTACCTGCATAGTTTCAGAAATGAGCTTATGCATGTTTCAAACTTGAGTAAATTTGATTTGGAGCCAGTTTGAGTTTGGCAAATACTCAGATTCCAGTATTTTTTTACTCAATTTTGAAAATGCCGTTTAAAAAGTGTATTACCTAACAGAATCAAATTTAACAAATAATAATAAAAATGTTTAGGGTAAAACTTATTGATGGTGTCACTGGGATAGTTTAATTACTAGAAAAAACCGCTTATGAATGAATGCGTGATAACAGTAATAATTTTACGAATTACATAGAAAATTATGTAGTTAATGTATTTAATAATTATTATATCCATTTATTTATTGAATAGCATTTCTTGTTGAAAACCCCAAACGTGGCATTCTAAGTAAATATTTGTGTCCTAAGAAAAAACATTTCCTTGAGACTAATCCCAGGAAAAATCAAATCCATTCAAATTGTGGATGCTCTCAGATAGAAATTCTGCAAAATCGAAGCAGGGCAGAAAATTTTATCATCTATTGCATACAGGGAATTGGTATTTTTCTTTCCCCTCTCTCGGAATAACACCGCAAAATGTCTCTAGTAAAGGGAAGTAAAATCGGCGTATAAAAAAGAATAAATCATTTGTCATTGTTTGAAAGGAAAATGGTACGAATTTATTTCCCTTATGGTTATAGACTTTTTTTTACCCAACTCAGGGAACAGATTCCTTGAAACTCGTCCCGGGAAAAATCAAGAAATATGGGGGAAATGCTTTGAATTCTGTATAATCGTTCGCAGTTT
Source organism: Tetragnatha montana (assembly GCA_963680715.1). NCBI lineage: Eukaryota > Metazoa > Arthropoda > Arachnida > Araneae > Tetragnathidae > Tetragnatha > Tetragnatha montana. The sequence goes on along the minus strand of OY796679.1, from coordinate 46,522,865 downwards.
ATTTTTGCTGTTGACGAAAGGTTTTGGAATGGGACGAATATTTTCTTACTCAGGAAAAAGCGAACTGGTTGTGCAACATACACCAAACCTTGTAGGGTATCTACTACTTCTTTTTAAGCTTTTAATTAGTTTATTTTTGAGAGCTTGTTTAGTGTGAAAGACGTTTAAGGATACTTAAGTTTTGAATTGTGTTTGGAGTAACTAATATCCCTAGTTGTAATTACACTAATTTTCGTTACTAACGTGGGTATTTGCTTTGCATTAATAGATTAGTAATATAATTGATGCAAGATCCCTCTTTCAAACGTTTTACTTCATTATTTCAAGCATACACTTAAAATAAAAACCCTTTACCGACTGTAGTTTTGATTTTCCCATAAAACATCCTAAAATTTTTCTTTTAAAAAGGGTCTTTTTCATGTAGGATATTCATTTGGATAATTTAGGAAGTTTGTAGATATGGGTAATCAATTTTTTAAATGTTACTTAATGCTTTTATATAAATGCACGGATTTCAAGCGTTAAAAAGCTTCTCATAACAGTTTATTTCTTATTACATTCTTTAATACGGCATACATATTTTTATTGTTAGAATTAAACTTTTTTAAAACAATAAGGGTGTTTAATGTTTATGTTTTAATTAAAAAAAATAACGCAGAACATGAATATTTGCAGTAGCCAAAAACAGTATTTTTATACATAATTTTTATATAAAACAGTTACATTTCATAAAATATAGGTACTTATATGGTTTGAATGAATTGCTTTTTAACGACAAACGTATATTCAGAGAGTAAGTCGTTAACTTTTTGTGCAAGAGAGAAACATACCGATGTGTTGTAAGTTTTCATCTTTTTTATATTTCACAAGAGTGAAAATATTTTTCTTACAAAGCTTGTTCCGTATTGATAAAAAAAAACATCTTAAGTAGGACCACCTTGTTTTCTCAGATCCGTAACAGCTGTGGGGATTCCTTGGGGTCAAGCAATCGTAATGGATTTTCAATGAAAACGGTCACATTCGATCAATATATATATAGTAGTTGTTACCACGTTTAAGATTGTTTTTTCTAAGCAGTCTTTGTTATCAATTTGTTTTATGAAGAAAAACTTTTACTTTTCTTCTCATATAAGCATAAGAAAACCATGAGCATTGTTTTAAGTTAAAAAATTACGTTTTTTAAAGTGCAAGTACTAATTAAAAATATAGATTTAGATCTATTCAAATGTTATTGAGTTGTTGATCACTCAAGGAATAAAAAGCTGTTGTGGTTTGTTATCATATTACTGAATACATAATGACTAATGGTACAAGAAGATGAAATAAGTCATGCTCAATTTCTAGTATATACTGCAACTTTTTAGGAGTTGTAGACAGAGGTCCATGAAGCTGGCCGGGACATGACAGCCGAAATACAATTGGATTATATACATCGTTGCTGCTTCGTTACTGCCCGTTACTGCCACAAAAATAATCGTTACTGCCAATTTCCTAATATTAGTTTTTTTAAAAAACTTTTTGTCCCGGCCAACTTCATGCTGGCCGGGACACTTTCTTTTTCGGATTCAAAAAATAGCTTAAACGATTCCTTTTCGTTACTTCCCGTTACTGCCACAAAAATTTTCGTTACTACCCTAACCAATTTTCCATAAAAATCGAAAATCGGTCCCGGCCAACTTCATGCTGGCCGGGACACTTTCTTTTTCAGATTCAAAAAACAGCTTAAAATATTCCTTTTCGTTACTTCCCGTTACTGCCACAAAAATTTTCGTTACTTCCCTAACCAATTTTCCATAAAAATCGAAAATCGTGTCCCGGCCAACTTCATGCTGGCCGGGACACTTTCTTTTTCGGATTCAAAAAACGACTTAAATCATTCCTTTCCGTTACTTCCCGTTACTGCCACAAAAATATTCGTTACTTCCCTAACCGATTTTCCGTAAAAATCGAAAATCGATAATCACGTCACGCAGCTAAAACAGTTTTTGCGCTGCCGAGACACTTTTAAAGCAGCCGAAACCAATTTAAACGACATACGTGGTTACTACCCGTTACTGCCACAAAAAAAAATTGTTACTTCCCTAACCGATTTTGCAAAAATCGATAATCACGTCACGCAGCCAACGTCACGCAGCTCAAACAGTTTTTGCGCTGCCGAGACACTTTTAAAGCAGCCGAAACCAATTTAAATGACATACATGGTTACTACCCCATTACTACCCGTTACTGCCACCATAAAAATCGTTACTTCCCTAATCGATTTTGCAAAAATCGATAATCACGTCACGCAGCCAACGTCACGCAGCTAAAACAGCTTTTGCGCTGCCGAGACACTTTTAAAGCAGCCGAAACCAATTTGAATGACATACATGGTTACTACCCCATTACTACCCGTTACTGCCACCAAAAAAATGGTTACTTCCCTAACCGATTTCACATAAAAATCGAAAATCTTGTCCCGGCCAACTCCATGCTGGCCGGGACACTTTCTTTTTCAGATTCAAAAAATAGCTTAAACGATTCCTTTTCGTTACTTCCCGTTACTGCCACAAAAATTTTCGTTACTTCCCTAACCAATTTTCCATAAAAATCGAAAATCGTGTCCCGGCCAACTTCATGCTGGCCGGGACACTTTCTTTTTCAGATTCAAAAAATAGCTTAAACGATTCCTTTTCGTTACTTCCCGTTACTGCCACAAAAATTTTCGTTACTTCCCTAACCAATTTTCCATAAAAATCGAAAATCGTGTCCCGGCCAACTTCATGCTGGCCGGGACACTTTCTTTTTCAGATTCAAAAAATAGCTTAAACGATTCCTTTTCGTTGCTTCCCGTTACTGCCACAAAAATTTTCGTTACTTCCCTAACCGATTTTCCGTAAAAATCGAAAATCGGTCTCCTCCAACGCTACGCAGCGAAAACAGTTTTTGCGCTGCCGAGACACTTTTAAAGCAGCCGAAACTAATTTAAATGACATACGTGGTTACTACCCCATTAATACCCGTTACTGCCACCAGATAAATCGTTACTTCCCTAACTAATTTTCCATAAAAATCGAAAATCGTGTCCCGACCAACTTCATGCTGGCCGGGACACTTTCTTTTACGGATTCAAAAAACGACTTAAATGATTCCTTTTCGTTACTTCCCGTTACTGCCACAAAAATATTCGTTACTTCCCTAACCAATTTTCCATAAAAATCGAAAATCGGTCCCGGCCAACTTCATGCTGATTCTACGTAATATAAAACACTGGCAATTCGAGAAAAGGGACCATGAACCCTCGAAATCCCCTGAAAATGTAGTCAAAAAACCTTTTTGTGCATTCTTAAATTAAAAAAATTCTGGGGTAACGACCCCCCAGACCCACTCTTTGGTATAAAAATGTATATTTAACTAAATATTTGAGAGAACAATGTTCAAATTTTACATTTAAATGTTCTTCTAAGAATTCTAATTCAAATTCACTCTAGGAGTCTAAAGAAATTTTTGTACAACTCTAGAATCAAAAGTGTAGTGGAACTGTATGATCATTGAAAATTCCTTCCCCGATCATCATTTTTCTAAGTACCATTACACTAATCACTAATGTAAGGGAACTCCATTCTTTGGCTAAAAGATGAATATTGCACGTTTTAAAACTCACCCCACGGTTTAGCAAGTGGTCCAATTTCTATCACATTGAGGATTTAAGTAGTACGGATACTCCTGTGCCTCATGCAATAATGTTTTTCATTTTATTATGTTTTGTTTCGTCACACGGGCCTTCTAAAAACGGCCTTTTGAAACGCACTCGCACTACATTAGGTCCTAGCTATTTAACGGCATATCTGCGACCCCCCTTTCTATACTAATTCTTGTTCGTCTTGATGAGTACTATCACCCCTCAAAGTTTGTCGCATCATTTCAGATACACCCTGTAGAAAACAAAGTAGTTGTCATGTCAGAACTATTATTTATAGTTGAAGTTTTTGGCTGAAATATCCAAGAAATTATAACAGATAAACCAGCAAGATTTTTTAATATATTCCTTTTCTTTTCTGTATTTTTTTACAATTTGAGAAAATTGGAAAATTTTGTGCTTTGCTTAGGACTACTAGTTTAATAAAAACTAATATTTTTTTTAGGATGAAGAAAAATTTTTTAAAAATTTTTTTTGTAATTTCATGCTAGTGTTTTTATAGTAATATACTTATACTCTTTGTAAATTGTCAAATTTTATATTTTTAAGGTTTTCATTACGGAAATTGTTTATAATTTTAATGTTTAAAGTTTTCAATTGTAAATAGTGATAAAATTCAGTTAAGAAAGAATTTCGTTTGTTTGGAAATAAAGAATGTATATTTACCTCATAAACCATTGTTTGAAAACATTTTTCATAATATTTTTGTCTGTCTAATTTACCTAAATATATTAATCTATGAAAAGAGTGAAAAAATAGATTATTTACACAATACGGAAGGATACAATTTTTGGGAGTAACCATTTGAGTTGGTTAGGATAAAAGTGGTCTGAGTCCACTGAACCTCGTTTTGTGTGTGTGTTTGTAAAAATCAAGGTTTTCTAAAAACATCTCCAAAAAACGAGGAGATTTCTTATATTTTTACTTTCTCCAGGTATGTATACAGTTTTCGTTCTATAATTAATTTGTTTTATCAAAATTCATCTGAAAGTGATTTAGGGTGAACCGACCAGTAGTTGACCATTTGAGCATAACTTTGCAAAAAACAAGAACTGTTGTGTGTTTATTTCGAATCTGCTGCGTTGAAAACATAGCTAACATTTTATTAAAAGCTCATGTACAGTCTTAACTGTAAAAAAAAAGTTACATTTCCAGTAATTAACCAGCATTGTTAATAGGGACTCTTTATTCAATATAACTCTTTCATTGGTTCTTCACATTTCCAATACACCTGCCTTTGCAAATATGTCACTTCTCTCGCTCAGCCCTAAAATACGTACCTACGGGTAGTTAGATGGTTGGTTGTCAGACATATACGCAGTTTTAGTTTTTTAGATAGCCTTCTGTAGTAAACGCTGGAATCGAACGATCGTGCTGGTTTACAGTCTGGTTTTCAAAGGTTGAGAGATTCAAAATAAATGTACATTTCAATACACAATTAAAAATAAAATATTTCGAACTTTTAAAACCATTTAATTAAACAGTTAAAATTTGTTATATTAAAATTGTCATAAAAAACTATTAACTTATAAATTTGCCAATTCTTAATTTTTGTGAGTGAATTTTAATTTAAAATTGTAACTTGTGAGTAAATAACTCCAGAAAAGGTATCAGTATTTTATTTAAAACTCATATTTCCCCCGAGATTTTAGTTTTATGTAACTTTAAAAAAAATTGATTGAAAAAAAGTGAAAGACAAATGTAACATCAGATTTTCAAATTTCAAATCCTTTTTGGGTGTTTGTGGACCTACCTGATTAAATAAAAAATTTTAAGAGTTTTCTAAGACGTATTCTACAAACAGAAGACATTTTAGTAGGATTCGAACAAACAGTTGGTTTTCAGATCATAGGATTTTCTGCCAAAAGACACGGGTGTTTAAGGATGGAATAGTAGATTAAATTCCAAATTTTAAACCATTCAATAAAACAACTGATTTTTTCGTTTAAAATTGTTAACAAAAACTATAAACTTAAAAATTTGTAAAATTTGCCAATTCTTAATTTTTGTGAGTGAAATTTAATCAGATTGAATGAAAGTTTGTGTAAGGGTTTCTGAAATCTCAATTAATTGCTTATAAAATAAATAAATAAAATTCTATAAAAGTGAAAGGAAAAATGATTATCAGTTATTATTCCTCATAATTTGATTGATATAAAACGACTGTCATTTTTTTTTTTTTTAAATTTTTTTCTTAGAAAGAAAAATAAAACTTGGAGGAATTTCCACTGACTGGATTCACCCTAAATTACCTAATGAACATAGACCAATTTCATCTTTTTGAATCCGAAAAAGAAAAAGTGTCCCAGCCAGCATGAAGTTGGCCGGGACACGATTTTCGATTTTTATGGAAAATTGGTTAGGGAAGTAACGAAAATTTTTGTGGCAGTAACGGGAAGTAACGGAAAGGAATCATTTAATTCGTTTTTTGAATCCGAAAAAGAAAGTGTCCCGGCCAGTATGAAGTTGGCCGGGACCGATTTTCGATTTTTATGTGAAATCGGTTAGGGAAGTAACAATTTTTTTGGTGGCAGTAACGGGTAGTAATGGGGTAGTAACCACGTATGTCATTTAAATTGGTTTCGGCTGCTTTAAAAGTGTCTCGGCAGCGCAAAAACTGTTTTAGCTGCGTGACGTTGGCTGCGTGACGTGATTATTGATTTTTGCAAAATCGGTTAGGGAAGTAGCAATTTTTTTGGTGGCAGTAACGGGTAGTAATGGGGTAGTAACCACGTATGTCATTTAAATTGGTTTCGGCTGCTTTAAAAGTGTCTCGGCAGCGCAAAAACTGTTTTAGCTGCGTGACGTTGGCTGCGTGACGTGATTATCGATTTTTTGCAAAATCGGTTAGGGAAGTAACGATTTTTTTTGGTGGCAGTAACGGGTATTAATGGGGTACTAACCATGTATGTCATTTAAATTGGTTTCGGCTGCTTTAAAAGTGTCTCGGCAGCGCAAAAACTGTTTTATCTGCGTGACTTTGGCTGCGTGACGTGATTATCGATTTTCGATTTTTACGGAAAATCGGTTAGGGAAGTAACGAAAATTTTTGTGGCAGTAACGGGAAGTAACGAAAAGGAATCATTTAAGTCGTTTTTTGAATCCGAAAAAGAAAGTGTCCCGGCCAGCATGAAGTTGGCCGGGACACGATTTTCGATTTTCATGGAAAATTGGTTAGAGAAGTAACGAAAATTTTTGTGGCAGTAACGGGAAGTAACGAAAAGGAATCGTTTAAGCTATTTTTTGAATCTGAAAAAGAAAGTGTCCCGGCCAGCATGAAGTTGGCCGGGACCGATTTTCGATTTTTATGGAAAATTGGTTAGGGAAGTAACGAAAATTTTTGTGGCAGTAACGGGAAGTAACGAAAAGGAATCATTTAAGTCGTTTTTTGAATCCGAAAAAGAAAGTGTCCCGGCCAGCATGAAGTTGGCCGGGACAAAAAGTTTTTTAAAAAAACTAATGTTAGGAAATTGGCAGTAACGATTATTTTGGTGGCAGTAACGGGCAGTAACGAAGCAGTAACGATGTATATAATCCAATTGTGTTTCGGCTGTCATGTCCCGGCCAACTTCATGGACCTTGTAGACAGTCTGATTGCAATTTAGGAAGTGGGGTCACTAACGTACACCTGAGGCTTTAGATGACGGTCAAATGTTAAGAATGTTAAATGTAAGAATAATATTCAGGATTAAAATTTCCTGCTTTAATGTGTCTTAAGATTATGTTTAGCTATAAAATTAAGTAGAAACTAAATGTCTAATACTGAATAGATTTCATAGGTTAGGATACTGAATACGAATAATATTAATAAACAATATAAAATACTAGTTAGTAATTAACTAGATCTTATAAGTTTCTAATTTAATTTTTCATTGAGGGTTATTTTCGGAATGAAATAACATCAAACCTTAATTTGATAATTTTCATGCATAAGTAATCTTAGTAGGACAAGAAAATGTTTTTTTTTAAACAAGTGATTGACAATTATTTTGCAATTTCCTATGCATAACTAACCTGATACAGGAATAAAGTATTATATTTTATATAATTGTAATGTAAAATATAGTTTGTTTGTGCAAATTTTTTAAAATAGAAGGGTATTCATAGAATTATATATTTTACACATCGTATCAGATAATTGATTATACTACAACTTAAGTACGCATAGCGGACTGAGAGTTATTTTCCCCCTAATTTTTAAACAAACTTTAGTTTTAAAAAAGAATAAGCAATATTAAAATCAAATTCAATCCTTTGAAAATTTCAAATGATTAAAAATTTGTATACCCATGCATTATAAAACTATTTTATTACTTTTTTAATGTAATTTGAGAACTCTGAAAAAAGAAGTGTTGGCCTCATTATTTCAAACAGATTTCTTTATTAAAATGTTTTCTTTAATAAATCAAAGTTTAAAAAAATATCCTATACTACAGCTCGAGAGTTCAAGAAATGAGAAACCAAGCTGTTATTGTCGGTCAGAAAGGTGTTTTGTTCCATAAATTTTTGAAAAGCATCTCAGGAAGATGACCAAAAAAGCAATTTTTCTCTCTTTTACCTCTGAACTCCTATAAAAGTAATTCAGTAAATGTTTATAACTCTTTCATACGCGAATCTTATTGAATAATATATGAGATCTCTCTTTTTGGAATTTACTGCTAGAGACAAATTTAATACCTTTAAGTGTCAGCTATAAGTTTATACTCAAATTGATATATTCAATGACACCAAAAATCCTAAAAATCTCTAAAATGTTTCAAAATATGTACTCTTAACAGTTGTCAAACAATGAATTACATTAAAAGGATTTATTCTTTTGAAATGCGCATTTTGCATGCATTATTTATTGAATGAAGTAGAGCATAATTAAAAAATGTGAATGTATTTTTAAACTACTACGTATGTAATTATATTAGACTACAAAATTTATATCATGTTTTTACTACTAATATTAAAGGTAAGTAGTACTTATAGGGATGACCAATTTTTTTCATTGATATCTATTGCATCCTATATTAGCCAACTTAAAATAAATAACTAGGTTTAAAATTTTTATTGTTATACAATTTCATTGTAAATTAATAGAATAGTATAATGCATGGATTCCTTTGGAAAACCAGTACTTTATCATGGAACCCCAATCCTAAAATAATTACCAAACATGTTTATCATCTATATTTTTAATCTTTAAACATGGTGGTGACACCAAGACATTTTCACCCTGTACTAAAACCTACTTTATGCTCTCTTTCTAAACTACATTTTGACGATGTAATTTTTCAATTCCAATAAATGTTTCTCCGACTGATAGACCTTAATTTTAAAATTATTATAATATACTGAACAAAAAACGCCATTATCACTAAAAAAATTACTTTTTTTCCTGTAAATTTGTTTCATTAGAAGTAAAGCCCTCAACATCCCTTTCCTGAACTGGGGGATTTTTCAGATGTTCTAAAAATCCTTGTTATCCCATCCTGAGCATAAGCAGATTTATGGGTGATCTTAGGAGGACAATGTTCCCCCAAACATTTTAAAGAAGGAAATTGCCTTTCCTTATTGGTTAATCACATATTTTTAGAGCTATCAGGGATAGTTTTCCCCCTAAGGGTTTTACTGTACTCTCTTAGGGTGTGCCATCTAAATGTTAGGTACTCTTGGTGTAAACTATGCCAAATATGAAAAATCTATATGAAGATTATTAGATATTTATGTAGTTAGTTCAAGTGATTTCTTTTCTAACAATCCATAGTCACCACTCAAAGAAATAAGGAAAAGGTTTTAAGTGAAGCACCTCTCCTTCCATTATTACGGTAAATGCACTATCTACTTATACTGGTGGACCTAGCCCTTTCAAGGGACCGAATATAGCATGATGAAAAATCAGGGTTGGAGGAGTGCTCTGATGCCAGTGGTATCTGCACTAGGGTGTAAAAATTACTATGTTTGAAAAAGTGGTAAGGCTCTCGTTGACTTTATCGTTTATACAATGTCAAAATTAAAAGTCTTCAATAGTTCTTTAAATTCACGGCAGCATGCGACTGTATGGCCTGGTGTGCTAAAGCGCAATGCTTGCATTCGAAAGGACCTTGGATCGAACCCCGTCTACTACTTCAGATTTTTTTTTTAAAATGGTGAATGATCAACTTCAAATTAATTAGAAGAACCTGATAGTTGTCTGAACGCATGGCTTGGTGTGTAAGTGCACTAGCACCCCATCTCATTCTAAAGGTTGCGGGTTCGATCCTCGGAATTTCTGCTTCTTTTTTTAAAAAAATGGTGAAGTATCAACTTTATATTAATTAGAGAACTTGTGTGGTTGCAGGCACGGATGGCTTGGTGTGTTTATGCGCTGCCGTGCCATCTTAAAGGTTGCGGGTTCGATCATCGGAATTTTTCTATTCTTTTATTTTTAATGGTGGAGTTTCAACTTCATATTTATTAGAGTACTTGATTGATTGCAGAAACGGATGGCTTGGTGTGTTAGTGCTTCCCTAGCATGCGGCTGTTCATAGGTTCTATCCCGAATTATTATTTTATTAAACTTTCCTATAACAGATGAAATTAAATCCACACGCATGCGCATTTGAATCGGACTGTGTATCGGATTGAATCGTCACACGGTGATGGCGCCATCTATATTATAAAAATTAAAATAAAATTTCTAACAACATGGTGGAGTATCAAGTTCAAATTAATTAGAAGATTATCATAGCTGCAGGAACGGATGGCTTGGTGTACTTGCTCGCCAGTCTGCCATCCCAAAGGCCCTCAGATCGAATCTGAGCCTTCTCAGCGGGTATAGCACTCGGAAATAAATGCTGATTGGCATTTATAAATTTTCCTGCTTAATCAAGGGGGGTATTACCATTTTTTTCCCCAACTCTTAACTGTAACCGTAACGGTCATATTTTTTAAAAAATAGTTCTATTTTTCAAGATTCTAATGTTTACTTGATACATTCCAAGACTATCCCTTCTGTCTTCGACGGAAACTGAATGAGTTTAAGAGTCTTTGAATGTCAAGGAGGTGTGAGGTTACCCACCACAACACCCCGACCACCTACCCCTGCGGTTTCATTTGCCTTATTAAATTTTTCTTAATTTTTTGAGTGGTGACTGAAAAGCACAGGTAAAAACTAGAAATACTATGTCAGGCTAGATACTATTATGCTAGAGGTCGCTACCCAGTCTCCAGACCACTCGTCCCGCCCAACCCCAACGAATAATGTTGTGCGTGATCAAAATAACGACAGAGACTTTACAAAAAAGAAGGACATTTATAAAAAACTATAAAAACATCATCAATTTTTAAAAATGATTTGGTCACAGCTGGTCGACGAGTGTACCCACAAAGCTATAAGTATTATACAGACAAAGTTGCAAGCAGAGTTCAGTGGAGCCATACAACCAGCAAAATCATAATCTAGCCAAAAGTCAGCTCTTTTCTTTCAATGGCGAAGTTTATACATCGAGCTAGCCCTCGAGGCGATTATCTGGTAGGATCAGTGGCGCTTTCTTCAGCCGAGTTTACAAACCTAAAATTATCATAACTCATTATCACACTCACCCTGCAACAAGGAAAAAATAAAGACACTCAGGTAAAACATATAGGGTTGGTTGGGGTAACTGGAACCCCTTTTTGGAACACTACATTTCTGAGGCCCAATAGAAATTTTTTGAAATGGTTAAATTTGAACTTAGACTTTATTATTAGGGGAGAGTGGGGTAAAAAGATGTAAATGGGGTAATAAGAAACATGCAAAATTCCACAGGGTTTTCCTAGTTTATGAAGCTGATTTTTTTTTACAGAATGTTTACAGATTATTTCCTTCAGGTTCGAATGGTTCAGGAGGCTTATGAACAAACTCTCGAAACTATTCCCCCACCCCACAGTGTGTTTCAATAGTGTTTTTTATTAATTTCTAGGCAATGTGAATATAAAAAACCAACTTAATATTTTACTTTACTCACCACAACTTAAACTAAAACGCAAAATTGATATAAAATTTCAATACATTACTTACAACTTTATCAATAAACATTAATGCGGTGAGTAAAAGTGTCTTACTATCCTGGATAGTAAGTTCAAAGTCCTTAACTGCCAATCAGAAATTCGACTCCCGTTTAACCACCGGTCAAGTTAGCGGTGAATACGGCCTTAATGCTACATAAACTTTTACTACCAACCACAAAAAAAAACACAGGAAAAGATAATCCGACACCTAAAAGACAATACAGTCATTAATTAATGTCACATTTCCAGCAATACCATGTCGTTGCAAATCTCCTGAAAAAGAACCAGGATCATACACATAATTAGTACAAGGCCTTAAGTTCTACAAAAAATTTAACTCAAGGCGAAAATTACATCATTAACTACTCATCTACTCATTACTTCCTTGGCCTCAAATTGTATTCATTACACTTTGGCACAGTCTCTTCATCAGGTGGATTGAACAGAAGCGATTGGCGTCGACAAGGAGCCAATCTCAAACGATTAATGTGGATCCGAACAGGGGATGCCTGGGGATTGTTCAATATTTTAATCATGAAATTAACATCTGAGACTCTGGACACCCCTGTATACGGGCCCGTAAATCTCGGTCTAAAGGTATCTTTGGATTTTAAATATACAATATCACCAACATGAGATTTCTAAGTTTTTATCTCTTTGCCTAATTTGCCAACCATCTTGCCTAATTTAAGCTCTTTGTAAAGAAGTGAACCGCACTCTCATAAACAAAACCCAGTTCAACCAAGATCGGTTGCAGATAATGAGAAACGTCGATATGAACATGCACAATCTCTGGATGGAGACATGGAGCTCACTCTAAAAATGTAATAGTACAGGAGAATACCCAGTACTATCTAGACAGCAACGTTAGTTGACCCTATGGCGTCATTAACAAACAAAGTAGTTCCCATCGCGGTGTCTGAATTTTGAGTGAAATGAAGAACGTCAATTTAAAAATATAATTATTTTGTTAAATCCATGCATATATAGCGTCTTTTTATCACGATTTGCATACAGAAACTCCTCCTAGCAACCCAACAGGTTTTGTGTTTACTCTTTTTCTCCTTCCGCGTAGTGACGTACTGGGTTCAGGAAACGTTGCTGTCAAGTATAGAATGTACTACGCGCAGTGTTTTTATAAACATTTTGATGTTGTATCAGCAAAACAGCCTCAGTTGAGACATTTTACATGAACTAAATGAGGAGAAAGCGCTTATTAATCGAAAGGAATGGTACTGAACGTAAAATATTTTTCCTAGTTTTTTGCGTGGTGACTAATGATAGATTTAAAAACTATTCTATAAGCCAGAGGTTCTTTAACTGTGGGTCGCGACCCATTCAGGAATAATTTTTTGGTGGGTCGTAAAAGATTTTGAACTAATGCTTTAGTATGTAATTTCAATTTTTTTTATGAATGTCCGTATGTTATATGAGCTCCAAAGCTTAAGGGAGCTTTAAAAGCAAAAGTCAAGTAAAGAAAAACTTGCCACTTTAATGTGCTGGTGATGCAAAGTATTCATTCATGTAATAAAAAGGTTTTTAAAAATTTATCTAGTAAGTCTTTCTAAACGCAAGGCCCATACCCCACCGACGGGCTCCAATTAAAAATTTTAGTTATTTTCTTAAGAAAGGCTTAACTGCAAATTACTAAGAGGTAGTTTTTAAGAGAGAAGAGTTTAGAGTTTTTAAACCCTTAAAACCCTGTTTTTAACTGTGAAATTTCAAAAATCTTTCTGGGAAGGACCTCCAGACACCCCTTTTTAGCGTAAGACTCGATGTTGCACACGCTGTCTAAAAGGTTGAACTGATCAAAACCAAACATAACACCTTAATTTTCTAAAAAGCTACATTTAACCTCTTCATGTAATTTTAAGAAAAATGGAGGAGACTGAAAACATTTGAAGGATTTATGTGAATAAGGTTGAGAAACATTGATTTAAATGCACTTCGTTAGTGAAATTAGTGTCTAAAACTGTTAAATACCTTAACTAAAGATTAGGTGGGTCGCGTTAGATTCTGTTTATACAAAGTGGGTAGCAATGTTCAAAAGTTTTGGAGTATTCTCTGACCGCCACAAGAAAAAGTTTTGACGTCGTGTATTGTGGCGATTGTTATGGACACTGGTTATGCCCCTCAATTTTGTGGTTTATGATAATTTATTAACGCTGAAAAAACGTTTGGAGCCAAATCTGTGTGACTATCATTTAGATTAGAACTTCTTGACTAAAACATTTTAAAGACTACTTAAAAATGTGAAAATTTTCAAACCTTAACTATCTTACGTGTAAAAATGGTTGAATAAACTTTCCCCTGATTATATGAAGTTAATTAAAAATTAATTGAGAAGGTTTATAATTATTAATAATAACAGTGCATAAAGTTAAATAAAACGTCCCTTATATAAAAATTTAATATTCGATAGCATATATAAAATAGTTTTCATGAAAGAATATTTTTTATGATCATTGCTCAAACTATAGATTTTTATTGTTAAAAAAAGAAAGATGTAGCACATTATTTTACATAAATCGCATTAATTTGCTACTTTCTGAGAAGCCAATATAGATTTTTCAATGCTAGAAGTAACGGAGTATGTTTGATTACATTTTCTTAAAAAAATATAATCTTTCATCTTTTAATAGAAAAATCGAGTCCCCTTCTACACTCATTTGAAAGCGAGAACGAATTAAAAAAAAGACTGAGACATGTCTAAGAAAGTAATTCATCTCATGTTATGCTTACTCAGTGTTACAGTTTAAGTAAAACAGAATACAAATTTTAGTTAAGTCATAAAAAATAGCACGTAATAAATTTATCCTTTTTTTAATTTTTCGAAAGTACATCTTTTTTGTCCACTTATGAAACATTGCTCTGCACACAATGGAAGATGAGAGAAGGTGTTAATGCGTTTAGTCTACAGTCGCCGTGTTATATTTCCTAAAGTAAATCTTAAATAATATTTTTCTAACATCCTTTAGATCTAAGTAAAGAGTTTCTTTTTTCTTTCATTGAACTATTATTCAAATTTCAGTTGCCTGACGCACTGAATGTTCCATTTTTTACATGTAGCCCCCAAAAATAAACTGTGACTATTCTTCAATTTTTGTTCTTGGATTGCTTTTAATATACCAAGTGTATTCTTAGGAAAGATTTATCATGTTTCTGAATTATTCATATCTGCACACATACAAACACGCACAAAACGTTAACATTTTTAAAATTTCTAAAGTATTAACTATACCATACCAACCCTTCACACCATATTTCACGTTTATGCAAGTTTAACTATGTACTCTTTTAACAGGTTTATTGATAATTGTAAATATACTTACAGAACACAAATTTAAATTTATGTCCACTATTTAATCTTCTTAAATCGAGGTTCAACAGGTGGCTTGAAAACTAAAAAGAAAAGTAAAACTCAATCCTATGCTGGTGATGAGTAGACAAAACAGTTTTTTATCCCTTCTCACTCGCTCACTTACAAAAATGATGCGATTTATCCTATTTTTGTAAAATTGTTCTAGATTCATTATTTACCTATACGAAATAATACTTTCAAATTTAAAATAGCAGTCTAAAATATTATTAGAAGTTGTTTTAGACACTTATATTTTATTGATTTCCGGTTTTTTTTATATTCTGTTATTACAAATTGCTGCATGAATTAAAATAACTTTATTAATAAATAAAGTATGTAGGTACTAGGATACTATTGTAAAGGGCATCAAGCTTAAAAAACCTTTTGGTTAAAGTATAATAGTATGAATAAATACAAGAAAAAAAATCAAACAAGAAATAGCTGCTTTTTTAAGTGTGAACTTCCTGAGGGCTTAAAACTGTTTAGCTCTGCCAAAAATTGCATAATACTACACGCACATACCTACAAATACCAATGTGTCCATTGAACCTAATGATTTCTCCCCTTCTGTACTTAGAAATATTTTCACTTTTAAATTATGGGAAGCTATTTTCACGTGCGCTATCAGTAAGTGAAATAGAAATCGGAAAGAGAAATAAGAAGCTATCAAAATGGGAAATTTCTTACCCGGATTGATAATAAACGTTGGGAATAAGTTTCGCATTATTTTTACTCGTCCCTTGAGGGGAATTAAAAATGAGAATCGTTTGTAAAACTTTGAAAAATTTAATGAATAACGATCAGCTGCGTTTTGGTTTAAGTTATTTCAATGAAACTGACTGAGTGAGATATTTTCAGAAACTTCTTTATTTCTTTGTGAAGGTTCCTTACTCAATATTTGTCGTTAATTTAACGTCAATAATTCCGTTAATTTAACGTCAATAACGTACAATAATTTAACGTTTTTTTAACAGAAGAATAAATAGAAATCCACGAGGAAGATTAAGTGGTTTCTTTATTTTTTATTTACAAACAATGATAATATAAAAGCTGTTTTACTGGTATTTAAATAATAAATACAAAACAATTTTTCATTGTCATAATAATTCTTGAAATGTAAATTATTTTAGCACTAAAATATTATTTTAAAATTGCTTGAACATCATTAAAAATTAAGTAAATTAAAATAGGCGAGACTGGGGTCAGTTGGCACTCTAGGCATTCTGCCTTTATTTTTTTACTTAAAGGAGCCACACCACTGAAATTTCTATGGTAGATAAGAGTGCATAAAAATACAATAACCACCAAAACTCCAGTCTGTTTCGAAGCTTTACAAAGGAAAGACCACTGAGTAATTGTTTTTCTCACTCATGAGTAAACTTTTTCAACTTTAGTTTTTTTATCTGGTGAACTCGTAAATTGAATTAAAACATTTCTGACGACGGTTTTCGAAAGAGGGGTTTACTGCACTGTAAAAAAAGTGTGTTGAATTTTTAGAAAAAACTGTTTGCCATGGACTCCAGTTTATTTCAATTTATTTTACAGGTATATTCTGTGATTTTTCACAGATTTTCTATTTTTTAATAGCATATTTCTGTCAATATTTTAGAATTTTTACAGCTTAATTTCAGAAATAATAACAGATAAAACCAAACGAAATATTTTTTAATAATGAAATACTACTACTTACACTCAGCGGTACGGACGAAGAGAAGGATTATTACTGCTACGGTGATCAGTCAGAGTGGGAACCAGCCAATGAACTTGATCAGCTGCGCTTAAAATCATTTGCTTTTATTATGAAGCCCTTTTTTTGATTTTTCTACTGGTGAGTGTAGTCACTGGGTTCGTCTCTCCTTCTTTATGAACTAAAACCAGCTAAATCACAAAAAAAGGAAAACAGAAAAACTATATTAAGTATTTTAAGAACGGATATTTCCTGTAAAAAATATGGGTAATTTCTGAAAGATTTACAGATATTTTTTACAGTGTGCGATTGATTCCATGCATGTATCATAACTTTAAATTTCAAATGTTTGGAGTTGTGGGGAATCAATTTTGTTTTAGATATCGCCGTGGGGCTAGTTGGCACAGTTTAACTTGGCATAGCAATTAGAGAGACATCAATATCAACCGTGCCTGAAAAGAAGGTGTACTGCTATTTTAACATGCACATTTATCAAGGATCAAAGCGTAGTTGAAGAGAGGTTATGCGACCACGGATTTGAACAACAAATAAAACCCTGTAATGTTTTAGATATTTTAATTTAAAAGCTATGTGGAGAGATCAAGAAAGGTTACAGTGTTTCATTTTGAAACGTTAAATGAGAAGAAACTTCCAAAAACATGGCTGAATAATGTAAATAAAATATAAATTTACTTCCAAAAACTGCCGTATTTCATTGAAGTATTAATATTTAAATTAAATTAGCTTATGTTGCTTACCCCATAGGGTCTGCCACGTAGTCCCGGGTGTGAGGCTAATTGGCATAATCTTGAGCTAATTTTTAGGTTAATTAAACGCGTATTAAAATAGTAATCTCGACCTATACTTTTAGCCAAGAAGTTAACCTATCCACACTGTAAATACTCTATAAGTATTACAGAAAAAGAGTTAACATCAAAAAACAAAAACTATGTCAACTAACCCTAAAAGAAATATGAAAAGTATTTATAGTTAATAGATGTGTTTTTAAGATGTTATTCAAAACTTCATTACCTCTTTTGTTATCTTATTTTTTAAACGCTAAAAATAAGCGAAATCCCATAATGCAAAAAGTTTTGATTATATACCTGAGATAGAGCTTTGAAATGACTGGTATTTCAATTGAATACTTTTAAGTGTTAAAAAACCAATATATTTTTACATTTTTATTATTCAGATTTATTAAAAATTTGGGAATGATTTCAACTTGATTTACCAGTAAAACAGAAACGAACTTCCAAGTTTACCTTTTCAACTAGAGGGAAGCAAAAGCTTTTGCACAGATATTTAGTGATTCCTATATAGATTCTAGCACCCTAAAATCACTACTCAATACAGATTTTATGTGAGCAATTTTATTACCACCCATAAAGAAAAAACCATTCATATGTTCTAAAGGTGGCGCTATAAGGAGATACTCGATATTAAGGCATTAGGGGAAAGGAGGGAGAGAGTGCACAGTAAGGTAAGAGTACGCAGCGGTTTTACTTTGTACCTCAACAGTTTTTCTAAAATATTTTTAGTAGTTTCTTAAGTTTTTTGTAAAGCTTATCATAACATTCGTGTATTCCAAGCTATTAAAATTTACTCAATTTTAAAATCCATTTTAAAGCTTCTAGATTAAAATGTAAAAAGATTATTTAAAGTTATTTTATTATTTGAATGAATCATTGAAGTACAAAAACTATTTTTACACACTTTTAAAAAAAATTTAATTTTCATTTATGAATTTAATCAATAAAGCTTATATAAGGTTCCCTCTAAAGGTGGTCTGATAGATAAATCCTAAACCTTTCGTTGTAGATGCCTACTTTCAACTATGAAAGTAGTTAAAATGAGGTAAAAGAATTGTTGTTGAAGCGTTTATGGCACAATAAATTTTTATATAAAAACACGAGATTTCAATTTTTTATACAGTTCTCGTCTTATCAATCATGGTTATTAAAAAAGTATTCATAAACTAACATATTACATAAAAATGCCCCGTAAACTTCCAGAGTTATAAAGGTTTATAAGTTTAAAGGGGGTATGTTAAAGTTACACAAAACTAGACATACGTTCCATAAGGGAAATTTTCAAATTGGAGACGGTCCCGAACTAAGCGATTAAGAGCAAGAAAAGAGTGTCAAATTAAAATCGCGAAATTCATAAAAAGGTATTACTTGGTGAGTTTATGTTGAAGTTTTTTGTTGACATGACAGTTCATGAATCATATTTTTAGACATGATAGATCGGATCAGAAAAATTAAAAAATAATTGAATTTTATATTCATATAGTATAAAACTAACGGTTAGGAAATTGGTTATTAGACAACGTTCAGAGAAGACATCCAGCATAACAACTTATTTTTTAAGCACTCTTAACAATACTTAGCTAAGGAACCTAAAGAGCTACCAAACCCAAATGAAATCCTCGAGGGCTTCTGCGTATTACCAATTCAGTTTTCACTTGTTAGTTCTTTTCCTATTCCTTCCACATCTTGTATGGTTAATTTTCTAGACACGTTCCTTTACCCTTTGTTTGCTTTAGCTGTAAGTCTTCAACTTGAAACCTATCTGTCTCATTCAGTTAAGGCATTGAAATGGCCTGGATTAGAAAGGAATGTTTAAAGACCGTTAAATCATTTCATTGAATTGAAAATTAGAGTGAAAAAGCTTTGGGGTTTATACAGAATGCAGTTACTTCATTATCAAACACAGAATATGAGATAATTGTAAGAACAACTCATGTATTGCAATTATGGATGTCATTGGTTAAAAGAGGGATTGTTTGTATGCGCGTTTTAAACTAATAATCGTTGAAAAATACTATTTTTTTATTTTTAAGCCAACACATAGCTTTAATTGATTCGTCCAGATTCAAAATACAATAAATGGTGAACATTAAAAAAAATTGAGTTACTGGATACGTTTTTGTGTCCGGTACCTACCGCGATTGATACAGATATCAAAGTAAAAACCGTAAAAAAGAGTTTTGAAAATCATATTTCCTTATCTTCGGTGCCCTTAAAAAATCATTCTTCCTCTTTTTAGCATGTCAAAATTGGTATTTATTTACTGATTCCCTTCCAAATTTTTACACGTTTCTTTAAAAATGTAAAAAACTAAGTACCTACTAGTGTTTGTCCTATACGTATACACAATCCAAACGCTACACACAAAAATAAGCACATTTAAGAACATTTTTTGTCTTCAAATTAGTTGTGTTGTTAGGTAGAATACTTCAACACCTTATTTATTGTGTTGTGATGTTGTTTTCATTATGTTTCAAAAGTGTTACAAAATGCGATCTATCCGAAAATGTTTTCTAAGAACAGTTTTGCAAAATATGTTTAGAATCTGAAAGTAATCCTAAATATAGATCGAAAATTCTTTTTTTTTCTCTTTCCTATCTCTGTAATATTTTAGAAACACTTTTTACTGCTATATTTTCTCACAGAACAGAATCTCAATACAACGGCAATGCAATCAAAAGGATTTTTATTAGAAGTGCTCATTACTGTATTTACTTAGTATTACAAAGGTGTTTCACAGTATTTACAGTAGTGTATTATTTGGTTTAAGAACAACTGGCAGCAATAATTTACTACCATCGAAACTTTGCTGTTATAATGTGTTAAAACTATTTGCGTTTAGAAAAATCCACACTTTAAATATAAACTTGAAGCTGATCTAATTTGAAAGTATGTAGTAATTAAAAATTACATGCGATGTTCTTAAAACAATAAAAATAAAACCAAGTTACTAAGTGATTCTTAAAGATAAAAGTATAATTAGAGTCCAAAACTAAACAGTATAAGAGCAGATGTAGTTGATTAGTCCGAGAAAACGGGTATCAAATTTGCCTTTACTGCTAGTTCACTTTAACATCCCTTTGAGAAAGCTCTTAATATTTTGACGTTTGGCATTATTTCCCTTCTTACATAGGCTGTTTCCAGTAATTAGTTTTCACAGAAGGTTAAGTATGAAGGGAGGTTCTCAAAAGGAAGATTTTCGAAACAAAATGTATCATATTGAGGTACAGCAAAATTGAAGATTTTGCAAATTATAATAACTATAATACAGTGATCCGTTTCAAGAAATGCGTACGAAAATTTAAATTTTCTGTTGGGGTTTGGGGTACTACTCCAATCTTTATAAATAGGTACCAGTATTTAAGGTTTAGTTTATCTATTAAATAAAATAATACATTTAAT